>VZRI01005203.1:122474-137446 GCA_013397515.1 Upupa epops | reverse complement strand
CTGACCTTGAATAGTTCCAGGGATGGGACCTCCACCACCTCTCTAGCAGCCTGTTCCAGGGATCCCCCGCCCTCAGATTAAAGACCTTCTTATTCCTACACATGGGAGTGTGCCTCACACCAAACACGGTGTCACCTACACAGCCAAAATGGAAACAACCCCTCCTTCATCATTCTCTGCTCTTATGAACAGTCTTCCCCAGCCATCTGACAGCCCCTTTCAGGGACTGGAAGGTTGTTATAAGGTCCTTGTGGAGTCTTCTCCTTTCCAGGCTGAGCAACCCCAGCCTGTCTCCATCAGAGAGGTGCTCCAGACCTCTGAGCATTTTTGTGGCCTCCTCTGGAGCTGTTCCAACAGGTTCTCATCCTTACTATGTTGGGAGCTCCAGAGCTGGACGTAGGAATCCAGGTGAGGTCTCACCAGGGCAGAGCAGAGGAGTAGACTCCCCTCTCTTGATCTGCTGGCCACAAAGCAGAAGGAAGAAAAAGTGCTACCATGCTGCCAGTGGAAAATATGCAGGAATGAGAGGTCAGCAGTACAGTCCCCTCAAGTCCAAGAGACACGTTAAAGGCGTTATTGTTTGCCATCTAATACTGGGGGCTGCTTTGTCTCTTCTCTCTGCATTTAAAGCTACACTCACTTGTGGGGGGGTGTCCAAGCCTGAGCAGCTACCAAAAGGCATTTTTATTCTCTCCACAGCAATTCCAGGAAGAGGAATGAAACTGTGTTCATTTGGACAGAAAAGGCAGAGCCATGAACTTTTCAACTAATCTGGAGATAAATGGTAATGTATGAAAAACGCACTGCTGATAAAACCGTCAGACACAGAAGTTATGGTCTTTCCAGTGTAAAGCACTGCTCGTTGAAAGAGGCTGATCACTGTGAGTAGGTTCAGCTTTTGCAGATAATCCAGCTTCCAACTATTGTCCAGTTTTGCAGTGAGCTGAACTGCGTTAGGCTGCTTCCTCCCCGGCCAGAGCATGTTCAATTCAGTGTTGGAATCACAGAACAGTTTCAGCTGGAAAAGACCTTCAGGATCATAGAGTCCAACCTTTTCCTAGCCCTATCAATACCACTAAACCCTGTCCTGCAACACAATATCTCCCCTTCTCTTCAACACCTCCAGGAATCGTGACTCAACCCCCTCCCTGGGCAGGCTGTTCCAGTCCCTGTCAACCCTTTCAGGAAAGAAATTCTTCCTGACATCCAACCTGACCCTCCCTTGGAGCAGCTTAAGGCCCTTCCCTCCTGTTCTGTCAGTAACAACCTGTGAGAGCAGACTAGCCCCCATCTCTCTACAGCATCCTTTCAGGTAGCTGTAGAGAGTGAGGCTGTCTACCCTCAGCCACCTCTTCTTCAAACTAACCACCCCCAGTTCCTTCAACCACTCTTCATAAGAATTATTCTTTGGGCACTTCACCAGCTTCGTTGCCCTCCGCTGTACCCACTCCACTGCCAGTTGGTTGTGGAGGCCAGTAGCTGTCTGATAATAAACCAAGTGGGTAGAAGTTCCCAGTGAAAGGTGTGCACTCCCCAAGCCCTGCAGAAAGCCTATTACAACACCAACAGCCCGCTCCTAGATGAATTCCCCTATTTGCAGAGGTGTCCATGGGAATGCATCTCAAAGCACTCAGCCAGCTCACGCCGTGAATTAGCTGAGCGCTTTGCCTGCCCCCAGCAGAACTTTCAAAAAGCAGTGTCTCACTCCAGCCTCTTCAGCCTGGAGTGGGAACACAGACCTCGAAACACCTGCTTCCTGCACCAGCGGCGCTGAATGGCTTGAGGAGCTCTCGGCCGCTGAGCCTTTGTTTGGGGGCTTTCTTGTGACTGCAAGGAGTAACGGGAGTTGGCTGCTAAATGAATGAGTTTGCTTGGAAGATAAGCCTGGACACCTGAGGTCTCGCATTCCTGGCAGAGCTAGTGAGCACCAAAGGGCTTTTTCAGCAGGCATGGCTGGAAAGTTGCTATTGTCCAGGAGCTTTCCACTCAAACACCTTTGGACAATGAAGGCACCAGAGGACATTGCTGCTCTCGATTGTCAGCAGCAGAATAAGTCTCTGCTTCCTGCGGCGTTTCCCTCCACCGGCTGTGGGGCTCTGCTTTGCAGAGGCAGAAAAGGTCTCTCAGCAGAGCAGGGGTCAAACTGCGGGTTCCTTCTTTCAAAAGGGCTCCTGATCTCTGATGCAGAGCCCTGCAAGACCCCCTTGTGGAAACAGAGAAAGACTGACTTTGTGTTGCTGAAGCTATGAAGAGATCGAGGAGAGGATCAGCCCCTCCTGAAATGAACCTGGGGTGATGTTTTCTCCCCACAGTTGAGTTTTAGGTCTCCTGCAGAACCCTAAATCTCTTTTATGGTCTAAATGCCTACAGCTAGCGGTGAGTCCTGCAAGTCATGGACCCCGTGTGTTCTGTATCAGGGGTTGTTCTGGCCTGGGAGCTGTAGGAAGGCAGTAGTTCAGGTAGACTGGTGATGCATGTTGGCGCACGGGGGCTGGCTGCAGGGTATGCATGTGTTCTTTGCAGAGCTGTGGGTTCCAGCGTCTGCCACCTGTCCAGGAGGCTGTTGAAGACCGTCAGATCTCTGGGATGAGATAAGCCATGGTGCGGGGAGTGTGCTCCCTCTTCCCTCACTGGTGATGGGCTGCACATGGATTTACTTCTGTAAAACAGAGCAGGAGTACACTAACCTCAGAATTGCTGGTTTCCTGCAAAACCAGTTGCTGCTCTATCTGTTGGCTGCATTAGTGACTTGTTTCTGATGCTGGGCAAATAGCTTTGCTGCTGTTTTATGGACAGAGCTCTTCTAGGCCATAATTGGCTGTTACTGGGTTTTGCTGGTGCTTGCTTGAGGGGTAGGGGAGGTGAGGCATGGCTAGGAGCTGTTAGAGATCAGCTCTATTCAAGCATAATCCCGCTGACCTCCCTGGGTCTGCTCACATGGTTTAAATTAAGTGCATCCTTTCATTTTTTCGGGAATTGGAGCTGGGTTAGTTTAGGCTAAAGACATTAAGAAAGGCTTTTGGGAGCAGAAGGGAACCTGACTGTTTAAAATCGATTAAATGTGAAAGAACAAAATTGTGTGTTGGCTTTAAGAGTAGGGATAACCAGCTCCAAACTCAGTATTTGCTCCTGCTGGAAGGAGTTAGGTGCAGTGATGACACGGTAGCGTGGGAGGGGAGCAGAGCTCCTAGGGGAAAGGCAGCCACCTCCCTTCATCCAGGCAAATCCTGGGCACAAAGAACTGCCCGGTGCAAATGTCTTGTTTTGTGTCTTACCTGTCTGAGCAGCGACCCCCTCCTTAGGAAGGTCATCCCACCTTGTGGCTTCAGTGCTTCCTGCCATGGGAACAGGCTTGCAGCTGACATTAAAGGAAAACCTAAGAGAGCTTTTCAGAGAGTCACCCACACCACAGAAACATGAGAGCTGGAAAGGACCTCAAGAGATCATCAAGTTCAACTGCCCCACCAACCAAGAGAACAGGAGCAAATCCAGCATCTCAGGTCCATGTTCCCTGTTTCCTGTGAATAAGCATATACTGCTTGGGGCCATTATGGTGATGGACTGGGAGACCTCTGGGCACTGCTTGTGCAGGTATATATCCTGGTGGCTGTGAGACACTTGTGTCTTAGCCCTGTCTCTGCTACAGCTGAACAGCTCAGAATTCACTTCTGGATCCTAAGGCAATGCTCCTGTCCTTGCTTTGGCTTCTACATCTAACGGCACAGCATGCACTGTTGTTGCATTTTGTTTTGCTTGTTTTTCGAAAGTAAGGGGGGCCAAGAAGAGTCATAGACTGTCAGGGGCTGGAAGGAACATCCCCTGCCAGAGCAGGATCCCCTAGGGCAGGCCACATAGGGCTGCATCAAAGTAGGTTTGGAAAATCTCCAGAGCAGGAGACTCCACAACCCCATGGGCAGACCTGTGACAGGGCTTCGTCACCCTCACAGTAAAGAAGTTTCTCCTCATGTTGAGGTGGAATCTTCTATGTTGGAGTTTATCCCCATTATTCCTTGTCCTGTTACTGTGCCCCACAGAAAAGAGACTGGCCCCTTCCTCTTGACCCCCCACCCCTCAGATATTGACAGACATTAACAAGATCCCTCTCAGCCTTCTCCAGACTTCTCAGCCTTTCTCATCATCATAGCTCTCTGTTGGACTGTCTCTGGTAGATCTCTGTCTTTTGAATTGGAGAGCCCAGAACTGGAAGAGAAGGTGTTGCCCCAGGCAGGATTCTCGTACAAACCTGAATAGAATAAAATTATGTTTGCTGTCCCTTTGACAAAGCTAATGCCTTACTCATGAGCTAATTCTCCATGTGCTTTGGTACCAACCCCACAGCATCCCAGAGAGCAGGGAGCCTCCTTCTGAGCCAACAGGACTGGAAAATGGGTGGCTCCCCTAGGGTTTTCTCTCTTGTATGGCCCTTGGTCCCACATGGCAGAACATTTGGGTTTGGGCTGGTTCCTAAAGACTATCCTGGTGAGGCTGAGCAGACCCAGAGCCTTGGTCTGTGTTTTCTCTCATCCTGAGTTCAAGTACTGTAAAGTGGGAGAGCAAGAGAGAAATGAGCCTTTGTAAACTTCTAGTTCACAACTGTTGCTGGGTCTTGTATCTTTCTGCTCATCCCAGTGCTTGTCATCACATTTTGCCACAGCCCTCTATTTATCTTGTTCTCTTTCTTTCTTCCTCAATCCCTGGGTTTCCTTCCCTCATAGTCTGCTTCACTGCTGGTTTCTGCTCCTTTCTTCTCTCTCCCTTGCTCTCTCCTTGTCTCTGTAGTTCTTTCTTCTTGCCTGTACATTTGTTCACCACCTGTATTCAACTAGTCTTGTGGCAAGAGCAGATTCACAACCTTTGAGCTTCCCAGGGACAGTCTCGTCATCTGCAGGAAAGAAATGACAAGAAAGAACTCACTCCTATGATTAGAGCACAGCAAAGTTAGTCAAAGGTCTGTTTAGAAAACAAAAGCCAAGTTCATCTTTCCTTTGAGTTTTCATTCACGAGAGGTCTAGCCAGGCTGGACACCCTGGAAGTCCAGCTCTTGGTGCGTCACAGCCCAGGCAGGGAGTGGGGATGGATGCTGGACTTGGTGATGCTGTTAGGTCCAGTGGCTGTTCTAGCTTCAGGGGGAATCTGGACACCAGTCCTGCCTTCTTGGTGCAGAGTTAGAGTAGATCTCCTGTGCTGCTTCCCTGCTCTTCGTTTCAGATGTACTACTCTGCTGGACGGCGATGCACCTTCCCAGTAGACTACCTGGCAGGCTGGGCTTGGACTAGATGATCTTTTGAGGTCTCTTCCAACCCCTGACTTTCTATGATTCTGTGACCCAAGAGGGATTTGGAGCAGCAGTTTCTGCCTGAGGTGTCCATCTGCCCAGAAGGGACTTGCACAGGAAGAATCCCTGGGCTGTGTACGAAGAAATGCAAATAAACCCACCTTCTCACCAACCTCCCTGCAGCCTCACCTCCCTACTCAGTGTTTCCAAAGACATCTTTACATCTGCTCACAGACAATCTCAGGAGTGATTTTTGGAGATGAACAGGCTTTGCTGCTTCTACATCAGCTCTAGTTTCCCCAGTGGCACCTGAATTTGTTTAAACCTGAAGCTCCAGAACTGCTAAAGTGTCTCAGAAGACTGCTTCCTACTGAGAGAGGGACAGAGGTTCTTAGGTTTCTGAGACTTTGCTAGAGTGAAGAATAATTCTACCTTGAACAACTCCTATCTCTTAGCTGTTTTATTTATAAAGAGGAGAAGGTCTTCTGTGTCATCCTAAATAACTTTTTACCTGGAAAGATTTGAGCTGTTTCACTGGTTCATGCTTACTGGAGTACGCTTGGGATTAAACTTGGGATGTTCCTGGATGTACAGATAGAAGAGCTTTAGCCATGAATGCTCTCTGTCTGCAGGAAGGTTTGCAAACAAGACAATGTACAATTCCAAGGGAGTGTCGGCTCAGAAAACAATCCTGAGTCTTCTTGAAGTGTGGAGAAGGTATTGCTTCTGTAGTTACGGAAAATCAGTTCTGATTATAAACTGAACCTTTTATCCAAGAAACTAGAAATTGTATTTAATGCACTCTGGAATCTCAGACTGCCGTGCTGTCAGAAGCCAGATACGGTGTAGAGCATACCTCTGTAGCTCATGTCGATTTTAGCCAATAGTCAAGCATGAGAAAGCATGGAGAAGAGCTGTTGAAGACGAAGTGACTGTCTTTATTATCCTGCTGCCATCTGACTTTGCAGAACAGCATGGGAGCCTGCAGAGCTGCTGCTCTATCTGACAGGCAACAATGGTCAAGGATTGGAAGGGACCTCATAAGATCATCCAGTCCAGTATCCCTGACAGAGTAGGATCCCCTAGATCCAGTTGCACAGGAGCAGTCCAGGTGGGTTTTGAATATCTCCAGAGACAGCGACTCCACAACCCCCCTGGGCAGCCCCTTCCAGTGCTCTGTCTCCCTCACCAGAAAGAAGTTTCTTCTCATCTTGATGTGGAACCTCCTCTTTCCAGCTGACACCCATTGCCCCTTGTCCTGTCATTGGATGACACTGAGCAGAGCCTGGCTGCTTCCTCCTGACACCCGCCCTTTCCATATTGATCAATATTAATGAGGTCACCCCGCAGTCTCATTTTTCCAAGAGACCAAATTCCTTCAGCCTTTCGTCATCAGGGAGATGCTCCACTCCCTTCATCATCTTTCAATACAAAAATCTTAGTAACTTCTCAGGTTTTTATGGTACCCATGCTAAACCTTAATTTGTTGTCTTAACCAAACTCCACCTCTTTTTTCAGCTTCATGCAGTGGCTTGTTGAATAAAAGGTTCCACTGTGACCTGACTTTGGTCTTTAAAGATGAGATCATGTCATTTTTATATATACCCATGCATAGAATCATGGAATCACAGGATTGGAAGGAACCTCCAAAGGCCAACTAGTCCAACCACCTTGCAACAAGCAGGGACATCTCTAATCAGACTAGGTTGCCTAGAGCCCCATCCAGCCTGACGTTGAATGCTCCAGGGAAGAGGCCTCCACCACCTCTCTAGGCACCCTGTTGCAGGGATCCACCACCACCCTCCAGTTAAAAACCTTTTGTCTGACCTTAGTCTACCCTTTTCCAGCTTCACACCATTGCCCCTCAGCCTATCATTCCCTGCCCTTGTGAACAGCCCTTCTGACAGCCCCTTTCAGAGTTTGGAAGGTTGCTATAAGGTCTCCACAGAGCCTCCTCCTCTTCAGGCTGAACAACCCCAACTCTTGTCAGCCTGTCTCCAACAGTGAGGTGCTCCAGCCCTCGGGGCATTTTCATGGTCTCTTCTGGACTCACTTCAACTGATCCTCATTCTTGTGTTGAGGACTCCAGAGCTGGACACAGGAGTCTAGATGAGGTCACTTCTTAGTGTTGCATCTTTATCTCAAAAGTCTTACATTGAGATGCAGAGTATAAAGAAGCATCCAATTAATTCACATGGGCATCCCTGATTATTTTATTAGCAATGTATGTAATCCCATTCCACTGGGCATCCCCTAGAAGAACTAACTCCAAATGTCAGTAATAGAAACTTCCAGTGCTCCTCAGCTCTTGCAGGGACTTGATGAGGTAAAAGGAAAACCTCTGAGCCTGAAACGTCTTTGTGCGTTGACATAGGTACTTGCATTGAGTTTATCTCTTTTGTATTTACCATGAGGATTATTCATTACTTGAATCACAGCGAAAGGACAGAAGTGTCATCCCAAAGATGAAAAACTTCAGACTGAATTCAGTTGCTCAGTACTGGAGGAACTGGTTATTCAACAGCAGTTGGCTGCAGACACTCTTCTTCTCCAAAACCCCCCAACCCTAGAAGTTCCTGGATAGCTTGAAGTTATGTGGATATGGAACTTAAGGACATGGTTTAGTGCTGGGCTTGATATATTTATGTTAATGGTTGGAGCCATTGATCTTGGAGGTCTTTTCCAGCCTAATCTGTTCTGTGATTCTAAGGAACTCCTTTTCCACATCACTTTGTCTGAACTGTAAGTTTCCTGTTAAACACGTGTTGGATTCCCAGCATATGGGTGTTAAGACATTGCCACCAATATGTGAACATCATCACGATTCCTGCAAATTCTAACAATTGATCCCTGGACACTGAGTGTGGGACAACCTGTTCCTAACCAGAGAAACAAGAGGGGCCCAAACTGGGATAGGACTGTGCAGAAAAAAGCCAAAAGTAGAGTTGCATTTGTTTGCATGGCCAGATATCTTGAAGTATTGAAAAAAGCAGTGCTCTGGCTGCTGCCTCATGCTATGCTCACCACATCACTTCTCAGTTGGACCCAAGAGCAGCCAAAGACACCTTGTGAGGCTGTGTGACAACTGTAATAAGGGGGGGAACTTCAGTGAGCTGGTGCAGTGTGTGTGTGCGCTTCCCCTCCAAAATCTCCCAACCCAAGAATTCCATGGCTGTGTTTAAGTCTTGTAGATAGGCTGCTTGAGGACAAGGTTTAGTGCTGGGCTTCATATATTTAGGTTCATGGGTGGACTCAATGATCTTGGAGGTCTTTTTCCAGCCTATAAGGATGTTCTTTCCCACACATCAGGGTGCAATGAAGCTCCACACAGGAATCCATTTAAACTTCAGGGGTCAACTTAAAGATTTGATGAGTTGGCTTTGTTTTGAGAATTTGGATTTTGAAGATGTTAGTGCAGGAAAAAGTTATCCCAAAGCAATTCTAATGATAGAGATAGGGAGTTTTATACCTCATTTACCTTTGGAAGGAAAAATCTGGTTTCCACAGCAAAGCACCATTTTCACTGCACATATTTTTACTGGAAATTGGAGAGGAGACTTCTGGGACAAATGCTAATCCCTGCCTCTTCCTGAGTGCTCGTGAATGGCTCTTGAAAGTAGTGTCACATTTTTGCCCCTGGTCCAGATGTTTCTCTTCTTGTCTGCCTCCCCACAGAGCACTGCACTTTTTGCCACAGGGCTTTGGGCCATAGAACCCTCCACTTCATTGATAATTGCTACAATTTTCAAGCTAGATGGATTCCTGATTACTGTCAGAGAGATGCCTGTACTCAACTGGATGTTAGCTGTTTTGTTTCCAAGGGTAATTAGTCATGGATTTAAATAGAAGGAAATAATTGATGCACACATAGAGTGGAAGCACTTCTCTGCCATTATGGTCAGCAAACTCATACTTATTTGATCATTCTGTCTGAATTTGAAGTGGCTCTTCTGTTAGCACAGTAAAATGAGTGGGCTTTTTTACCTAAGGTTGTTCTGGGTCTTATTAGAAGCTATTTTCTCATTTCTGGAATAGTGGGTAACAGCAAATTACTTGAATTTATCATACTCACAAAAGCAAAGGTAGCTCCCTGAAGAGTTAAATAATATGGCTAGCATGATGGATTTGGGATAGGTGTGTATATTTGTATATATATGGCCAAGGTACGTTGAGATCCCTGCACATCTCTGCTTGAAGACACCTGCAGTTTGGGAAAAGTACTGATTTGGAATTCGTTTGGGAAGTGCAAGATACATGGATTTCATCAACAAAGAGCTGATCAGGAAGATCTTTGCTTTGTTTTCCTAAGTCCTTTTCTTCCACTGACCTTGTAGTTCAGGTTCCATGTCTGCCCTTCTCTTCTTTCATTTAGGACATAGATCTGCTGGAGCAGATCCAGAGAAGGTCACAAAGATTACCAGAGAGCTGGAGCACATCTGCTGTGAAGACAGGCTGAGAGATCTGGGGTTGTTCAGCTTAGAGAAAAGAAGGCTCTGGGGAGACTTAACAATGGCTTTCCAGTACCTGAAGGGGGCTACAGGAAAGCTGGGAAAAGGCTTTTTGCAAGGGACTCTAGTGATAGGATCAGAGGCAATGGCCTGAAACTGCAAGAGGGCTGATTTAGATTGGAAATTAGAAAGAAGTTCTTCACTGTGAGGGTGGTGAAGCATTGGAATGAATTGCCCAAGGAGGATGTGAATGCCCCGTCCCTGGAAGTGTTCAAGATCAGGTTGGATGGGTGTTCTAGGTAAGGAAAAACAGAGTTTGGTATAATCTTTCCTTTCCTTTTGTTCCCAAAATAATACCTGTTCTGGTTTAGACTGTGAGTAATGCAGAAAGAACCTCCACCCCAGATAAGGTTCTCTGCAGCTCAGAGAGCCTGTAACTCCTAAACCTTTGGCAGAATGTTGGGAGATTGGGGTTTGAAGTGTCCTAGGGGTTGAATCTCCCCTGTTGCTGCTGCTGTGCTCCGTATGTGTTTCCCTCTCCAGGGAACCCAACCTGAAGCCAAAGTGTAGTGTTTTGCCCGTTCCCTTTACTCAGGATGTATGAATTGTGACCAAGTTTCTCTTCTGTTTGTGTCACCTGCTTGGGCCTTTTCTTCTTTGTGTTCTTAGACAAAGGCTTAATAAACCCTTATGTTTCCCCAAGCTGTTTTCTCTTGCCTGATAGATTCTATTGGAGGCTTCTCAAGGCCAGGCTGCCTTTCCGTTTTTGTAATATTCACACAGGACAATGAGGCATTGAGCAACCTGGTCTAGTGGGAGAGAGGGAGAGAGGTGTCCCTGCCCACAGCAGAGGGGCTGGAACTAGTTTATCTTCAGGGTCCCTTCCAGTCTAAACAAGTGACATAGTACGGTTAGTTGTGTGATGAGCAGCATTGCCTGGCTGCCGTGCCTTAGCCACCTTTTGGTCTTGTCTCTATTTTGTGCTTCCCTCAGGCCATTCACCGAGTTCCTCCATTCCCTTGCAGCATGTGCTAGATGCAGCCTCTCATGACTCACGTTGTTGCCACCTGTCCTTCAGGGAATTTGTCTTGATTATGTTTCCAGTGCCCTGTCAACCTTTTCATCTAGCCTTCCATGGTGAGTTCTTACAGGAAAGAAACAGGCCTCTCACGGGACACAGACTGCTGTCCTGTTGGGTGCTGGAAGATGTAGTACCTTAGAACACAAAATAGCTGGAAACTGGACAGCGATGCCAGAGCCAGGAGAGCTGAAGTAAAAGTCTCTCAAAAAAAGCCTGGACCAAATCCAAGGCTCCCATATACTGTATGAGAGTCTGTGCCACCATCCATGAAGAATAGAAAACACTTTTTTTTAATGCTTCAGCTTATTATATTTTGACTGCTGTTCACAGATTTTTGGCTGACCTGCACAGTATTTCTGCACTGGTTTTATGAGTAAGCTGTTGGGTGAAAAGTATTCTCTGTGTGTGGATAGAAATCATAGCATTGAATTCTACCATGCTCTCTGTCTGACAAGAGCTACATCTTGCTACTTTACATAGGAATTCCCACTGCAGCATGTACAGATGCTGGTGTGCTACTTAAAAGCCCTCTTTCATGTCTCTTGCTGGGCTAGGAAAATGCCTTCTTGGAAACCTGTACTGTCAGCTAAGCTGACAAAGGTTTTATTTAACATGAGGCAGAACTAATATCCTTTAAAAGAAAGCTGCCATGCCATTAATTGTCACTCTGCTTTGTGTCAGATGCTTGCAAGAAGCGTGCTTGGTTCCTCCACAAACACAAGAGCATCTTTCACTCTAAATGAATAATGCATCCCAGATGTTCCACTCTGTGAGAATTTCTTGCACATACTGCAATGCCAAGAGAAAAAATAGAGTGGTTCAACTTATTTAACCCAGATCTCAGACTGTCTGTCTGCATTATCTAACTCCATCAAGCTGATGGAGCACATGGAATGGATGGAAAACATGTGGTTCCTATAGACTCCCGCATTTCATGTTGGTTAACAAATGTAGCATTAGTTTACCCTCAACTGGAACAGTCAGGAGCTCGAGCCCAGCGTATTCATGGCAGGTTCTCCTTATCTTCCTGTTGTCATTTGAATTTGGTGGATCTTAACCTGAGGGACTGAGGAGTTGCTATGGCAACTTGTGATAAGCAGCTTGGAATTCCAAGCTGAGCAAGTGCCTCTGCAAGCAAGAATTTTTTTTTGGAGTGGAAAGAAAAAAAACCTGGTATGACTAGTTTGGGGTTTCCTGTTTCCTGGCTCTTGTTGGGACTTGATCTTGTTTGGTCTTTGTAAAGAGAACCAGTACCTGTTTCTGGCTCTGAGAACATCAGCAGCTCACCCTTTGGAATGTACTGGATGGAGAGAGAATGGGAGTTTGGAACGTCTGAGATCAGTGGAGGAAAGGCCTGGCCTGTGATCCATTGTTTGCTGGAATGGATTGTCCCATTTCCACTAGGGAGAGAACTGCTGGAGGCATTTTTCCCTTAAGGGGTGGAGGTAGTTGCTTGGCCCATTGTGTAAGAACATGCAGTTAATCTATGTCTTCATTGGGGTTTTTTATGTTGTGTGAATTAAACGTGTTTGGTTGGGTTTTTTCCTGAATCGAGCCAACCTTTATTTTTGCCTGTGACATTAGAAGTGGTTTTGAACCTTCCTCGTTTGTTTTTGTTTCGGGCCATTAAGCATATTAACTAAATTAGTTGGTTAATCTCGTGTCATTGACCAGCATCATCAACTGATGATACTTCCCTGTACCGTGCCGTCAATACTCATCTTTTGCTACTTAGGCTTGGAACCCTCAGAAATCTTTAACAGTCTTGCTGTTTCTGCTTATGGTATCAGCCTGCAAACTCTTTTGCTTACCTTCTTTATAGGTCAGACACAGAAAGAGTACCTGAGATGCCCTTAAAACCTTAAATGGACTGCAATTCTTTCCTGCCTAAATTATATTGGGACCTACTGTGTTCTTGGATGGAGCTCAAATAATCAGCATAGTGTTTCCAGGCAAGCCTGTTCAGGGTGGGTTCTGAGTTGTCCTGCAGAGACTGTCTTGCTAAGGGGAACATTAGCACCACCTTGCCACTACTACACAGTCTTGAGAACCACTCGAGCTGAGCCTTTCAGGGAAAGGCAGAAAAGACAGGTGTGACCCTCGATGCACTACAGAATCCAGGTTCTTCCAGCACACTGAAAGGGGTGAGATTTTCTCTGTAAGTAATTCAGGAGTTCTCCACAGTTGTTTTCCAGGGGGAAGAAGCATAGTTTTATGGTTCAGGTGTTGAGACCTGACTTACAGACCTAGCACAGTGACAAAAAGCCCTCATCGTCATGCTCTTGCCATACAGTAAGATTGGACACTGACCCACTGTCTACAGAGGTATGCTGCTTACTAGGGTCCTGCATCAAGGATGTCACAGAGAGGTTACCAGACCTTGTACATCCCACTGATTACTATTTGTTGCTGTTGCTCCATGTGGGCAGCACCAATACAGCAGAGAATAACCTAAAGGATATCAAGAGGGATTACAAAGCACTAGGAGCAGCAGTGAAGGACTCAGGAGCACAGGTTATCTTCTCGTCAGTACTCCCAGTTAAAGGGAAAGGGTTTGAAAGGACTGATAGAGTAAGTAAAATCAAAAAGGGATTGAGGGAGTGGTGCAGTGGTCGGGGCTTTGCCTATTTACATTATGGGAACGCCTGTGAGAAACCTGGTCTTTTATGGGCTGATGGAGGACATCTGTCAGGAAAGGGAAAGCATGTCTTTGGCCATAGGCTTTCCAATCTAGTGAGAAGGGCTTAAACTAGGGCTGTTGGGGGACCCACAATCCAGTCCACACAAAGGCCATCTATACCAATAGATATCCTGAGTCTGGAAATAAACCTCAGGCCAGGAAGAGAACACCTGAGGACAGTGGAACTCATCAGTAAACCACCTTCAATAGGGGTCGATCTTAAAGGCCTTTATACTAATGCGGAGAGCATGGGGAACAAGCAGGAAGAGCTCCAGGGTTATGATGTCATTGGTATCACTGAACCGTGGTGGGATGGTTCTCAGGACTGGAATGTAGGGATAAATGGGTGCAGACTCTTTAGGAAACACAGGCAAGGGAGAAAGGGAGGAGGTTCTGCTCTCTACATCAGAGACCAACTCGAGTACATGGAGCTCCACCTGGGGAGGGAAGAAGAACTAACAGACAGCTTATGGGTGAGGATCAGAGGGAAACCAGGGGAAGAGGAGATCACAGTGGGGGTTTGCTACAGGCCACCTGAGCAGAAAGACCTGGAGGATGAGGCCCTTTATAAACAGATAAGAACAGCCTGAAGTTCACAAGCCCAGGTCCTCATGGGGGGTTTCAACCACCCAGGTATTTGTTGGAAAGACAAGACAGCATGGCACCAGCAATCTAGGAGGTTCCTGGAGTGTGCTGAGGATAACTTTCTCATCCAAGTGATAGAGGAACCTACAAAAAAAAGTGCTGACCTGGACCTTGCCCTCACCAGCAAGGAGGGGCTGGTGAGTGCAGTGAAGCTCAAGGGCGGTTTTGGCTGTAGTGATCATGACATGGTTGAATTTAAGATTCTTTGTGTACCTAAGAGGATGCATGGTAAGCTTGCAAACCTGGACTTCACAAGAGCTGACTTCACCCTCCTCAGGGATCTACTTGGCAGGGTATCATGGGATGAAGTCCTGGAGAGAAGTGGCTCCCAAGACAGCTGGTCGTTATTCAAGGACCAACTCCACCAAGCCCAGGAGCAGTGCATTCCAAGAAAGGTGGCTGCAGGCAAGAATGCCAAGAGGTCAACATGGGTAAACAAGGTGCTCCTGGACTGACTTGGGTGCAAGTCTGTAGGCAGTGGAAACAGGACAGGCTGACTGGAGGAACTACAGAGGACTTGTCTGTGCAGCCAGGATGCAGATTAGAAAAGCAAGAGCAGAGATAGAATTAAATCTGGCATGGAAACCTCCCTGAACAACCCAGTCCAGGCTGTCCCCACTCTCACGGTGAAGAAATTCCTCCTCTCATCAAGTCTAAATTTCCCCGTCTCCAGCTTTGCTCCATTCCCCCTAGTCCTGTCACTACCTGAGATCCTAAAAAGCCCCTCCTCAGATTTTTTGTAGCCCACTTCAGATACAGGAGGCCACAATGATGATGACTCCAAGCCATGTGGTGTGGTGTTGTGGACACACTGGAGGGAAGGGAGGCCATCCAGCAAGACCT
>VZRI01005203.1:109884-121834 GCA_013397515.1 Upupa epops | reverse complement strand
TGCTGTAGCAGGGGGATTGGACTGGATGCTCTTTCAAGGTCCCTTCCGATCCCTAATGATTCTGTGATCTTATAGCAGCCTTCCAGTAGCTGAAGGGGGCTACAGGAAAGCTGAGGAGGGGCTGTTTCCAAGGGCTTGGAGTGGTAGGACCAGGGGAATGGTTTCAAGCTGGAAAAGGGAGGTTAGACTGGAAGTCAGAAGGTAGTTCTTCACGATGAGGGTGCTGAGACACTGGAACAAGTTGTCTATGGAGCTTGTGGCTGCCCCTTTCCTGGCAGTGTTCAAGGCCAGACTGGATGGGGCCTTGAGCAACCTGGTCTAGTGGGCGGTGTTGCTGCTCAGGACAGGGGGGCTGGAACTGGATAATCTTTAAGGTGCCTTGCAACCTGAACCATTCTATGCATCTATGAAGAGTGAAGGTACTGTGTTGCTATAGAGATGAAGGTACTGGTATGAGGATGTGTGCCTACACAAACACTTTAGTCCTTCATGGGAGTGAAGAGTCATAAAGTTAGGCAAATAATTTAGAAACCTGTGCTTGATTTCCAGAAGTCCTCTTCTCTCTGTGGTCAGAACTCATTCCTTGAAATTTAGCTAGATTTTGAACAGGTAATGTAGGAGAAACCTGAGGTTCCTGTCTCAGGTACAACCCCCCAGACTTGTATAAGCAAGAGAAATCAGTACCACAGTCAGCAGGACCTAGTTCAGAGCATTATGTCTGTATCTTGCCCTGAAACAAGAAGTGGTGTGAGATGGTGGAAGCTCTGCTGTGCACATGGTATGTACAGTGAAACTGCATTCTGCACTGATGGCAGGTCTTCATGTTGCCAGCACATCTTCCACTGCTAACTTTACCACAGGCTAACTCACCACAGGCTCTTTCAACAGAGCAACACAAGCTTAAGAGCAGAGCCCTTGCTTATAGGACAGAGGAGAGCCCACCAAAGTAACTCCATCCTCCAATCTAAGGAAAAAGCTCGCAGAAGTTGTCTTGTGGTTACCCAGGCCCCTCTGTGTGCCTCTCTGTGCTGTGTCCATACAGCATAGCACAGGAGTCCTTTTGGCATCTTCTCCTCTGCACCATGGTTTTCTGAGGCCTAGTGAGGCTGGACAGTCCCAATGTTCTCTGAACCCTTTCAGAAAGGTCTTGCTTCCTATAAGCTGCACAAAAGATGCAGAAGCAAAGCAGCATGCAAGAACAGTTATTAAACACCGTTAATTAGGATGTGTGAAGATGGTCCCTCACCCCTTTTCTGTTGAAGCATGAAAGCCTAGAGGGAGCCTTTATTAAAGTCAACAAAGACATCTCAAAGGAAAAAATTCCCTGCTTTAATGTGGTCACGCACACAATCTCCCACCTAGTGTGACCTGACATGTGAATGTGATTAGGAGCTGTGACACATCGGGGCACTCTGTGCCCTGAGCCACACTGTGGAGAGAAGAGGGACACAGTCTGCACAGCCCATCTGACACCCAGCAGCCTATGGCTGCTGATGCCAAAGCAGCAGCACCTGGAGCTTTTCTTTCTGCACTGGAGATATATTTCCTTTGGGATGTAGGTGGTGAAGGCAGGGTGTAATATGTTGCACTATGCTTTCATGGTATGAAAATGTGAGCAAGTCATGCCCTTTCCCCTGCTCTGAGCTGCTCTGTGAGCTGTTGAGAGCCAACACTTGGTGTGTGATAGCTTCTCAGGGATGCTTTGGTAATGACGGAGATAAAAAAGAGCAAGTTCATCATAAAATGTGCAGAGTACCTGTATAAAACTCTACAGGAACGTCCCTGGTTGTTACTATCAGAACTGTTTTGTTCAAACAGAAACAGTGCAAACTGTGCTGTTCTTGTCCTGCTCTGTGCTGTTCCCTTGACTGGGACTGACTATAGATTTTTTCTACAGAATTTTCAAAGCTGTCTGACTCCCTGCCTCCCAGCCCCAGTGCTAATGTAGAAATGAGGTGGCATCCTCTTCTCTGGGATCTTCTACAACTGGTGCTTCCAACCACATACCTCTAGTTGTTTTTTTCCAACTAAAATTCTCCCTCTCTGTCTTTTCTCAAAAAATGAAAAAAAAACCCAACCCAAGGGCAAAACAATTCCCAAAGAGGAGCATCCAGCCCCACTCCTCTGACACCCAGTAACTTCTGTCATTCACCTCATCTGCCTTAGCTGCTGGGCTGCCTGGCCACATCTGAAAGGCAGGGGATAGCCAGCAGTCAGAGCCCATATCTGTGAGTAGTGCTGGTGACATGGAGACATTGGCAGTGGGTTCCTCTCTCACAGAACTTTTTCCCCCAGCTGGAGGCTCCGATTGTTGGGCGATGGCACATGAGCCTCCCCCTGAGCCCAGCAGAGCCCTGCAGGAGCCAGCTCCGCTGTGAGCAGACAATGCAATTAGCTGGGTTTCACAATGCGCTGCTTTGGGTGACCTTTCCAGGGAAAATAATTAGAGGGAGACCATGTCCGCCACTGATAATTGGCTCCATTAGTGCTCAGGTTAATTTCAGGGATGCCCAGGAAGCAACAGAAGAAACTCAGGGGAGGCTGCACAGTTAATTACTTGTGAAATAAAGAACTCTTCCACCTTTGTCCTGGGGCATGTGTTGCAGATGCTTTCATTGCATGGGGTGGCTAGGCTGATAGGCTGGTTGGACACTTCTCCTGCCATCTCAACGAT
This sequence comes from Upupa epops, assembly GCA_013397515.1. NCBI lineage: Eukaryota > Metazoa > Chordata > Aves > Bucerotiformes > Upupidae > Upupa > Upupa epops. The sequence goes on along the minus strand of VZRI01005203.1, from coordinate 119,160 downwards.
GGTGGGGTCAAGCAGCCTCTCAGAGCGTCTCCTCTCCTACTCCTTGGTACATAACAGACTTCAAATTGTAGAATCATAGAACACACTGGATTGAAAGAGACCTCTAAAGTTCTTTCCCTTTGTCTATCTGATTTTGTCTCCCCAAGCTAATTAGGCCCTTGGCCCACCATCTTCCCTGTTGTTTGCCACCATGCCCTTTCCAGGCGGGATGCAGTAGGTAGGAGCATGAGAAATTAAGGTAGAGCAGTGCTTTGTACAACAGGTTGGGAAGGAGCTGTCCTCCTAATCTGGCTGGTCTCTATGCACCCATGAGGCTCAGGGGACTGCTCAGTGTAGAGTTACGAGGATAATTAAGGGACTAGAACATTTCCCCTATCAAGAAAGGCTGAGAGAACTGGAGCTGTTTAGTCTGGAGAAGAGAAGGTTGAGAGGGATCTTGCTAATGTCTGTCAATATCTGAGGGGTGGGGGTCAAGAGGGTCAGTCTCTTCTGTGGAGCACAGTAACAGGACAAGGAATAATGGAGATAAACTTGAACATAGAAGGTTCCACCTCAACATGAGGAGAAACTTCTTTCCTGTGAGGGTGACAGAGCCCTGGCACAGGCTGCCCAGAGAGGTTGTGGAGTCTCCAGCTCTGGAGACTTTCAAAACTGGATGCAGCCCTGTGTGTCCTGATCCTGCTGTGGTAGGGGGACTGGACTAGAAGATCTCTAGAGGTCTCTTGCAACCGCTGACATTCTGTGATTCCGTGATCCTGTAACCTACATCAGGCCCATCCTGGGGAACTGGCGGCTAAATAAGCCCCCTCCTTCCCCTGTGCTCATGGTTCATTGCATTAAGCAAACTTTGGTCCTCTGTTTCAAGATTTTTGAGAACTTTCAAAGTTTTTGCTTCCAGTTGTAACCCATTCTGCACAGGTTTTGACTTCCACTCAGAGGTTCTAAGCTGATGTAATCACCCGATCCTTGGCTGCACCTTGGCCATCACTTGTGTGTGCAGTTTGGTGAGGTTGGGCCAAACCAGGGCTGGGGAGGTTCACTGTCTGCTCCCTCACTGCTGCCTGTGGTCCTCACGTTAAAAACTTGTTAACTGACTTGTGGGATGCTGAAAGGGAGAGGAAAGGGAAAGAAGGAGCACAAACCCATGCAGAACCCTCCCTCCTAATACCTGTGAGGGGCCCATAGCTAGGAGGCCATCCTGCAGGTATGTCAGCATTCAAACCCTGCCTAGGCACGTTCCTATGTGACCTGGTTAGGGGATCCTGCTTTGGCAGGGGGATTGGACTCGATCTCTAGAGGTCTTTCCCAGCCCCTGCCATTTTGTGATTTGATGGCACCTGAATGTGTTACCCATGTGTGGCATGTCTGTGCTAGGAGCTAAAAAGATGAGAGCATCAGATGTGGGGTTTTTCTCCAATTTTTTCTTGAGAGGAAGAGGACTCGGATTTTTCAGGCAGTAGAGTCAGGCATAAAGAAAGTGGGGAAGGAGCACATGGCAATACATTCCCACAGTGAGCAGTTGTGCAGGAAAGAGGTGACCAGGTCAGAGGAAAAGCATATAAACAATGCAGAGAGAGAATCTTCTCGGATCCTAGTTTGTTTATGTCTTGCAGACAAGAGCTGAGCGAGCGGCGTACATCTCCAGCTAGCTCCAACACATAGTTCCTGTCCTTTCAAGTGATAACACAGGGAGAGGACTCTCAGAAGTCACGTCTCTATTTCCTGTCTATTTCTACTTCCTTTTGGCATAAGAAGATACTGTAGGTTGTACCCTACTAAAATGATCAAAGGGGTTTATTTTGTTTACTTGGTTTCCCTTTCCTTGAGCACACAATTCTCTGGGAAAGATTTCTGCAGTGAAAGGTGGGAAGTGGCTGGGACATGGACGAAAGAAAGACCTTTCCTCTTGGCCTGGGTGCGCCAATGCTCCAGCATGGCTGGACTCTAAGAGGCTTTGTGGATTGAGATTCAATCATCTGATAAAGACTAGGACTGTTAGGGGAGCCAGCAGGACCTGGACACAGAGGCACCAGACCATCCCAGTGGGCACTGAGCATTTTTGTGATCTCAAGGGTTTAGGAAAATCCAGCTCAGAATTTCTTGGTTCAGGAGCTGCTGTTTTGTCACTGTGTCCCCCAAGGGTTCAAATTGTCTCTCAGTACTGTGCTTCTCCCTAGTTTGTCCTCTTCCAGCAGAAAACTCATCCACTAAGATGGAGAATTAATTTTGCCTTGATGGAAAAAACACACTTGAAGAGTATGATGGATCATCCCGTCTTCAAATCTCTCAGCTGCGTTTGGAGTCCTGGAACTGGGGTTATTTAGTCTAGAGAAAAGGAGACTGAGAGAGGAGACCTTATTGCTGTTTACAACTACCTACAAGGAGGTTTTAGCAAGGGTGTTGCTGTCTCTTCTCCCAAATTACTAATGATGAGACAAGGGGAAATGGCTTCAAGCTGCATCAGGAGAAGTTTAGATTAGATCTTAGAAATTCTTTCCTGAGAGAGTTCATGGGCACTGGGAAAAGGCTGCCCAGTGAGTTGGTCGAGTCACAATCCCTGGAGATGTTTAAAAAACTATCAGATAGAGCACTTGAGGCCATGGTCTATGGGTTAGATTGCTGCTGGGATGAAGGCTGGACTTGATGATCCTGGAGGTCCTTTCCAGCCATGGTGGTTCTGTTTAGTGACTGCAGCCAAGCCAGTGTACCTGATGTGCTTCTCCGGAACCCTTCACATGCACATTTCATGTGAGAATGTTAGCTCGGTTTACTAGGATGTGCGTCCAGTGGTGAAGAGCTTCACTGAAGTTTAGCAGCCTTGAGAGCAGCAAGGTCCTGCAAGATGGTTTTGAAAAACCTGTGCTTTTAAATTTGATATTGTGGCTATCAAATCCACTTAGTGTAGTAGTCCTTATAGTGAGACATGCTCGTCTGCTTAGAAACTGGTCCCAGTTTTTCCCACTGTGTTCTGGTAAAGATGTTCTCAGCAACTGAGAGGATTTGCACCCGAAGGGTTGTTCCATTGTGGTTCATTCCCAAGTCTGGAGGGTGGCTGACTGGTGAGATCACGCAGCCTGGTTTCAGCTCTGTGAATCAAAGCCTTTAAGCTGGAGTTGAAGAACCAAAAAAAGAGGTTAAGGAGTAGCAGGCTTTGAGGAAAGGTCTTTGGAGATGCTAAGCATTTGATTAAAATTAAGGCGATCTTGTGAAGTCTCTGTTTTCACAAGCACCTGAATGCTTTTTAATGATCAGCTCAGACTGTGAAGAAGCAGAAAGCTACCTCAACACCTTTGTGATTGTCTTTATGTCCCTAGCATTAGTGACAGTATTGGTTCATTTGCAATTAGAACCCTGAACTCAGAATCACCTCTTTAGCTTTATAACCTCTCCACACAGATTTGGCCTTAAATCACCATTTGGCTTCAAGCCAGTGATATTTCTTTACCAGTAGGGCGTCTGGCAGCTCACTCCCGGTACATTTGAGACCTGCCTTGAAAATAAGGTTACATTTGGTCATTTCTCCCTACACTGTCTTTAGAGGAAGCATAAAACTCACCTCTCCTTTATCCGTGTCACTTACCAGGTCCCACCATGCCAAAGCAGACACCTAGCATATTGCAAGGCAGAGTATTTAATCACCCGAGGAGTGGTGCAGGACCTTTGCAAGATTTGCAAAGCTTTGCATCTGGAATGAGGTTTGATGAAATGATCACTTGTGAATGAATGGGAATTCTGTCCATGTATTGAGAGCACGGTAAGACTCGCCTAGCATTCAGGAGCTCTTTGTTTGCCCTTTCCTGATCTTGCCCAACAATGGCCTTACTTGCTTCTCCTTTCTCTGCTTTCCTGCTAGTGAAATCAGTGACAAGGCCAAGGACTCGTTTTGAGGCAGAGCTGCTTTTTTCCCAGGTGATGGGACACTGCCGGGAGCAGGGAGTTTGGAGTAAGTGGAAATGGTCCCTGCCAGCCGTCTGGGGTTTCTTCACCAGCTATGTTCAGAGCCATCCCAATGCACAGGCCTTGTCATTGGTCCATTTTCATCTCTGAGCAGAATGGGGGACCAGCCAACATGTGAAAATAAGAAATAAGGAGAAGACCTGAGTCTTGAAGCATAGAAGCATAGAATGTATTGGGTTGGAAGGAACCTGCAAAGGTCAAAGTTCATCTAGTCCAAGCCACTTGCAGTGACCAGGGATGACCTCAGCTAGATCAGGTTGCCCAGAGCCTTGTTGAGCCTCACCTTGAATAGCTCTGGGGACGGGGCCTCAACAGTCAAACCAAGGTTTAATTTGCACTGCAATTTTGGGTTAACTCACTGTTGTTTTCTAAATAACCCAGCAAATACTTCTGGAGCAAGAGAACATCCTGTCTTTGCTGGATTAGACCAGTGAACAAAGAGATCTTGAGCAGAGATTCATTGAAGGTGAGCTCACTTCCATAATGGGATTTTACTGTGCTTGGTTGCACTGACAGTGCACACACTCACTAGGAACAAACATCTGGAGGCCAGAGCTATTGCTTGGTCCGTCTGTAGAGCATCTTTCACAGAGAGGTCCCCAATCCAGGCGAGAGGCATGTAGCAAATTACTAAATGAAGGAAAGTAATTTTTGGTAAACACAGCTAATTTGCCCATCATTCTTCTGTTCCCTGGAGAGGATTGAACAGAGTTGTCTTCAAAACCCAGTGATTTGGCAAGTATGTAAATATTATTTTAGTCTTCTTTAAAATTGCTTGCTCAAATGTCAAGAATGATATTAGTGTGAGAGAAGCTCTTGTTCCAGTAGCATTTCATCTTCTCTTTGTGTCTCATTATGTTCTTAAGGCATTTAAGGTACTTCTTAGGTAATCTTATCGTCAGTGCCTCTCCCTCTCCTCTCTTCCTCTTCCTCCCCTCCCCTCTCCCTTTTATTTAACTATCTTTAATATCACTTTCTTTTTCCAAGATCTGAGCTGAAAGGGTATAAAACTTTGCCCTAACTCCAGAACTCTGCATTCTCCTTGCCCAGTCTGCCAGGCATGGTTGAGTAGGTCCTGAGTGTCATGGCACCTCTACCTGTTCCAAGGTCTTTCCTGTGTTTACTGCGTGCCCCTTAAGTGAGTCATGCTCCCACAAATGGCACTGCCAGGAGCAGCAATGATAACGTCTTCATCTTGACAGAGGCCTGGGTTACCCACCCTGCTGTTCTTGATGAGCCCTCTCAATTTTCATACCTTGGGCCTACACTGGTGCCCACTATCCTGGGATGAGCAGAGGGGAGGGATGCTGGGCTTGCTGGAGAGCATGTGGCACCAGAGCTCTCCCACCTCTACTTCTGCCAGTGGACATCCTAGCAGCACAGCTTTAGAGGAGGTTTTTGAAGGCCTCTGTCCTGATCACAGGACATCAACAGAGGCTGACCTCAGATTCTGATTCCCTAAGCCAATCTTGGCTGTTGACCCAAAACTGTGTCTGTAGAGCAGTGGAGAGATTCTTGTGTTCAGTAGTGTTGAAGGTCTCCGCTGTGTCATCGGAGGAAGCTGTCAGGTTCATCTAACTGATGTCTGGAAGCCCTTTCACTGAGATCAGCATTTACCCCACAGGGATCCCTCACCATTTCACATAACCCACGCAGGAGCTAAACATGAGCCTCAAAACCACTTGCAGACCTGGAGATCAGTTCATTTCTCCTGATTGTGTCCCGTCCCCCCCCATCCTTGCCCCGTAGAAATATTGCTGTTCCCCATGATGGCCTTACTTCCCAGAGGTAAAGAAGTACTTCAGTCATAAAACCACCAGGCTGACAGGTCTAGAGTTGCCCAGATCCTGGCTTGTCAGGCCAGGTCACATGCAGTGACCATAGCAGTAGAAGGCAGTCACTTCAAGCCCGTAACGGAAACGTTTAACTCTGTAACAGAAGGAACTGATCATACTGAGTTTGGTAGAAGGCCCACTGGGTCAGCCCTCTCATACCATGCCTGGAAAAGTTGTCTTCATTTCACAGAGTGTACGCTGTCACAGGATGACCCATGGTTGCTTAGCAAGTCAGAAGAAGCAGAATTTTATGCTCTTATCTCCTCTGCAGGCACTGAAGATGCGAAAACCTATACAGGTGTTTGGGTTCCACTCTGCTGTCATTGGTTATTGCCGTCAACTTGTGCACAGAGGCGTTTGGACAAAGCAGCTGGGGTTCTACTTAAAGCAAATGACGCTCCCAGCATTTTGGAGGAGTTGAGAGCTGAGCACAAGGTAAGAAGGAAGGCCCTGGGAAGGGAGAGGATGTGAAGCTGGGGGAGTGCCTCCTGCTCACACTTGTACTTGAGAGCCCCAGTACTCTCTGAGTTCAGAAGAAACACCTGAGGAGGGCTTGCTTGTATAAAATCCAGGAACAAAATGCAACCTAAAACCAGTGCCCCAAGCCAGCCCAAGAAAATAAACTGGTAAAGCATTCCCTAGGCACCAGCAGTATGGTGGGCCTTTCATGTCAGCACAGAGCTCGTGTCGCAGAGCCAACAGAAGGGCCCACATTAAGGGTATCTGTAGGGATCTGGGATGGTGGCAGATCTGTGGAGGAGCTTTACAAAGCTTATGAAGCTTCTTGGGGGAAGTGACCACACTGGGGAGCCTCAGTAGTGCTGGTGACTTTTGCCCTGTACCACAAGAAATGCTACTAGAGGCAGAGTGGAAGATGAGGAGGAGATAACTCTGTTTCTTCTGTAGAGATAGAGCACAAGGACTGTTTTGTCTGTGCCTTCATGCTTTTCCCTTGTTGTGTCTCCCAGTGCCTCGTGTCCTGGGTCCTTTTTCTTCATTGCTGCATTTTGGAGGAGAATGTACAGGAGCTCTCTGGTTCTTGTACAAGTAGGGCATGGGAGCTGCCAGGGTCACAGTGCCTGTCCTCAAGTCCTTTCTCACTTTTCCTTTGAGCAGATAGTTGCTGTGAGGTGAGACCTTGGGACAGAGCTGGTCCAGGAACCCTTCCTTGGTGACCTGTGTTTGAATCTTGCCTGGGGTCTTCCCTTTCTCCTCTCCCTCTCTACCATGGGAGATCTCAGTTCCATGCCTTTCAGCTCAGTTTTTCTAGCTGCCCACTTTTGTGGTGGGATGAATTCACCTCCATGCTTGGCTCTCCGGGTTTCCTGATGTGCGTGGCCTCTGCCCTAACAACACTGCCATGGTTCATGCCCTGGAGCTTGATTTCTCCCTTGATCCACTGGCCATCTCTAAATCCCTACACACGCTGTGGGTATTTGTTCTGCTGGGCGCAGGATGGACAGCCCTGGGAGGGGTGCTGGCAGGAAGGGTGTGCAGATCTGTCCTGTGAAGTTCTCACTCAACATCCTTAAGGATGTGGAGCTCAGGTGGGCTCTTATGGTCATCTAGGAGGGTCCTTCCTGCTAAATTCAGGCCTTTGCAATAGAGAGATGCTGCTGGGTTTTGTGTTTTAACTTTGCGTTGTCTGGGGGAAAAGGCCACAAGACTGGGTTGTGAGGCAGCTGCAGAAAACTACTGCTATTCCAACGGGTGCTGCTGTCAGCAATGAGAATGAGATGGTGCCTCTGGCTACATGGAGGACAACTTTTAGGGCACATTAGGAGTAAGTGGCTGTTAGATAGATGGAGTGAGCAGGAGAAGCACAGCCGGTGCAATTAGCTGGTGTGTGGCTGGAGGGAAGCAGTTAATTCAGGCTTTGATTCTGTCCTCTGAGAAGAAAACAAATGAGAGGCCATGCCATTAGAGAGGATGAGTTGTCTTAATCACTGACTTGACGCTCCTTTCTGTTGTACACTTTTTATCATCAGAGATTTGGGTATGGCTGAGAGTACCAGCCAGGCACTGCGTTAGTCTGCAGACCAAGGGGCATGGTGCAGAGATTCCCCAGCTAAATTCTATCACTATAACAAAACCTTGCTCTTTGGGGTAGCCCAGCATGTGGGTACAATGCTTACTCTGGGCTATGAGTGATGCTACGTGATGATACTGCTCTAGCCTGCTGGTCCTATCACTCAGGGACACTTGTGTGCCAGTAACCTCAGGGAGGTGGATGTGGCAGTAGTGTATTGTGACTTCAGTCCCAGTATCTGATGGAGGCAGTGTGTATTTTTTCCCGTGTATATATATTTCAGTAGGCAGTAATTCCATGGTATTGCTCACATCAGCCCACCAATCCTGCCTGCCTCATCAATACGAGAGCGATCAGCTTTCAGGGTTGGTGCTTCTGCCCACTTTTCACCTGCAGTGCTGGAGACACTCACGGGAAACCCAGCACTGAGGTGGGGTCAGACATGAGGCGGTTCAGCCATCCTGTTGAGTGTTGGTGAGCAGGTCATCTTAGCACTGAGGGGTTGGCTGCTCTTCTCAGAAGGAAGATCTGTCTGATCCTATGGGTCTCAGTATGCTTTCTAGCTAAGCTCACAGTGTCACAGGTTTTTACTGGAGGAGAAACGTGTCATGCAAAATTCATAAAGACAGAAAGCAAGTTCAGCTGGACAGGGGCCAACCCCACAGCAGTTTTCATCCACTCCTACAGGGGACGATCCCAGTGCACGGATTTTCCAAATGCCTTTCCAAGGTCCACCAGCTCCAAACAGAGACGAGGAGCCTCAGTCACACTTTTATTAGGAAAGGTGGTATTTGGAGGGGCTGGGAAGTAAGGTGTGAGAACAGTTAAACACCCAGAGCTTGGGGGCTGGTCATGACTTTTATGATCTCATTTCCTCCTCCACACATGAGCCCTTGGCCAAAGCCCAGTCTCTGCAAACGAGCTTTGGTCACTGCTGATTTTAATTAGCAGGAACAGTCCTGCACAGTGTTCCCAATGAGCCAATGACACAGTATCAGTCTCCATCTCTGGCAGCTTTCTCTTCTTCATCCTGCCAGAGGGCTTTTTCTGAGCCCCAAACCGTCCCCTTGATCTCTGCTTCCAGGAAACCTTTATAAAATTCAGACCAGATTCTCCAGCAGGAACCAAATGTTTCAGCCAGAAATTAAATCAATTTCTTTCTTCCTTTCTTCCTTTCTTCCTTTCTTCCTTTCTTCCTTCCTTCCTTTCTTTCTTTCTTTTTCTTTCTTTCTTTTCTTTCTTTCTTTATTTATTTATTTATTTATTTCTCTTTCTCCCTTTCTTTCTCTCTTTCTCTCTTTCTCTCCTTCTCTCTTTCTCTCTCTCTTTTCTCTTCTCTCCTTCTCTCTCTTTCTCTCTCTGTCTCTCTCTCTTTCTCTTTCTCTCTTTTCTCTCTCTCTCTCTCAACTTTATTTCTTTCTCTCTCTGTCTCTCTCTTTCTCTCTCTTTCTCTCT
>VZRI01005203.1:0-102336 GCA_013397515.1 Upupa epops | reverse complement strand
CTAGTCCTGTCCCTACCTGAGATCCTAAAAAGCCCCTCTCCAGCTTTTTTGTAGGATTTGTTTTAATCCTTTGTTGTTTTGGTGGTGTTAACTGGGTTACTGTTAACTGTTTTACTCCAGGGGTTCATTGCTCAGGTAAGCGCTGGAGCAGGAGTTAGTCATGGGGGCCACTAGCTGATGTGAGGGTGGGGATGGGTTAATCCACCTCAAAGCTCTGGAGCTTTTGAAAGCCCATTGCCAGATTTATCCCTTGAGCCAGTTCCTGGGGCCTTTTCTGGCTACCCAGGACTGTGCATCAGTGCCAGGACTGCACACCAGTACCAAGCCAGCATAACCAGTGATTCCAGTGGGAAGTTTGACTGAAAGCGCAGTGCCCCAGCAGCGCTTTGCAGAAGAAGTTCCCAGGTTCTCAGCCTGGAGGGATGTGTTGCTGTATTCCCAGATTTTCCTTCATTGGTAGCAGCCTCATGAAACGAGGGACCACTTTCTGCTCTTTCCCATGTCTTCGCGGTCCTCTGGGTACTGCAAGATTGCTGTCTCAAGCAGGGTGGTTTCCTGCGCCTTCCCCATGGGAAGAACCATCAGTGCATTTCTGATGCTGGAGTTCATTATGGGAGGACCGTGACAACTGCAGGAAGTCAACAGTGGGAACAGATGGGCTCGCAGGGACCGGGAATCCCATTTCTCCATGAATGCACTCAGCAGCTAGACACACATGAAAACCAAAGCGAGGATGGGAGACAATGCCACAACCTCAGGTCAGCCTGTGGGCAGAGTTGCCTTAACACTCTAGTGAGTCTTTCCTTGTGGCTGTGGTGCAGTACACACCTGCTGGAGCTGAACGGGACTCTCCTGACATGCTCTTGGCTTCCTGTTCTGGGCTAGAAAAAAAGCAGTTTTGCTATCATCTCTTCTTTCCTTTTATTCCCCAAAATAATACCTAAGTTTTATTTAAGATCATGAGGGAGGCAGACTCCACTCCCACCCCCTTCCAGGGTTGTTTGCCCTGCACATCAATACAAACACTACAATCAGTCTCTTCTGCTCTCCTCCCTTGACCCTGTGGGGCAGCCATGTGGCTGGGTCATGGCCAGCCCAGGGGAGGCCATGGCTCCCCAGCCAGGAGTCCTTGGCTAGCCCCAGTGGCTGGGGCTGGGACACTGCACACCTGAAGCTGCACCCCGGTAGCGGTGGGATATGGTGTCAGTGTATCCTAGCTGCTCGCAGCCGGCTCCAGCCATGCCGGCAGAAGGGTTTTCCCATGGGCATGCCCAAGTGGGTGAGCGCAGAGAGGAACCAGCAGGCCTGACTTTGCCACAGCAAACAGAGCAGTTACTCTGATTGTCACAAGCCCGGAGACGCTGGGATCAGTGAGCTGGCCTTAAAGAGGGGAAAAAAGCAAAAACCCGAGCCCCTGAGGGAGGAGGGGGTTCCCTGGTGGTTGGCTAACGCGATCGGCCATGTGGCCAAACCATGTGGCCACTACCATCCACTACTTTCCGGGCCAGCAGGAGGAGAAGCATTGTCACAGCTTGCTGCTGAGAAAGACTCTGGGACTGCTTCGAGTTAGCAGCAGTACAGAGCTTGAAAGGGAGCTTAGTCTTCCAGCTTGGCAGAACTGTTTGTGCAAGACAAGCTGAACGTTTGCATCTCTTAAACCTCTGGCTGAATGTTGAGAAATTAGGGTTTGAAGTGTCCTCGGGGTGGGTCCCCCTTGTTGCTGCTGCTGCACTGTGCTGTGTGAGGTCTCTCTCCCCAGGGGACTCAACCTGAAGCCAAAGACTGCCATAGAGTGTTTTGCCCATTTCTTTATCTCAGAGTGGAATGGCACTGTGATGGGGGTTCCGGGGACTTTGTGTCACCTGCTTGGGCTTCTGCTCTTTTTTTTCTTTCTTTCTTTTTTTTTTTTTTTTTTGTGCTTAGCTGGAGACTCAAGAAACCCTTTTCTTTCCAGGAGCTGTCTTTCTCTTGCCTGATAAATTCTGAGACCCCTTGAGACCTCTTTTGCTTCTTTAATGTCAAGCTAATGACTGAACCCAGTTCTCTTTCCTCCCATCCCACTCTCCCCTGCCCAATTTGTAAGTTCTGCTGCACTACACTGAAATGCCTTATCCTGGAATATGATAATCAGTCCTGTGCAGAAGGTGGGAGTGATGGAGAGGGCTGTGTCATAGAGTCATAGAATCATCGAGATTGGAAAAGATGGAATCACAGAGTGATTGAGGTTGGAAAAGCCCTCTGGGCTTATCCAGCCCAGTGCATGACCTGGCATCACCACAGCAGCCAGACCAGGGCACTGAGGGCCACATCTAATAATTTCTTTCAACACTTCCAGAGATGGGGACTCCCCCACTGCCCTGAGCAGTCCAGTCCAGGCTCTGATAATCCTTTCCATGAGGAAGGGCTTCCTAACACTCAACCTAACCCTCCCTTGGCAGCTTCAGGCCCTGCCAGGGCTTCCTAACACCCAACCTAACCCTCCCCTGGCAGCTTCAGGCCCTGCCCTCTTGTCCTGCGGCTGCTTGCCTGGGAGAAGAGCCTGACCTCCATCTGGCTACAACCTTCAGGGAGTTGTAGAGAGGGGTGAGGTCCCCCCTGAGTCTCCTCCAGGCTAAACAATCCCTCATAAGCCTCTCCTTATAAGACCTTCAAGAACAAAGCAATGATCATCTAAGGCTTTTAAGTGTTGCTTGCAGCAAACCCTCTTAGCTCCAAATCTTGGACAGACTGGCTATCTTATGCCAGAGGGGTTGCGGGTTTGTTGACTGTCCTCCAGCTAATATACTTACTCAGTCCAGAATAGCCACTGCACTTTCCCATGGTGAATGCGTCACGGTTATGCTGGCCTGAAGGAGAACCCCAGTCCACTGCAGTCCAGAGGAGAACAGCGCAAGCAAGTGCACTTTGTTTTCCACCACACTCAGTTGATGTCTTCCTTTAGGAGGAGAGAGATGTCAGAGGGTGATGAGAGATCTCAATACAGGATGTACGGGCTTGTGCTGGTAAAGAAGATGTTAGACCTAGGCATGGCACACAGATGGGACACGCGCCTGTAAATAAGGACATCCAGCTGCTCCAAGTGGAATTCTTAGGAGGCAGGTAGTGATGGCTTTTCAGAAAGCCTTTCCAGTCAGCTTTTATATTTTCTCAGAATCACAGAATTCTTGTGGCTGGAAAAGACTCCTGAGATCATGAAACAGCATTAGAATTTGATCCATACACAATTTCCATGGCAAGTGTTACATTTTCCACCACAGTTCTGAGTTGGCAAATGGAAAGCTCCCTGAGAAAGTGGCAGGTTGCCCTAAAAGGCCCTTGAAGTATTCTCTAGCCACCACTTGGCCACAAACTGGCGAATGGTGCTTTAAATTGCCAGTGCAAGTGAGAGTTGGTTTAAATAGTTCCACGTGGGTAGTGATAAACTGAATCATAGACCTCCAAAATATGCAGAGATGCTCAGTAATCCCGTCAGGAGGTAGTCTGTCAGGCATTAAAGCCCAGGACTGTGTCCAGGCAAAGATCAGACAGTTGCTCTTTAATCAGAGCAATGCAGCTGATGTTTTATTGGTAATAGCACTGCCTTTCAACCTGGAACTGGAGACAGAAAAGGAAGGGTTCCCTATGATTTATGAATATTACTGATATTTGTGCAGTGATGTGGGAACATTCTCTCTTAACTAGGGTCTGGGATCCAGCTCTGTCTGCTGCCATTCCTGCTAGAGCAGAAGTGAAATACGAAGGTGTCCTGTCTGACTTGGTCCCTCACATTGCAGAAACCACAGCAAACTGCTGCTGCCGAAGGTTAGTGGTTTGAAGGGCTTGCTACTGAAACCTGCAGTGCTGGTCTGGGTGAGGACAATGCTCTTTCTTAGCTGACCAGCTTTGGCTGTAACCAGGTGCCTGCACCTGGAAAGCACAGTGCTCAAGTAATCTGGCTGTGCACAGCGCCCAGCTGGGGTCACACTCATGGCTGGTTGGTGGTCTGGCATGTAGGCTGGGGTCTTAGCCCCAGGAAAGCTGTCCCTCACTCCCCAGGCTGTGGATCCTATTTTCAGTGACCTCCGAGGCTCTGTCACAAAACATGGGTGTTGCTGTTGTGTACCGTTTGGCACAGAAAAGGGCTGAGCAGACCAAAACCGCCTTGATAGTGCTGGCACTAAATACACAGTGGTCACATAGGCTGCACCCACTGTGCGGTGGAGCTGTACAGATGTGAGGATTCACAGGGCCCTGAGCCTTGCTGTCAGGATTTAATGATGGATTTGAGCTGTGCATCTGCCAGGAGCAGCTCAGCACAGGACAGCTGCCCTTGTGGCTTGTGCTTGGTTTCTCCCTGATCTCCTATGCTGAATACCAGCCAGTCCTGCTTCTCGTGCTGCATGAGCCCTCTCTTCTCTACCTGAGCAAGGTCTCTGCTCACCAAGCGGAGCTTGCTGGACCCACATGGGCCCTTACTCAAACAGAACTGTTGATGACACTGGGAAGGTTGCCAGGGCTGCAAGAAATTTCAGTGGAGTTGTGCCTCCAGCTCTCTGCATGGTCACCACAATAAACTGCAGCCAGGACTATCTGTCGTTTCGTAGCACATGAACAGGGAGAGTTGTTACCAGCCCAGCTGTGGGGTGGTAGAGAACGAGTTCATTTTTGGCAGTTTTTGCAGGTTTCATGTTTTGGCTTTTATTCTGGATGTGAGAGCAGGTCAGTCAGTCACAGATTGGTCCCACCCTGGCTGCAGTCCCTGCGCTGTATTTCCATGACAATCCATTTGGGCAGTGCTGCTTGAATCAGCTTTATGCATCGGTCGCTCCATGATGTTTCAAGGTTTGCCCAGGGACGAAGCTGAAGCCCTGTCTCTGGAACAATTCAAGGCAAGACTGGACAAGGCTCTGGGCAACCTGCTCTGGTTGAGGCTGTCCCTGCTCCCTGTAGGGGGATTGGACTGGATGACCTTTAGAGGTCCCTTCCAACCCAATACCTTCTATAAATCTATGAATGGAGACACAGAGCAACTCTGTTCATTTCTTTTGAGGGCTGTGCTGGCACTCCTCTCTTAAATTTGTCCTCCCTTGCTGTCAGTAATCCTCACCACTTTCCAGCTGTAGTATTGCTGTCTGTTGTGGTCATACAGAGTGCTGAAAAGAGAGTCAAGCACATGAGAATTGGCGCAGGCACATGAAGATCAACTGATCTTCATCTTAAAATTCGTGATAAATCAATAATAAATGAATAATTCAGAACACATAAATAAAAGGGGGCAAAGATATTTGTAGGGAAGCAATCACACTGCTTTTTCATGCTCTGACAGTCTGCCTACCTCTTCTGTCTGGTGATGGACTACACCATCCAGTCCGTGTTAATGAGTGCTGCTTGTTGCCATCGGGATTGCAGGCTGCCCGGGAACTGATCTGACACCAGGCCAGTCACACAGATTACCATTCTGGATTCATTTCTGTGGGTTTAGCAAGAAAACAAACAAGCTGTGAAGGAAAATGAGAGAGCTGGGGCAATGGGAGTCAGCACAGGGGAGGGACCACTGAATAAAAGCAGGTTGGTGGTGTTTACACACAGCAGAGCCCTCCCAAAGTGCCTGCTGGACCCTACAAGAAATCACTGCCTTCTTCAGGAAGAGTTAACACCAGATCAGCACAACCCCTGTTTTTAACTGCCTCAGACATAGCCTAGCAGCCTGCTTGGACTGGGTTCTGCTGAAGCCTGCAGGAACGCTCCTGGCCATTGGGAAAAGAGGAATCCGTGTGCTGACCCTGAATACGCAGGACGTACCCAAAATGTCCTGCTTTGCTCACTGCTTTCTCCAGTGCTTCTCTCTGGTTGAAATAAGAGCCTTTCCAGCATTTCCAAGCAATTAAAACGCCTCAGAAGGCAGTCCTGGGTTAGACTTCAGGAGAAGAGGGTGAAGGTCCTCGCAGCAAAGTTAGCAGTGCCAGGTTTGAACTGTGCAGCAATGCTGGGAGCAGTTTGCCCTCTGATGGCCAGTTGGAGCTCGCAGCTCCTGCTCTCTGCTGCCTCAGAGGTTTTCCTTTGGCTACATAGCTGGGAACTCTCCGCTAGTGCTCCCAGCTGGGTCTACATTTCCTCCACCCCAAGGATAATCTGTCAAGCAGGGAGAGGACAGCTGGAGCAGAGTGTTCTCATGGAGAGTGCCCAGCGCCTTCTGCATCTCCAGCAGCACTCTCCTTTGGGCACACGTTTGGCTTTGTGAGAATACTGGGGACCTGCTCTTGTTTCTTTATTCCAGCCACTTCCTTGGGGTTGTTTGAGACTCTTGTTGAAGCTACAAAATACCGAGAGCTCCTGTGCTCTGGTGAGAGCCTCTAATGAGTGTTTGCAGACCAAAGCATCATTAGATACATGTTTGGGGACACGTCTTCTGCAGTGCTCCCATTGCATTAGGGACCGATCCTTCATGGATCTCACGTGTTTGAGCAATCTCAGGTTAGAGTGTGCAGGTCACTGGTGTGAAGAGAGCAGACTGGCCTAGCTCTGACGGAGGACATGTCAGTCACCCAGGCTCAGTTGGGCTACTGGTATGGAGCCTGCCATGGCCTGAGGAAGCCCACAGGCTGCTCTTGTTGTCTCTGACAGAGCAATTGACATCCCCAAGCAAAGCAGAGAACTGTGGATGAGGGGCTAGCCATGGAGCAGGCACACCCCAGTGGTCTGGGATGAGGAGAAACTGGCTTGAAAAAGGGTATGCTTTTATCCTCTGGAAGAGTGACATGGAGGACATGATTTAATGATGATGATAGGGCAAGGAAAAGGTTGGATTTGATGATCTTGAAGGTCCCTTCCAGCTGAAACTGTTCTGTGATTCTATGAAATGGGAACATCAGAACCATGAAGAACAACACAATGAAAATAAAAAGCTGTTTTGCTCTTTCTTCATGTTTTCCATGTAAAACAAGAGAGAAGATGGTTACACTCAGGGACTTGTGGTCAACGGCTCAAAGTCCAAATAGAGAGCAGTGGTGAGTGGCATCCCTCAAGGGTCAGTACCGAGGCCAGTGCTGTTTAACATCTTTGTTGGTGATAGGGACAGTGAATCGAGTGCCCCCTCAGCAAGTTTGCTGATGACTCCAAGCTGTGTGGTGTGGGGGACACACTGGAGGGAAGGGAGGCCGTCCAGAGGGACCTGGACAGGCTGGAGAGCTGGGCCAGTGCCAACCTCATGAGATTCAACAAGGCCGAGGGCAAGGTCCTGCCCCTGGGTCGAGGCACTTGGATGTTTCAATGTGATTTTTTCATTTCCTAGCATTTTCAGTAGGTTTCCAGCCACCAGCAATCTCTGCAGCCCCCAGCTCTCTGCAGTGGGCTTGTAGACAGTGTGTCTATGGCAGCAGTTCTCATTCTGGTGACGTAGAGTGTCCCCAGCACCGCCGTCCAGAAGACAAACCTCAACAATCTGGTCTGTGTTAACTGACTGTTAGCACCAGCAATGTCTGAAGTCTGTGAAGTGCTGGTAGTTACTAGTCTGTGTCCTGCAGATGTGGAAAGCCCAGTAATTGTAACGACAGCATCTCTGGTTCGTGTGAGGTGGTCGTAATTTCCTCTTTCTCCCAGATAAAAGACGTGTGGGATAAGAGAAGTTCCTTGGCCATTGCTGGATTGAAACTTTGAGTCTCTCATTTAATTGACTAGATAATGATCCCGTGTATGGAACAGCTTGTTTCAATGTTCTCATTATCACCAACCCAGGCGATAGCTTAGTTAATTCACTTCTGCACCACTTCACAGGCAATGAGAAACGTGGGAAGAAAAGTCATCCGGGGTCCCTTCACGCAAGCACACTGGTACAGAGAACCTGTGAGGAAGCCCCAAGTTTCTAGAGAAGGTTACTAACAGGTTCCTACCAGGAAATGATGTGGAAAAAAGTCATTTGGCAGGGATGCACTGCTGTGTGTTCAGAGAGAACCATCACAGACCGTTGCAGCTGCATTACCAGCATCCAGGAATGGAGTCAGGATTGTCCCCAGTACCCCATGCTCCTGTGCTGCTGGATCTGCAGTGGCTAAGCCAGATGCCAAAGCTTTTTCTCCAAGACGTTCAGTTTGTGCTGGTTGTCAAAAACCTGATATAGTGTCTACCAAGAAGGCTGAGGCAAATGATGAATGAGATCAGAGATTAATTTGCCCTAATACTAAGATGTTATTTGTAAGAGCACAGAGCATTTCCGCTGATTCTGAAAGAAATTTAATCCTCTGCCACTGAGAAGGAAATGGATTTGTAAGTCTGAGCGAGGAATGCATCATAATCCCAGCAGTGGGGAGCAATTTCTGGCACCGGAGGTTTGGCAGAACTTTTGCGTTGCAGTGCAGCAGGAAGAGCTGTAGCCAGTGGATTTCAGCAATGGGGTGAAGGACACCTGTAACCATGGGGCTGGCTCAGGACTGTTGTGTCTGCTCTCATATCCTTACCCGTGTGACGGCAGCAAGAGTAGCTGCCTCATGTTTTCACATGAAAGAGAGCAAGCGTTCATGCTGCTAAGCCTCCTCCTTCCCTGCAGCAAAGTGCATGTGAAACCCTACAGTGGAAGAGGATGGAGTTCCAGCCACGGAGGAGAGTCACCTCTCAGCACTGAGGAACTGCTGGCCAGACCACCTAGCTAACAAATCCTGGAATGCTTTAACCCTGCAGTCACACATCTGTTGTCCAACGGCTACAGGGAAATTCTGCAGGAGGAGTTGGTTCCAGGCAGCTTTAGTCTTAATAGGTTTTGGAGGAAACCCAGGAAAATTTACATTGGAAAGCTGAAAGCTATAGCGGTAGGGTAGCAGCTGAGTGACTCTGCATGTGCCCTTGGGGACAGAGTCTCCCAACTTTACAGAAGATTCTGAACTGTGATTCTCCAGTTCTGTGTCCCTGTGGGCCCAGGGGGGTGTTTTCCTGATGTTCAGCGAGTGCCATGGTATTTCCATCCTTTCTTGTGGGTAGGACAGATAGGGAAATGAGGAAGAATGTGGTGAAAATATGAAGTCTGTAATGGACTGCTCTTCTTGGGGTCCAGTTTGCTGTGGAAAAGTGTAGATTTGACAGTCCTTTCAGTTACTGGTATGAGGTGTGTCACTTGTGGGTGTTTAGAGAGGGTAGAGTGGGATTTGCTCCTGTCTGCTCATTTTTCATCATGATGCTCTCTCTGCTTACTACCCTGGTTTCCTAGTGTGTCTGTTGTGCTGTTAATTGACCACGTGAGCTCCCACTGGAGAGGACAATTGCTGACACCTTGTCGAGACTGAGGAGTGACCTCATTGTGTCTATAAGTCTTTGAGGGGTGGGTGTCAGGAGGATGGAGCCAGGCTCTTCTCAAGGTCATCTGGTGACAGGACAAGGAGCAGTAGGTGCAAACTGGAACAGAGGAGGTTCCCTATCAATATCAGAGGGAACTTCTTCACAGGGAGGGTAATGTAGAGCTGGAACAGGCTGCTCAGGAGAGTTGTGGAGTCTCCTTGTCTGGAGACGTTCCAGACCCACCTGGATGTGTTCCTGTGCAGCTTGGTCTAGGTGATGCTGCTGTGGCGGGGGATTGGACTGGGTGATCTTTTGAGGTCCCTTCCAGTCCCTAATGATTCTATGATTCAAAACTGGGACAAGCCAAGGCATCCATCATCTGGATGGAGATGTAGAAGCATGAGGGAGGGAGAAGCTGAGCTGAGACTTGACCTGTGCTTTGAGGGAAAGAAGCAAATAATCAATTCTTACAAAAAATCTCAACCCATCAGAGGGTTGAACTGTTTAAGGACTGATGAATATCTTACTCTTCCTTCCTCTTGTTTTGAAGGAGCAGTCCATGATGCTTTTGACAAGCTGTGAGCACCTTCTACCATCAGGGAAGGTTCAGTTGTCTGTTTGGGTTCAGTGCTGTCACTCATTGAATGGCATTGCATAGCAGAAACAGAATGAGAGACTGGGCCACCGGTTTCTGTGACTCCAGATAACTGTGTAGTATTCCTTCTCAGCTCATCTACAGTGCAGACTGGAAGAGACTTACCAAAGACTCCACACCGTTCTTCTGCTCACTCTGTACCCCTGAGCTTGGACTGAATCATCTCCCAACGCAGGTCCTGACAAACGGTCTGTGTGACTCAGGAGACCTCAGGAACAAGGCAGGGAAGTGCTGGCAGGGAAGACAATAGTTGAGGACAAATGGATACTGTGGACACCAAGGCCTTCCACAACACCATGATGAGGAGATGCTGCTCAAAGTGGCCAGTATCATCTGACCCCTGCCCACAGAGTCCCTTCCCTACCTCCTGTCTACATCCCCCTTTATTGTTAAGTTGATGGATCTTCTTGCTATCACACTGCTGCCCCAGGTCTGCTTATGGACGAGTACTGTGTAGAGCAAAGGGGACATCTCAGACATGCTCTTCGGCTTAAAAAGGGGTAAAACAGCTAATAGGAATTGGGAGAAAAGGATGAGAATAGGACTGGAAAGAGGAAAGCTGTTTTGGCCAGGCAAGCTGTGCAGCTGCCTACACAAACGGCTTTTCCTAGCATTCCTGTCACAGACAGGAGCCTCTGGTGCTCATCAGGAAACTGGTGATAGGTACACAGACCAGCCAGCAGAGGCTGGGAAACATGGTTAAACACAGTGATGGGCAGTGCCCAAACAAATGTTGTGTTTTCTGCTTCAGAAGATGATGCCCTGTGCTGGGAGGGAAGTGCTATACCTCAGCCTCTGCTGTCAGAGGGCATCCTGGGGAGGAGAGGCTTGTGGAAGTAAAGAAGGATCTGAATGAGAGGGTCGTGTTTGTAACCCAGCTCTGAGTATGAGCTGAGATGAGACTGTGGTGACCTGCAGCGCGTGGCAGCTGCTTTGACATGGGTGGATAAGGGGGAAGAGCAGGCACACCTCCTAAACATGATTGTTTCATTATGTCTTTAGGAGACACGCAGCAAGCCTGCTGATCAGTCCTTTCACATTCCTAGCATTCTCCCCACACCTGTGCCTCATGCTTGTGGCTGTTTTCAGTCTCAGTGGTGTCTCTGTACATGCAAGGAGCTGTCATGCTGTCATGAGCTAGTCAGAACTGGCAGCTAATTCTTGATTTTACACTGAAACCCTTTCGTTTCCCCTTGTGCTGACAGTACGTGTCTCCTCATGCCCAGGCTGTGTCATTTCTGTTTCTTTCTACTTACTACGTCTCTCTTTGACCGGACACACTTCCTCACCAGCTGTTGAACTGCTGAAATTTCAGCTGTGCCCAGAGCTGTGAAGGCTTGCAGCACTGTGTTTCCAAGCGCTCACTCCAGTCTGTGCCAGTGGGGTTGGTCCCAGATGAAGAGACAGTGCAGACCAATGGGCACTGAGCGACACCAGGCCAACTAGATGGCAAAGCTGACAGCTTGCTGCTGCTCTTATGGAGGGTCTGGGGTGATTAACAGCAAAGTCTAAGAACAAATGAGTTCTCTCCCTTCCAGTCCCAGCTATTTCAACTTTCATTATTAAAAAATACAAAAATCCCTTTGTGCTCCATCACCGAGCAACTCAAGGCTGCCACATGGCCCTCTGCACTTGATTTCTACCTGAAAGGACCTTGTAGAGATGTGGGTGCTGGTCTCTTCTCACAGGTCATTAGTGACAGAACAAGAGAGAACAGCCTCAAACTGCTCTAGGGGAGGGTTAGGCTGGGCATTAGGAAGAGTTTTTCACAGAAAGTGCGGTCAGACAGTGGAACAGGCTGCCCAGGGAGTCACCATCGCTGGAGGTGTTTAAGGGTCATTTAGATGCGGTGTTGGGGGATCTGGTTTAGGGGTAAACTCAGTAGAGTAGGGTTGATGGTTGGACTGATCCCAAGAGTCTCTTCCAACCTGAATGATTCTATGATTCTTAAACTTAGTCCATGTAAATCATCTGGCAACTCATTGAAATCTGTCAGGAGCAAAGGCCAAGCTGTGCAGCTGTTAAAAGAAGAGCGCTGTAAAACCGTAAGGTTGTACATCCTCCGCTACCCACCCATCTTCAAACTGCCATGCTTGACGAGCTTTTATGTATTTATCTTTCCCTTCCCCATTGATGGCTTGAAGATACCTAATAACATGGGAAGGATGACTGTAATAGATCCAAAAATAAGCCTATGAGAGATTCCCCGCAGCCCGTATCCGACAGGTCTTGTCACTTGGCTGCATTTGTAAAAAGGTGGTTTGTCTCTCCCCTTGACAGATGCTTTGATGAGCTAATCATCTCGTTTCCATGAGCTGCACATCTGTAGAAACAAAAGGAGGTGAGACTCGAGGAGGTGACTAAGCCCTGCTCTTGTTTGCATTGTTTCGTAATCCATGTTTGAGGGATATGCTGGTGTTCCTCCTGCAGCTGGCAGGCGACGCTCACACATGCTCCTTGGAGCAGCTTACCTCTTTCTGAAGTTCTGCTTACCAAAGAAAGTCCACAGGAGGGTTTTTTTCCCTCCACCACCGGTGGTTGGAATGTGGCTGGATGCTGAACAGGCCTCTGATAGCCTGGATTGGATAGTGATTGGATGCTAAGTAGGGGTCTTGCTGCCTTTGCTCTTGCTGAGCAGTGGATTCCCATTGTGTTGTGCTCAGCAGCCAGTGGGGTACAAAGATTAACAACCTTTGAGGGCTTCTCTCTGCATCTTCTGTGGGAGCCAAAGCAGCACTAAATACCGGTTGGACTGTCAATCTTCAGAAATTTGTTTCCTTCTTTCAGTCCCAACTCGAATTTAGGAGGGTGACACAGCGTGTCCCTGCCTCCACCTGTCCAGAGCCGTGGAGCTCAAAGGTCTTTGCTGTGAAGTAGACGTTTAGAGGGGAATTATGAGGTACTTTCTAAACCAGTTTTGCATCTTTATGACTGCTTTATCTGAAGTGGTGGGGAAGGAATGTCTTTTGGTGCAATGCCAGCAGAAACAAAGGGCCCAGTTTTAACCCTTGGGATCCTCCTGTCGTGGCTTTGTACCTCAGGATTGTGTTCTGCAGACAGCAAACCTGCTTATGCCTCTCTTTAATGAGAGAGGCAGCAAGCAGAGCTGGTCACACTGCCCTTACCAAGGTGTTTCCCGAGTCAGAGCTGCAGGCTGCACATTTGGTGTTTATGCAGTAGTCCAAGTTGCCTGGAAGGGGAGGGAATGCTGGTGTGGGGTTGTCCCAGTTCACAGATGGGTTCATAAAAAATAGCAACGAATCCTGGCGAAGCTCCTGCCTCTGAATTCACAGGTCTGTGCTGGAATATGGCTTCGGAATTGCTTGTTCCATGCAAGGTGTCAGCTTTTATCATTGTTGTTAGTGTATGAGTCCCAGAGAACGGAGGCTTCTCTGTGGGCTAACGCTGCTGCCAGGCAAGGGTTAAAGTGAAGCGATTCCCTCCTTCATTTCCTCGCCAACAGCTTTCACATTCTGGCATCTGTCAAAATAGCTGCTGGAGCCAAAAACCAACCAAGGTGGAAATGATGGAATGGTCGCTGCAGGGCAGGCTGCTGTTCCTGAAGTCTTCTCTGGTGCCAGGCAGACCCAGACCTTATCCCCTCCTTGTGTCAGACATGTTTGTGAGGAGCTGCTGAGGTACCCACGCTTGAGAGGCCAGGTGGTTGTCTGAAAACAAAGCCAGCCCGGGAGGGACAGATGTTACAGTTCCACCTCTGGTTTGGACAGAATGTGCGCTGAAAGGCGTTAGGGGTGGGGAGGGTTGGGTATATGAGTGAGCTGGTGGCTTAGGAGCCAGCTCTAACTGAACAGGAGAAGGGCGATGGGGAAAAGCAACTGGAGTCAGTGTCTGTGAAAGTCTTTCAAAGACTGTAGATGTTGTGCTGAGAGGTATTATTTAGTGGTGACCCGGCAGTGATGATCTCAAAGGTCTCTTCCACCCGAAATGGTTCTGTGATTCTCTTTAAGTGAAATGTCTTGCCCACCCCTTGCAGTGAATAATCATGGAATGCAAAGAGCTCTTTCATGTTTCCAGGCCTCCACTCGAATGCAGTCTTCTCCTGACCTAAACCCACCTGCAGTCACAATGGCCAATGGTTCCGTAGGGGTTGAAGAGGAACCTTGATTGGGCTGTGGATCTGCTGTTAGTTTTAGAGTCATAGAACCATAGAACAGTTTGGGCTGGAAGAGACCTTCAGGATCATCATGCACAACCTTCTCAGCACCACCCTGGTAAGCACCCCTAAACCATGTCCTTCAACACACCATCTACCCTTAAAGTTCTGTGGAAACACAGTGGCTTTAAATACCAGTCCAGTGGGGCCCTTTGGTAGAGTAGTAGGACATTGCTGCTCACTAGCAACCCCAGAACAACTGAGCACTGGTATAGTTTGATGGCTGCTTCTTCTGGACATGGCTGAGTGCCTTCTGGCTGCATGTTCTCTACCCTGCGCCCATTTTCTGTGGAGACACAAAACTCTAGATGACCAAGAGTTTGGTGGAGCTACACCTGAGTTGCGGGCATGCAGGGAAAGGCAGTTACTTCTTGATCCTTGGGGCATGTGGTGGGAGAATGATGGACTCTGGAATCCCTTTGGAGGACACCGGAGCCCAGTGGGAAAGAGGCTGTAAGTGAAGAGAGCGTGTGATTTCGTGGGGTACATTGAGGCTTGTGGAAGAAGCCTACCTGAGTCAGTCAGCAATCTACATGTGTCTTGGTGTGCATGAGCCCTGCCAGCAGCACAGAGGCTTTTAAAGCCAGGTCTGGTAGTGGAAACGGGAAGGTATTCGTGTCTCTTTGAAGGTACGTTGCACTGCAATATGAATTCAATTATAAAAGTGTGGCCAACACACGTAGCTCCACCTGTAGAGATACAGTGAGGTGACACCAGTTATGTTGATGAAGAATAGTGTCTAGACCTCCATTATACTTTAAATCAGGCTCATTTTGATGTATTTATAGTTGATTAGAAGAAGGTTGGTGTTAAGCCACAGTAAACCACTCTCAAATAAAGCAATGCAAACTAATTGAGTAGGTAGGAAGCTGAATACACAGCACTCCTGGCTCTGCCCAGCCACTTTTCTACTAAGTTTCCTTTTGCATTTCAGATGTCCTCTCTAATTTTAACTCTGGGCTGTGAAGCTATTTTAGATACCTGTTCTTTCTTTGAGTTCTCTTCTGTGGACATTTACAGGAAGGAGCATTTAACCTCATACCCTCTAAAGCCTGTATCCAAATCCTTCTCCATGCAGAGTGGGGAACAGGTGTGCTTCCTCTTCACTCTTATCACAGGTCTGTACCAGTGTGCCCTGTGGTTGAGGCTGTTTGGGAGTGCTGATTTGTTGGGAGGGTTGGACTTGATCACAGAATCCTAAAATCACAGGCTTATTTGATTTGGAAGGGACTTCAATAGATGATCAACTTGTCCTTGAGGTCCCTTCCATCTCTGACACTCCTATGAATCTGTGAATGTTCAGAGCACTCAGAGGGCAGATGGAAGCTGCTGCCATTGGCATCCTTGCCTCTGCAGTGGGATTGGGATGTGGCTGAGGTGTATTTGTGGGAGATTTAGACTTGACATTAGGAAAGGGTTTTTCACTGACAGATTGATCCAGTTTTGGAATGGGCTGCCCACAGAGGTGGTTGGATCACCATCTCTGGAGGTGTTCAAGGTTAGGCTGGATGAGGTGCTGAGTGGCGTAATTTAGATGTCAGATGTTTAGGTTTCCTTGGTTGGTTTTAGGTTGGACTGGATGATCTTTAAGGTCTTTTCCAGCCTCATCATTACTGTGATACTGTGATACTTGCCACTCTTCCCTTAATGCTCCACTCTTGCCTTAGTGCAGTTAAGCCATCCCTGAGTTTGAAAAGTGCTTGAGACAGNTGTCAGATGTTAGGTTTACTTGGTTGTTTTTAGGTTGGACTGGATGATCTTTAAGGTCTTTTCCAGCCTCATCAGTACTGTGATACTTGCCGCTCTTCCCTTAATGCTCCACTCTTGCCTTAGTGCAGTTAAGCCATCCCTGAGTTTGAAAAGTGCTTGAGACAGTCAGGCCTCTCTGGAAAGACAAATTTATCTTTCAAACCTCTTATTCTGTACACTGCTCTTTGTGAGCACCAAATTCACAGGGACAATGTACAAGGCACGAACAAAAGCCTTGCAGTCTATCTCCTTCCCCCCCCACTGGAGGCTGAAGTTTCTCCACTTTGTTGTGTGTTTCCATCGCTTAGGAAGCACATACGTCATCCTATCCATAAATATTCTTAATCCCATTTTGCTGGCAATTTTCTCTTGCTTTAATCCGCATGCAAGTGGCAATGCAGTTTATACGAGAAGCCACCGTCCTGCCTGCCTGCACTCATAGCAAGGCCAGCCCCCCTCAAAACAAAGCACCCTACAGATGGAGCATAAAACCACATTTATTTCATGTTTGCATGATCTCTAGGTTGTGAAATCCTTCAGTGTCCCCCCCAACAAGCACCATCCATTTCTACCAGTTACCAGACACTGGAGGCCATTGAACACAGCAGCCTCAGGGCAGAGATGAAGATGCACTGGGGTCTCATGGGCCCAAGCCAAGGAAAGGCTGCCCTGTGTTGTTGGAGGCTTTCTCAAGTGCTGCCCAGCACAGTGGGTGCGGGGTGATGAGCTGTCAGCATTGCAACGGCTGAAGCAATGGGATCAGCCCTAATGAAGCTGTAGCTGGCAGTTCTGAGAAGGGCTGCTGCTTCCCTGTGTTACCCAAAGGTGCACCTGGTGCGTGGTGGTACATGTCACCCTAGTTAAGCCTTGTAACGTCACGCAGCTCTGAAGCTGGTGAGTTGCTTCTGGGACCGCTGCCATGCCTCGGGGTGCCTGACGGGAGGATTATTTTTATTCTTTGCAGAAGACACTGTTTTCCAAATGGATCATAAAAAGAAAAATGTGCTCGTAGGTGTTGAAAGAGCAAATGTGTTTTCCTTTGGCTGCACTGTGCTTTTTCTAGCTGCTCTGCTCTTTGGAAGCAAATGGGAGCTTTCAGCCTGATTTGAAGCTTTGTGTCCTTGAAGCCTGGATCAGTCCATGTAACTGCAGAGAGGACTGTGACTGGGGGCGGAGGGGAAGGCAACTGAAATGGTGTGTGGTGATTCACAAAACAGACCTCCTGAGGTACCGTCTGCTCCCCTAGCTAGGTTTTGGCTTTGACTTTTGCCTTGGCCTTTTCAGTTTTGCTTATGATTCACAAGCATTAACACTTGCCTCTACACTACACCCTGGTGAGGCTGCACCTTGAGTACTGGATGCAGTTTGGGCACTGCAGCACAGGAAGGACATCAAGGTACTGGAGAGGGAGCAGAGAAAGCCAACTGGGCTGATTCAGGCTCTGGCAAACAGGTCTGATGGGGAGAGGCTGAGGGAGCTGGGGCTGTTCAGCCTGCAAAAGAGGAGGCTGAAGGGAGACCTCATTGCTCTCTACAACTACCTGAAGGGAGGTTAGGGTGAGGTGGAGGTTAGCTTCTTCTTCTTAGGGAGTAGTGATATGATGAGGGAATGGTGTCAGGTTGTGCCAGAGGAGGTTCAGATTGGATCTTAGGAAAAACTTCTTCCCAGCAAGAGTGGGGAGGCCTTGGAACAGGCTGCCCAGGGAGAGGGTGGAGGCACCGTCCCTGGAGGAGTTCAACAACCAGGCAGCCAGGGTGTTTGAGGACATGGATTAGTTGTTAGGTGTTGTAGGGCAGATGGTTGAACTTTATGATCTTGAAGGAACCTTGATGATTCTATGATGTCCACTTTGAAAAGGCATGGATGGACCCCCGTGAAAAGGCATGGATGGTCCCTGGCTCACTTGTTGGCACTGTGTAAGTCTATCACAAAATTACATGTAGATAGTAAATACCTACCCTGGTTTGGGGAGATGAGGGAGGTTTCCAGAAACACGTTTTTCTTCCATTTCATAGTCCTATGTGTCAGTGATGGTTACTGATGAAACATCCACCTAGGTCAGACTGTGAAAAGACGTAGAGCTAGTTACAGAGTACTAGTGAAGACTCAAGGTTATCTCTTCCAGACAGCAGTCCAGGGCCCGTTATCCAGGCTGGTGCCCTCCAGAGATCTGCATGCCACTGAAAACCTCCTTTGTACCATCTACTTCTCTATCAAGTATCACCACTGTTCCTTACCACTGAGGAAAAACGGTGTCCTTAGTGGCCTGGGTACTGCAGGAATGAGTGCATTGTCTGTAGTGATGTCATTTAAAAAATTAATACATTCAAAACATTTCCTTCCTCTAACATAATGGTAATTTTTTAGCTTCCTGCAGTGGAACATTTTCTTAATTGAATTCCTAATTCATTGTCCATCTTTAATAAGCATGGGTGGCAGTTTCACATTACTGGCTGCATTCTTCCAAGGGATGCTCCTAGAGACTGTTTCCCCCTCTCAGACCAGTCAGCATGAGCCGAAGGCTCTCTGCTCCTCCAGAAGTGAAGCAAGAGCAAGGGTTGCGTTTTTCTCATTACTGTCTCCAGCTTGAAGGCACTAAATGCTCCTGGAGGCACCCTGGGTTCATCTCTGGTAGCTGAACTGTGCCTTCTCTGCTGTGGAGATGCTGGGGTGGATAACCCTGAGGGTGAAGGCTGCTCTTCTCCCAGAGCCCCAGAAACAAGTACTTTACTAAGCAGTCTCTAGAAAGTTCTGAGGTTTTTCCCAAGGACTTGGGGAGATTGTAGAGTCATAGAATCCTCATGGCTGGAAGGGACCTCGAGGATCATCAAGTCCAGCCCTCATCCCAACAGCTCCCTAACCCCTAGACCATGCCTGAAATGCTCTATCTACTCACCTTTTAAACACCTCCAGGGATAATAACTCCACCTCCTTCCTGGGCAGTCTGTTCCAGGGCCCAATTACTCTCTTAGGAAAGAGCTTTTTCCTAAGATCCAATCTAAACCTCCCCTGATGCAGCTTGAGGCCATTTCCCCTCATCCTATTGTTAGGAATTTGGGAAAAGATGGAGTTCCTTAGCTGCTGTGTGATGAATCTGGAGCCTGCTGTCACAGGCTGTCCTTCCATTTCCACATGGTTTTTACCTTGCTCTCCATTCAATAGGTCCTTTGCTGGAGATAAACTCCTGGGTCTGTCCCAGGATGTAGGCACATCTCTGGGAAACCTAAGCCAAACTGTTGACTGCCTCTCAGCTAGTGCAACAAAGCTTCTCCTGCCCGTACAAGCACAAATCCTGCAAAGGGCTTTCTTGACCCTGGCAGGTTTTGCACCATTCCCTTGCCACATGCCTCGTGAAGGAGGGCAGTGCTCCACCGTGTCCTCCACCCCAAAGTGCATCTGAAGATATCTCTAATTCCTCAGGAGTGCTTAGGTTGCTTTACAGGGCTGGCAAAAATGGTGACATGGTGGGTTCCATCCCTTATCTCAATGAAGCGACTAAATGACAAATGGAAAGAGAAAGTGGGGGAAAAGAAAGGGAAGAAGATATGAATCCTGCTGTCAGTTACCTAGCTTCGATGCAACTGGTGGCACCAGATGTAAGTCCTTCTCCTTTGGGTTTCTTGAACAAAGAGACTCTTCCTCTAGCCAGTCTGTCTCTGCTGTATCCCAGTGCACATCACTGGTTAGCTCTAGCTGTGGAGTCGTAGCATTACTGGTCCTTTGAGCACCAGCACTCCTGAGGTGAGCCTTTCCCAGCTGCTGCCTAAATAAAGCACGGCAGCACCTGAACCGCTGCCCTTGGATAGCTCTGCTGTTAAGGCAGTGCTGGGTTCTTGGAGGTGAGTTCTCACAGTCAGAGGATGGGGTCAGCCGAGTAAGGAGGTAGGCTCCGTGTTTGCTATGCAGAAAAAGGCCTATCAGTTACAGGAAGAAGGCGTTCGTGACTGGTTTAGATGTGACACACAATTCCCACCTCCAGGACCACTTCTCTTCTATAGTTCCTAGTTTTAGAACCTTGTTATTCTTTTACCTCAAAGCCTCCTGAGGTCTAAAATATTTACTGAAGAGTAGCACAGGGTGAATGAGCTTTGAGGAAGAAAATCCCGGTGTAGCATGCTCTGATAAGCCCACATTATCCCTTCCCTTTCCAAGCAGGACTGACTGTGGTTTGCAGTCCAAAGCAAAGGCACAGTCCAGAGGCTGGAGAGTGAAGGATCCTGCACATACAGGGTTAGGGTGATTTCCAGAGCGACTTCACATGTTGCTGCTGGTTGTGCAGGAGCTAAGGTGAGCCTGCATGCATCAAATGACTGAAGCTTTGGCAGCTTCTTGTGCCTAGGAAAGCCAGGCTTACCATGTGCAGGACTTCCCAAGCAATCTTGTGCCATGCTGGGTCATTTCTTGCAGCAGAGGCTTTGTGCTCATTACTGCATCGTTGTGCTTGATGCCTATCAGTCAGAGCCTTGTCGTGGATGAAGCACGTTTTCTGGGCGCATTATTCCTTTAGTCTGACAGGGAGATGACAAGTTGGAAAAAGAAAAAGAAAGAAATAAAAGCAGTAGGATAATAATCCCCTCTTCACAGGAAGTCTGCATTCTTCCCTCTTCTTCTCTAAAGGTCACTGTCAGTCATGAGCCCAGTTACAGCACTGCTCCTGCAGAACATCTCTTTCCTGCTGTCCAGCTGCATTACAGTTCCTGTTTTCTGTGGCAACAGTAGACTGCACTTTCATTGCTGCTCATGAGGGAAGGGAATTTGTGCAGGGAAAAGTCCTGATAAAAAGCTGTTTATGTGCAATGAGAAGATGCCTACCCCCAAATCACCTTGCAGCCATCCTCTGTGGTCCATTGTAGAATTGTCTAGGTTGGAAAAGACCTTCAACATCATCAAGTCCAACCATCTGCCCTACAACCCTCAACCACTAACCTGAAACAACCTGGCTGCCTGGTTGTTGAACCCCTTCAGGGATGGTGCCTCCACCCCCTCCCTGGGCAGCCTGTTCCACGGCCTCCCCACTCTTGCTGGGCAGAAGTTTTTCCCAAGATCCAGTCGGAACCTCCCCAGGCACAACCTGACCCCATTTCCTCTGGTCCTAAATATCACAGATGTGATAGTAGACAGGCAAATGCTGCTGGCCAGCTGAGACCTTCCCTCTTCTCCCCCAATAAACTGTGGAGTCCAGCTGTACAGAAGGAAAGCACCAATCATCTGTTAGCTCAGGAAAACTGGGTACAAGCAGAAGTGCCTCTGTGGGGCCAAAGTGCATGTGATAACACTGTAAACTGCCAGGGCTCAACACATCTGCTGATAGAAGAGTCCCAGGACCTGGCTGGACCATTTCCCTGTTTAATGGTAATGCTGCAGAAATCGCTCTGGGCTGCAGATACTTCTCCATTTGGGTTAACATAAGGGTTCTCAAAAACCCTCGAACATGCATGATATTTTTATTATAGAATGGCTGCTTGGAATGCAGGGCAGAGGGTGGCTATTTAAACCTCCAGCCTGTTAAAATCCACCCATGTGGCTGCGAGAGTACAGCCCAGTCGAACTGGAGAGGAATACTCTGTTGGGTAAAACACTGATAAAACAGCTCCTATGGAGGGAGAGCAAGGTCCAGAGACTTTCCAGCTCCTGTCTGCAGATGAAAACTGTGCTCTTTTGTGGTAATCTCAATACTTACCATGTAACTGATTTGCAGTGGAAAGAAACAGAGAGAACAATGCTCGGGGATCCTCTACGGCTTCAGCTCTTCCCTTTTCACCTGTATGGAGCACTTAACATATGTTTTACTCAAGGCTAGAACAGACCAAAGCATTCGGTGTATTACAGATATGTTCAGTCGGGATCTTAAATGTGGTAGTAACTCGGTACAGTGAGGGTGATGGAGCAAAGTGTTCTTCCTAGTGCAGCCCAAGCGAAGGAGCAATCGCTAAGGGTATGGCCACCTTTTGTCCTATACACTTGGTAAATGTTCCTGGAGACTCATTTAACCATGTTACCTGCAAATTTGTTATCTTCTCTTTGCTTTTATTAGTAACACTAGTTCGTACTGAGCATAGGCACTTGTATGCATTACTTCATTAAAGGGAGGAGGCAGACATGTCTGAGATTTCTTGCAGTCATTGATTTCTGGGAGGTTGTCCAGATTCTGGTTGGACTCTGGTGGTAAATTGAGTTCTGTGCAGCACTTATTTGAGACAATTTAGTTTGCTTTGAAAGCAACAGCTCATGTAAGGCTACTGGGTACATATTCCATCAGGGGTCCAACTGAGTTCAGCTTTTGTTAAGCAAACAGATGCATAGATATCTCTTTGAAGCAAGGGCTTCTCACTATGCTGATGTTCCTAATGGCTGTGCACAGGGCAGACTGTCCACTGAAGACCTGCTCAGAGAGGTGTCTTCTGCCCAGCACTGTTTGTCCCGCTGAGTTTAGTCATATTCTTTAAATCATAGAATCACGGGATTGGAAGGGACCTCCACAGGTCATGCAATCCACCCTCCCTACAACAAGCAGGGCCATCACTCACAGACCAGATTGCCCAGAGCCCCAGCCACACTGACATTGGATGGCTCTAGGGTTGAGGCCTCCACCACCTCTCTAGGCACCCTGTTCCAGGGATCCCCCACCCTCAGGTTAAAGAACATTTCCCTGATGTCTGACCTAAATCTGCCCTTTTCCAGCTTCAAACCATTACCCCTCATCCTATCGTTCCCTGCCCTTGTGATCAACCTCCCCCAGTTTTTCGAGAGGCCCCTCTCGGGGATGGGAAGGTTGTTATAAGATCCCCCTAGAGCCATTGCATCCTGTCCCTCTGGCCTGTCAACCACACCATCCAGCTCAGTGTCATCAGCACACTTGCTGAGGGTGCATTCAGTGCCTCTGTTTATATCATCAATGAAAAGATTAAACAACATTGGTCCCATTAAGAACTCTCAGACCTGGTACATGGCTCATCATTGTCAGTGGCTGAGCCTGCTCTTAAAATCTCCCAAACTAGAGGCTTGAGGGGGGTTATTTAGAAAAGGTGGATGGGTTCCAATACAAGAGTACCAATGCTGCTTCGGACCTGACGTGATCATCAGGGAGCCTCCGTGGCGTAAATTGTAGCACTACCGGAGGATGGATCTTGACAAAATAAACAAGGTCACATAAAGAGGAGGTACTGTCTTTTGGAAGTGGGATAAGGGAAGTGGACAAGGGAGGTGAATTTATAAGGGTTCACTTAGCAGCAAGACCCCATCAGCAGTCCCTACAGCAGCCTTGGAGAGACCCCGTCACCAGTCCCTACAGCAGCCTTGGAGCATTACAAGCACTTGTAAATATTTGCAGAACTTTTGTGTCGCATGGAGCTAGAACTCCAGAGGTTAACCTAGAGTGCCTAGGCATGTCAGGGACAGAGAAAACATCAGCAGTCAGACGCACAGGCACCCACAGCTGTCCCCATTACTTAGCTGTGTTCTTTTTGTAATGAAACCTTTTTCTGGTGTTTCAGTGCTTCTTTTTTGCACCAAAGTTGCTGGTTTTTAGTGAACTCTTCTTCTTTCTGTGCCATTCAGGTGGTTCAGCTGGCAATATTGGAGCTCTTCAAGAAACACATCACCCTGAGCCTTGCATCTGTCTTCTGGGACTCTCCCTTCTCCTGCATCCCTGAGGTGATAACAGAGGTGAACACGTTATTTTAACATTTTCCTTATTGCTTTGTTTCATTGACAAATGGGCATCGGCACAGGAGGAGCTCAGCACTTGAATTGAGGTGCTGGATCGAGTCCAGAGAAGAGCAACTAGAATGGCAAAGGGGCTGGGNTCTCCCAACCAGTAGTCTGGGGAACAGACCATTCCAAGCTTCACTGTGGCCACAGTGAAAAAAATCCCAAGAGCTGCAAACTGACTTTAGGTAGAAGAAAATTGCAGGCAGGATGGCTGCCCATGAGATGACGGTGCAGCCTGGCTGCAACCAGGACAGTGAGTGGCCCTGCAAAACACTCTGTAAGACAGATTTTCTGAAGAACATGAGAAACCATCTTAGCCAGCTTGTATCAGCTAGAAATGAGAGGGGTGGATTTCCAGAGCACTCATCTCGAGAGGAGTGTCAGAGAGCTGTTGCACTCCACTGCATTTGGAGCTGGGGAAGCGCGTTCTTGGTTCGACGTGGCGTCGGGGTAAGTGGTTTAGGGCTGAACTTTGTAGAATAGGGTTGATGGTTGGACTTGGTAATCCCTAGGGTGTTCCCCAACCTGAATGATTCTGATTCTCCAAGCCCAAGGCACTACCCCTGGCAGTGCAAGTTGTAGGACTCAGCGAAAGAGATTTAAGCTTTGACATACTGCAAAGGACTAAAACTGAGCAGAAAGATGTTGCTACAGACCTCTGGCAATGATCTGTAGGGGAAACTAAGCAACCTGTTGTGGCTACCAGAGGAATGGAGTGTCTTTACTCCTTTGTTGTTGTTACCAGTACTGTGGCACTGCTGGAAGTTGCTGTAGCCTGGAGACATCAAGTCACTCGGTGATTTCTAGTCTGTCCCCGAGTGAATGTGTCTCTCGCTTTGATTAGTTCTGAAGATTTTGTTGGTGATTTATGGTAGTGCTTTCAGAACTGCAGGCTGAAAGAGGGCAGAATGAGATCACTGAGGTACTGGGACACTATGCCCAGGGAGGCTGTGGCTACTTTATCTCTGCGAGTGTCCAAGGCCAGGATGGATGTGGCTCTGGGAAGCCCGGTCTGGGGAGAGGTATCACTACCCATGGCAGGGATGGAACTAGATGGTCTCTGAGGTCCCTTCCAGTCTAAGCCAGTCCGTGTTTCTCGTGTCAGTGGGCTGATCCGTGGACTGTCCAAGCCTTGCTCTCAGAGAGGCTGTTTTTGCTAGACAATGTAGCAGCTTCATCAGCATTAGGACACGGTGTGGGCTTGCCCAAGTGTGTGTGAAGCCCTAGGGGATCAGCTGAAGCCTCTCACACTAACAGAATCTCCTCGGTGTCACACCTTGGGCTCCTGCATTTAGAGGAAAATGTGCATTTTAAAAACTGAACGATCTGTAACTGGCAGATTGAGGAGGACGATCAAACCCCCTGCAGTCGGAGAGAGAGACTGTCATGACTCTTCACTCCAGTCCTCTGACTCATTCCTAAATAGCTGAGGCCACATTATTAGCGGAGAAGGTGAGTGGCAGATTGCAGATTCTCCAGTCAGGCTGCCTCGTGACATTTTCTGTTAGTAAAAATAAGTAGCCTTTCCTTACATCTAACAACCATCCCTTCTCTGGCTCTCTTTGAAGGCTCTCCCTCCTGTCTCCACCTCCAGAGCTGTCTGAGCTGTAAAATTGCCATTTATTTTTAGCCATCTTTCATAATTGAAGGTATCAATGTGTCAGCGAGGAAACATTCCTATGAATTCCTTAGCAGGCACTCGCTGAAGGCGACTGATGAAGTCTTGAACGTGGGTTTGGACCTGTGGGCTGGGGGACACTCGTGCCCAACAAAAGCAACGTTTTAATGACGTCAGGATGGATAGGCACAGGGCCATCATCTCCCCCGGCTTTGCTGGTGCCTCTCTCTTAGCTTCAGCATTGGATCCAGCCTCAAGGGAGCCAGTGGAATACAAATTTGGGGAAGTGATGGCTGCTCCTGCCCAGAGAGCTTCCTGGCAGTGCTGGTCAACAACTGACTGAACAGGAGACAGCAGGGTGTCCAGGGAGAGTGAATGGCCAGTGGCTTCCTGGCTTGGATCAGCAATAGTGTGGCCAGCAGGACTAGGGATGGCATTATCCCCTGCACTGGTCTCCTCTCAAGTCCTGGGAGCAGTTTTGGGCCCCTCACTTCAAAGAAGAGATTGAGGGGCTGGAGTGGGTCCAGAGGAGCAACAGGGCTGAGGAAGGGACTACAGGAAAAGTCTGATGAGGAGAGGCTGATGGAGCTGGGGGTGCTTAACCTGGAGGAGACTCAGGAGGGATCTTATCACTCTACAACTCTCTGAAGGAAGATTGTAGTCAGGTGGGGTCAGGCTCTTCTCTCAGGCAGCCAGCACCAGGAGGAGAGGGCAGGGCCTGAAGCTGCCAGGGGAGGGTTAGGTTGGATGTTAGGAAGCCCTTCCTCATGGAAAGGGTGCTCAGAGCCTGGACTGGACTGCCCAGGGCAGTGGTGGAGTCCCCCTCCCTGAAGGTGTTGAAGGACAGCCTGGCTGTGGCCCTGAGCGCCCTGGTCTGGCTGATGTGGTGATGTTAGGTCCTGGGCTGGGCTGGATGAGCTCAGAGGGCTTTTCCAGCCTCAATCATTCTGGGATTCTGTGATTCCTGATTTTCCTACTGAAGAATGAATACTGCTGTTGGAGGTAAAGCTGATATTTCATACTTACCAGTAGCACTTTGGGTGGCTTCAGTGCCCCCCAGAGATACATCCATATCCCTAGGTGGCTGTTTATCTCATTGAAGGTAAGAAGCACTTGGGATCAGATCCAGGGTCCAGCTAGCCCCATTTCTTCTCTTCCTCTGGCCAGAGCACTTGCCCTTGGACCACCAGAGGTCCTTCAGATGGTCTCCTGCATATGTGCTGCTGATCTGCGTGAGTTTGCACTCAGGATCTTCCTGACTCCTCATTTATGGTTTTGTATGTAATCATCTTTGAAGGGTGTTTCTTCCCTGGATGGGTTTGTTCTTCCCAGGCCAGCTCCGTGCCCCTGTATTGATGCACAGGGAGACAGATACTGCTCCTGCTCCTTTTCATCAGCTTAGGTGGATTTTGCCTTGGCTTGAAGAGCTGCAGTGAGAGCACTTCAAAAGAAAGCAGAGGAGCAGAAACAGCCCCCTGACAGCACAATGAGGCATGAACAGACTCCGCTTAATGCGGCTATTAAAACCAGCCCTGAAGCTCTGAGGTTTCCATTGCATCCACTTCACAAACTCAGCTCTCTCTAATCAGGCTGTCTTGTTGTGACTCACCCCTAGCCCAGAGCAGGCTACTCTCTAGGTAGAGAGCGTGGACCATGATTCTCCACTGACCTTCCTCCCTCTCATGCTAGTGACATCTCTATCCTGTATGACCCTTCTAAGCTGCCACCCCTTGCCCCCCAGATGTCACTGCTCTGTCACCAGACAGCTCCCAGTCTGAGTCCCACAGTGTCTCCGTGGCAAAGTATGCAGGAAACCCGGTTGTGCCCTCGAAATGAAGGGGCCGAGACCCCACAGCCATCTCCCTGCTGTCCTCAGGGGAGGCTGTCAGTCCGAGGAAGATCTCACTGGCTGCTCCTGTTAGTCCCTCATGGTTTTCTGTTACAAAAGCTATGGAAGAGAGTGTTAAGTGTTCCGCATCCGCTTGGGAATCATAACATGGCTGGAATTTATGAATCATAACCAGTTCTCCTGCCAGGTACAGGGAGGATTATCCCGTGGGTGATCTAATAACTCCTGACTGTTTAATCACCTAGCTTGTTGCACAACAGGTAACAGAGCTGACATTTTAAGGTGAAACCACAAAAGGTGTTTTTTTTCAGAGCTGTTTCCTCACTCCTTAGGGCTGGCAGAACCTCCTGGCCTGCTGGAAGCAGCAGGGAGTGTTATCCCACAAGGGTTGTTGCATCTCAGTGGAGTTTCCCTCTGGGATTTGATTTCAACAGCAAGGGAACTCAGGCCATCGATGCCCGGAAGCCTAGGTGGTCTCCACAGGAGGCCATGAAGGTTCTGCCACCCCAAAGAAGGTATCGCTGAGGCCCAGCTGTGGCTGTACCTGCACGTGAGGTGTGTAGGGTCAGAGCTTAGAAACACATGCTGGTTGTGCATCATTTGATCGCTGCTGTCCACCAAGCCCACAGAAACGATCTTCCCCTGTGAGGAGCTGCCTCTGTAACGAAGATACAAAAATTCAAGAAAAGGAAGAGGTCCCTTGCCTGGCAGTGACAGTCTCTTCCTGCAGCTGCCCCAGCACTGCAAGCATCTGCCATCAGCACAGCATTCCCAACAAGCTCTCGGACTAAGTTTAGCGGAACCGGTCCAGTATCTGCATACCATTGCATTTCATTGCTGGGGTACATCTGAAAGAGTTTCCCGGGCGATGGTCACCCTGCCTAGGGCATTTTTGAGGAGTCTTGGGGTAACCCAACTGACAGTGTTTGCTGCACAGGACATTTGCCCTGTTAGGTTCAGTAAATGGCTTGGTGATAGATACCATGACCTTGGAGCAGCTCCTCTCTTCCCTTTGCATATCCTGGAGGGCTGTGTACAGCCCCAGGAGCAGGGTGGTCACCCTGTGGTGTTACAAACCTCAGGGGGTTGTGAGCTGCAGTGGTCTCCAGTAGTCTACATAGGGGCACATCTTAGGCACAGCACCTTAGCTCCTACAGAGGCAGTCAATCCCCTTTCCTCCTGCTGCCTCCATCCCCAGTGCCTTTGTTAAGGCTGGGAAATGGTAGGGAAGGAAGTCTCCTTGGAGCAAGGCTGGAAGGAGGGCTGTGAAAATCCAGGTGGCAACCAAGCGGGCTGTACCTACAGTGAGAATTTGTGAGAGATGAGTTTCCAGGGACAGTCCCACTGCTGCAGACACCAGCAAACAGGAGAGCTATTGACAGTGACTAGAACCTGCACTGCTGTCCCCTCTCTCCTTCCACCACTGCTCCCAGTGCAAACCTGTCGCTGCAAGCAGTTTATTCCCTGTCAGCCCTTTCCTCCTTCTCTGGAGCCAGTGAGGAGAGCAGAAGCCTCTAGCACACAGGGACCCTGCAAATCTTGGGATGAAGGCCAGGACAGAGGGTCATTTCCCAGGGTGTTTGAGGCAGATTGGGTAATTAATCACAGCTTGTCTGGAGGAGGATGAGGAAACCTGAATGAAGGTGTTAACAGCTCTTAAAGGCTTTCCTGGTTCACAGAGGGGGCTGCCTCCAACAGATTATCTGGAAATATTATTAACTGGGGTGAGAAAGGGGTTTTTTTTCCTCCTCTAGGCTCTTTCTAGCCCCTCTAAATCTGCTTGAGCTGCGGAGACAGGCTTTATTGTGTGTGGGGAGGTGGGGGAGAGGTGTTGGCTGTCAGTGGTTCAGTCATTAATTGCTTTATTCCTTTCTCACGATTATTTTCTAACCCATATCTGCTCGCTTTGTCCCAGCTCAGCAAACCAGAACCACCAGGCTTTGCGCTGAGGGGGACCCAGGCCACGAGGTTGGCTTTGCAGGGGTTGCTGGAAGGTTCTTATCTCCTGCCAAGCCTCTTGTTGTCTCACCTTATGAGGATGTGATTAGTGTGCTCTGTCATGGGACATCAGCTGAGCTGTAACTTGGAGCCAAGAGGAGGGAAGGACTGCCACAGACTGATGCTAAATGACAGCAGGAGTTTAGCCCCTTGGCTCTGAAGGAAATCTTTTTCCCAGTGTCTCCCCAGCCCTTTAGTTCAGACAGTACCTTTGTTTATCCTGTCCTACCTTCTTTCCTGGCAGCAGTGGCCCTCAGACCCAGGTTTGTGGGTGAGAGTGGCCTCTCCTCCATCTTCTGCTGCCGTCTCGGAAACCTTTTCTCATGAAACTGGTTTGACTGGAGCAGTCTTCCTGTTTCCCCACGGCTTTATCACAGTTCTGGTGCCTTTGCAAGTCCAAGCAAAAGCCTAAACCTTGTGCCCTATCGTTCTCCTGTACATCCCAGTTTCTGCCCACCAGCTCCAGTGCCATCAATGAGCAACTTGCTGTAGTTTAGGATGTCCCTGCTTACTGCAGAGGGGTGGCTCTAGGTCACCTTTGGAGGTCCCTTCCAGCCTGGGCCAGTGTATGATTCTATGAAAAGACCTTTCCAACCAGAGCAGGGATGGAGAAAGATTTGACCTAAAAGATTTTGGTGTTTGTAGCTTGACATCATTTTGTCTCTTGGAGGGAAAAGCAAACATTGCTGGAAATGTCCTGGAAAGACGATGGAGTGGGGACAGTGAAACTGCTGGGGTAGGGTAGCTCCCTCTGCTACACATGCCTGTCCTCCTCGAAGCCTGCTGGGCCAGGGGGAAACCCCCACTTACTAAGGGAACAGTCCCTGTTGCCAGGCTGCTACTACTCTCACAGCTCTTCCTAGATCTTTAATGGGCATGAGGTGCTCTGAGTAGAGTCCCGTGAGCTGCTGTTGGTTCCTAGCAGCTAAGTCAGCCCCACAGAAGCATAACGACAGCAGCAGATTCCTGGCTCTGTCTTTTCCTTTACAGAAGAATATCTCTCTCAGACAAGAAGCACAGCAAGCCCAGAGCAGATCCCTGTTCTCCTTGGAAATTGACCTGCTGGGGTGATAAGAGAAGCGGAGTAATTTCCCAGTCCTCTCCAGAGCTAAACTGCAAAACCAGTCTTCACCAAAGCCCTTCAAGCCAGCCCATCTCACAGTAGAGACACAGACCTTTTCTCCCGACCCAGGGCTGGAAAGGAAGGCAGGTATGGAAAACCCATTACCAGTGACTGACTAACCCTCAATACAGTGATGCTGGCTCCATGAGCGCTGCCCCAGCTGCTGGGCACCGCAGGAGCACTCCCCATACTGAGCAGAGGCAGGTGCTGCTGGCAGGAGTCTCCAATGGGGTGCAGGGAGCTGAATGCTCTGGGTGTCTGGACCCTTCCCCTCTGTGGTGGAACATCTCACTAACCTTTCTGATCAATCTGGGGTTGTCAGGCAGCCCAATGTCCACCCCAGAGGAGTGACACTGGAGGCTGGGGTTGTGGGACTAGTGATTCGATTGCAAAGGTGGCGGAGTGGGGAGATGTCCTGTTTTCCTTGAGGCAAACATGTAGCTTTGCATTAAAGTGGCATCTTCCTCCCAAAAGGGTTCCCCAGCTGTTAAGAGGGGGGGGATCAGGCTGGCCAACCTGCAAAGTGGTGATGGGATAGAAGAGAGAGGAAGGAACCAGCCACCGCCTGGGTTGGCAGTAGTAACCAGCATGCAGACCATGGGAAGTGTTGGCCGAGGACTCCAGTGAAACTGGAGCAGCCTCATTGGATACAGCCTGCCAGGGGCTTTTATTGTCTGTCAGCTCACAGCAAAGCAGCACATGGTCATGAGTACTTCAACCTGAACCCAAGGACTGTGCCAGCACCTGGCATTTTTGTCCGGGGGTTCCTGGAGAGCATGTGGCAGGCAGGAACCAGGAGAGGGAGAGGCTGTTCTGACTTTGGATTCTTGTGACTCAGCACCAGTGAGGCCCCCACCTCAAGTACTGGGTTCAGTTTTGGGCACCTAGGCACAAGAAGGACACCAAGGTGCTGGAGCAGGATAAGGGCAACTAGCCCAGTGAAGGGGCTGTTCAGCCTGGAAAAGAGGAGGCTGAGGGGAGACCTTACTGCTCTCTACAACTACCTGCAGTAGAAAATGTCTTTCTTAATCAAGCAAGGCTTGTTTCCCCACACTGGAAAATGAATTCAGCGCTGTTAGCAAAGCTTGGGGCTGGGACCTTTTAACTCCTTGTTTGTGCAGTGCACTGGGGCTCTGCAGCAGGTGGTACAGGAGCCCTGAGCAGGGTTATGTTGTACACTGCAGTGTCTTCTAGTTGATGATATCTGTGAGCTTGGTGGTTCCATCAGCAGCTCCTCGCTGGTGCCTGGATGCAGTGAAGGGAAGTAACACGAACAGCTCCCTCCTGTAGGTGCTCAGTGTCACTGTAAGAGTGGGATCTGCTACAGACCAGTGTCTCTCTCCAGCATGTTCCTGTAAGAACCCACCTACAACACAGGGGAAAGAAGCCCTAAAGATCTCCTCTCAAGAGGCTTTTCCAATTAAAGCATCGCTCTCTCTTAGCTAATGCACCTACATCCCGCATTAACTGCCTAAACCTTCCTGTTCCACTCCTGCTCAGAACACTTCCTTCATCGAATCCATCATACTGCCCTCTCCTCTACCTGGAAAAAATGGGATTTGGAGACAAGGAATGAATGTGAAGGTGTAAGTCTCTTTTCCTGGGAAAGGAAATCCACACGGCGCCCTGCTGGGAGCCCTGCTTTGCCTAAACCCAGCGTAATGCAGTAAGAAGTTAAGGCTCTTAGTGCAGGAGTCCTGTTAAGCCTGTCCTGGCTCTTTGTGGCCACAATGGGGTGATTGTAGCCCCACTCCTCTGGCACTGGCATCCCACGCTTGCCCAGTGCAGGCTGCAGAGAGAATAAGCCGGTTGACAGCCCCTCGCAGGTCAAGGCTAGTGCTTCAGAAACTGGTTTGGCAGAGGATAGGGGTGTTTTGATACCAGCACAGGCCAGGAAAAAGGACTTCAGCTTTCTGATGTGACTTTCCCAGTCGTCTGTTTGTTAGGACACAATGTGCCCGTGTGTGACCAGCTGGAGGTCGGTGTGCGAAGTAACAAATACTATGAGTATATGCTACTGTAAGGGAGCACTGGTCCTGTGAAGAGAGGCTGAGGGAGCATGGGCTGCTCAGCCTGGAGAAGAGGAGGCCAAGGGGAGACCTTATTGCTCTCTACAACTACCTGAAGGGAGGCTGTAGACAAGTGGGAGCTGGTCTCTTCTCATGAGTGGCTGCTGACAGAACAAGAGGGCAGGGCCTCAAGCTGCACCAGAGGAAGGTTAGGTTGGACATTAGGAACATTAGTCCCTGAAAGGGCTGTCAGGCCTTGGAACAGGCTGCCCAGGGATGGGGTTGAGTCGCCATCCCTGGAGGTCTTCAAAGGTGGCAGAGATGTGGTGCTGGAGAACAGGGTTCAGCAGGGGTCTGAGAGTGGATTTAGCAAAGCAGGGTGCATGGTTGGACTTAATGATCTGGGCCTAAAGGATCCAGCCTAAAGGATTCTATGGTAAGTAGACACATACATGACTGTATGTGCTCACTGTGCCATCCCCATGAAAGTCAGCGAGACAATGAGATGACTTCGACCTAAACTACGATTTGTTTTCCATCACGCTTGTGTTTTGGTGGCACTCTGGGCTTTCTGACAGCTACAGGCACAGCAGCCAGGGGAGGACTGCCCAGGTGAGGGCAAAGGCCGTGTGACAGCACTGCAGTCAGCACGCAGTGGGTGGCATTGCCAGCACTGCTCCCCACTGCCGTACGCAGCCCAGGGCAGACAGAAGGCAGGAAGATGTTAGCTGAGCTGCTGAACCCCTGATGCTGCTGCTCAAGAGGGTTTCATTTATTGCCAAGTGCATTCATGGCTTCTGTGAGGTGGCTTTCTCAGAGCAATTGGTTTGGAGTCCTATGGGAAACCACAGCCACATCACTGAGATCAGATGAGGATCGCATCCTTTCATCTTTCCAGCAGCACCAGAGTGTGTCAGGATGCAACAGAGCCACCCCAGCCCCATGCTGGAGAGAGCAGAAAGGCACAGGGCTGGTAGTGGGCCATCTTACATCCCTCCAGCACTTCCCTACTGGCAAACAGATGTCAGAAGAAGGTATTTTGCAATGGGTTTACTCAGTCTGGAGTAACTCCTGTCCTCGCTCTTTCAGAACAGGCTCTGCAGCCCAACTCTCATCCAGCGCCAGCAAAGAAACGAATGCACCGACCCAGGTACTGTCTGCTGGCAGAGTTTGTACCGTGAGCTCTTGGGAGCAGTAAATAGAGGGCTGAGACCACAGATTCATCTTTATTTGCCCCCACCTTGTCTCT
Source organism: Upupa epops (assembly GCA_013397515.1). Classification (NCBI taxonomy): domain Eukaryota; kingdom Metazoa; phylum Chordata; class Aves; order Bucerotiformes; family Upupidae; genus Upupa; species Upupa epops. Next base: position 68,959 of record VZRI01005203.1, on the reverse strand, counting down.
CTGAGGAAGAGCCCAGCTCCAAGCACCCCAAAGAGAACTTTAAAGCCATTTAATAGCAAGGAAAGCTGGGAGGGATCTTGTGTGAAGCCACAAAACCAATGTTCAGGAAGCAGTGCAACTTGTCCCAACCCTGTGAGCTGGAGGGGAGAGACTGTCCATCGCTGCATCCCAGCCCAGCTTGGCTGCCTGCCTCAGTGGTCCCATTGCCCAGAATGCAGTGGCTCTTTTTCCACATTCTCTAGGCAGGAATGGGGGACATTCTGGTAAAAGTTCCTAAAAATAAAGATGCCGATGGAAATAACCATTTCATCATCTGAGTCTGATCATCTTTAACCCCTGAGCAACCTGCAGGCTGGGAGGAACCTGCTAAGATAGCTCCTGAGTTTGAAGCCACTCTGCGAAGCCACCTCACTGCACATGGAGCAGCCCTCACTAGCCTCACCTGGTGCAGGAGGGCTGTTTGAGGACAGTTTGAGGACTCTGCCTCCCTAGGCAAGAGCCAGTCTCTCTCCTTCTGTCAGAGACTGTTTGAAATGGCCTCAAGCTGCATCAGGGGAGGTTTAGATTGGATCTTAGGAAGAAGTTCTTTCCTGAGAGAGTGGCTGGGCACTGGAACAGACTGCCCAGGGAGGTGGTGGAGTCCCCATCCCAAGAGGTAATTAAAAAACTAATAGCTAGAGCACTTGAGGCCATGGTCTAGGGGTTAGGGAGCCGTTGGGATGAGGGCTGGACTTGATGATTCTGGAGGTCCCTTCCAGCTGTGATGATTCTACAATAGAAAAGCCAGTGTGTGAAAAACAGAAACCCAGCTTGTGTGGCCATGCAGAGATGCCTGGAGTTGTGGCACTGGATGGACTGGTGAGTGTTTCTTCACCTAAGTATAGGATCATAGAACATGCTGGGTTGGAAGGGATGTAGTGCAAACCCCCTGCAGTGAGCAGAGACATCCGCAGCAGGCAGGGTGTTAGTTTTCTGTGGTGGCTTTCACAAAGGAAGAACTCAAAGAATATAGGCACCCTGTGCTGAGCAAGGCTTTGCTGTGCAGGAGAGCACAAATCTGGTCCAGTCTATAATGGCTTTAAATACCAAGGAGTGGCTCTTGATGGAAATCTTGGGAGCTGTGTTAACAGTGGCACAGGAGAGAAACCAGAGACCAAACACTTTGTGCAGCCTTTAGGGGAATGAGAGATTGAGCTGGCATGTAAAGATAACAAAACTAACTGCTGCTTGCAGTTCAGGCAGCGTTAAACCCCTGCAATTCAGGCTTTGGGGGAATGACCCGACTTGGCATGCTTGTTTGCCCTCCTTGGGCCCTAATCTATCCCTGTTGGAATCCCTGGCTGGATCATTTATAGGAACAAACAACAGGGTAAGGAGCTTCTTCCCACCAGTGGTGGATGCCTGGGTCAGCAAAGTGCCAGCATGAACTGCCTTAACCCTGTTCTGTACCCTGTCTGTAAGCTGGCAGGTCTGTGTTCCACATGGGTACCAAGACCCCTGCTCAGCACAGACTCGGGGCATCCAAGGACATCAGGAGGACAGTGAAAGCCTTGTCCAGCCTGAAGTCTCACAGCAAGTGTCTATTAATAAGACAAGCGTGCACTTCCAGCAGGTATTCACAGTGCTCCTCTCTATTAGGTTTGAAAACCACAGCTCCCTGTGACACTGCAGGTCTTTTTCTTTCAGTGATGCATTGGGTACCGCAAGCGCCTGTGGCTGGGGATGTGTGTTGGTAAAAACCGCCCTCGTTTGGAGAGAGGAACAGGATTTCCCTGTAAAAATGGTGTGTGGCTCTAGATAAGCAGTTTGAGCCTGTTGTCCGGGAGCCTTTCTGCTGTGGAGACACCGGCTACCTGGTTGGGAGGGTGCCACTGCACCCAGGCAAGGTTTAGTGGGTTCTGTGATCCATCCAGTCAGCAAAGTCACCTGTGTGACAGCCTTGGAGTGGGCTCTCCATGAGGAACAAAGGCAGCAGGGGATTCCCAGGTCCATGGAAGTGGACCTCTGGAGGATGCCAGTGTATTGGGGTCCCCTGGCTGGTTCCTTACCTTTTCCTATGGGAAGAATCCCTAATGCCATCCTGGCACATTGGCAAATGAGCTGAACCTGGCAGAGCAGTGAAACAGGGCCAGCTGACAACTGGGAGGAGCTTGGCACTCAGGCCGGGCCAGAAGAGTATGGAAACAAGCTTTTTCAGCTCAGGGAAACAATGGAGAAATGAAATTAAAACGGGGACCTCCAAGTTCCTCCACCCTTCCCTAAGGAGAGCAGTGGGGTGCAGAGGGCAGTTCCCAAAACCCCAACATCTGTTGTAACTTAGTGGTACCCTCTCAGAAGCGTCTCTTGGCCATGACATATGCTGCTCCTGTTGGAGCAGCTTCCTTGTTTTCAGCTGGAGCCACGGACAAAGGGAAGAACAGCTGGAGAAGTTCATCTTGGTATTTGCATCTCTTGTTAAGGATGGCACTAGGAGAGGGTGAGAGCCTCGAGGTCCTGAGAGAAGAATCCCTGAGGATCAGGAAGGTACAGGTAAGCTGCCAAGCAGGGTCACCCTGAAGCATCCAACTGTACTGGATCTACTGCAGGCTGAGCTTGGCTGTGGTTAGCTGGCAGCACATCACCCCTCCTGGTAAAACACTGCACCAGGGCTCAGTCGCTCTGGAGAGGTAAATGGCTCACAACTTGCTGAAACAAATTCCTCACAGCTGAATTAGCTGTGAACTGCCCGAGTGCCTGAAGCCCTCTCCCTGCCCATGTTTACACTTAGTGCATCAATCCAGTTTGGACTGAGGTCTCCAGTCTTTGCAGTTAGCAGCTAATGCTAAATTCTGCCATCCCAGCTCCCTGCCATCAGCTGGAAAGCAGATCCATCCCCCAAAACAAAAGAACAGACACTCAGGTCCCAGGGCTTCAGCATCTCATCTGCCTTTTCCTCCACTATGTGCTGGCTTACTGGCACCTCCAAAAGGAAGTGACCGGAGCAGAGGCTGCTGGCACCCTGAGGATGAAGCAGGGACCGTGCAACAGTAGCTGCTGGTACAAATGGGCAGGGCTGAGGGTGGTGCTGTGATTTGAGATGAGATGCTGTCCTCTGGATGGCTTGAGCAGATCTGTCTGGAAATGGAGTGTCTCTACTCAGCTTGTGATGCATGAGGAAGCTCTTCCCTTTCTTTGTCTCCTCCCCTCCCATGATGTTTCTTAAGGACATGGTCATGGCCCGGTCGCTGAGGTTTGTTCTAGTCCCGAGTCCAGCCGTGCATGCTTGCCAGTGCTAGACTGAGCACTTCCTACTGTCCACAGATGCACTACAAATCTGGAAAACAATCTGAATTTTAACCTAAGTCTTGCTCAGGTGGCCAAGAGAGTCAGCGGCATCCTGGCTTGTATCAGCAATAGCGTGGCCAGCAGGAGCAGGGAGGTGATTGTTCCCCTGTACTGGGCACTGGTGAGGCCTCACCTTGAATACAGTTCTGGGCACCTCAAGAGACGCTAAGGTGCTGGAGTAGGTGCAGAGGAGAACAAGGAAGCTGATGAAGGGTCTGAAGAGTAAATCCTATGAAGAGCAATTGAAGGAGCTGGGGCTGGTTAGTTTGAAGAAGGTGAGGTTGAGCGGAGACCTCATCACTCTACAACTGTAGCGAGGTGGGTGCTGGTCTCCTCACAGAACAAGAGGGAAGGCCCTCAAGCTGCTCCAGAGGAGGGTTAGGTTGGATATTAGGACAAGTTTTTTCATAGCAAGATCAGTCAGACAGTGGAACAGGCTGCCCAGGGAGGGGGCTGAGTCACCATCCCTGGAGGTGTTTGCAGGTCGTTTAGATGTGGGATCTGGTTTAGGGCTGAACAACGCTGAGTAGCGTTGATGGTTGGACTTGATCCCAAGGGTCCTTTCCAACCCAAAGGATTCTGTGATTCTCAACAACTTTCAGGAATGCAGTAATGCATTTTTCTCTTTGCAGAGAGCACTGTGGGCAGTTGTTAAATGAGGATGTTTAATCTGCACTGTCAAATCTCTTCGCACACACAGAATCCATGGCCCGTGAACAGTGCTGAAGGTGAGGGTTGCTTTGTTGTAAGGATGTACAGTGTCAAGGTCTGAGGTCTGCTGACACTCCAGCTTGTTGCACAGCCCTTCGTGTAGGTGTAGGATGGATGTGAGAGGCAGTCCGCTCAGGCTGACCTGCTCATGCTGGCAGCACAGCGTTGCAGTTGTTCTGCAGGGGCAGATGGGTTGGGACATGCAGAACACCAACAACTTCCAGCTTGTAAATATTCATTTAGCGTTCCAGAGGTGCTTGTCTGGACCTGACTGCTGAGCACCGGGCACCAGCTAAGGGCTATGATGCTTCCCCGTGTCTTAGTCGGTAGTGACTGCAGTACTGACTGCCAGGAGCGCTGGGCAGCACACAGTAGCCCTGGCACTGGCCACAGAACCCTCGCTGATGGCTGTGCTGCCTTGGCACCAGTGAAGCAGCTCTGGGATGACAACAGGACAGCTTGGCTCTGTGTCAGGGGACGGGAAGGACCCGTTTGGCTGCAGTAAGTGACCCTGTTCTCCTTGAGCTGCAATGGAGTTTGAACTGGTATTTTATTGTGCCTTGCCAGACACAGGAAGCTGGGGCTGCAGTGCATGGGACGGTCTCCTTTGCTAAGCCTCTGCGTGGCTTTGCTTAGTAAGGAATGAGGCCAGGCCCTAAGACACGAGTGTCAAGCACCTGGTGCTTGGTCATGGTAGAGCACAGATATACTTAAGCCAGCACGAGCAAGTGATGGAAGAATAATCCCATGGCACAGCTTGGTGGGCTTCTGACTGTTAGAGCACATGAAGCACAAGAGGAGCAGGAACAAGAGATGGGGGTGAGGAGGTGATGCTGTTGACAGGAAAGCCAAGGCCTGACCCTACTCATGAAGTTAATCACAGTGCTTGGCAATGTTGATGGCTCCATCCAGTATTAGATTCAGTACCTTTGCAGGAGGTGCTGCTCACCTTTTGGCCTTCCAGATCATAGAATCACAGAAAGTGAGGAGTTGGAAGGAACCTGTAGAGATCATCAAGTCCAACCCCCCAGACAGAGCAGGTTCACCTGGAACAGGTCACACAGGGGGGGTTTTGAAAGTCTCCAGAGCAGGAGACTCTACAACCTCTCTGGGCAGCCTGTGCCAGGGCTCTGTCACCCTCACAGGAAAGAAGTTTCTCCTCATGTTGAGGAGGAGCCTTCCATGTTCAAGTTTATCTCTGTTATTCCTTGTCCTGTTACTGTGCTCCACAGAAAAGAAACTGTCCCATTCCTCTTGATCCCCACCCCTCAGATATTGACAGACAATAATAAGATCCCCTCTCAGTCTTCTCCAGACTGGACAGCCCCAGTTCTCTCAGCCTTTCCTCATAGGGAAGACATTCAAGTCCCTTAATCATCCTCATAGCCCTCTGTTGGACTCTCTTCCTCTCTTGAATTGGGGAACCCAAAACTGGACACAGTACTGAGTCCAGGTGTGGTCTCACCAGGGCAGAGTAGAGGGATGGACAATCCTCCCTAGACCTGCTGGACACACTTAACCTGATGTACCCCAGGATACCATCAGCCTTCTTGGCTGCAAGGGCACACTGCTGTCCCATGGGTGACTGACTGACCACCAAGACTCCAAGGTCATTTTCCATAGAGCTGCTTTCCAGCAGGACTACCTCTGACCTGTACTGGTGCCTGGTGTTGTTCCTCTCCAGACGTGGGACTTTATGCTTGTCCTTGTTGAACTTGATAAGGTTACCCTTTGCCCAGCTCTCCAGCCTGTCCGGGTCTCTGCTGTATCAGATACTCCCATGAGGGTCAGGTTTTACCCCTCACATGGTGTTGCCCCTTGGAAAGGCATTTGGTGCCAGGTGTGATACTCAGCCATCAAGAGGGATTTCTCTCCTGCAGTCATTAAGTGGCAGAAAGGGCTGTGGTTCTTGGCATTTTGTCTCCTGTCTGTCTCTGGGCTGGAAGGCTGATCAAAAGGGAGTAGAGGATTTATTTACCCCTCCTCCCAGCATGGCTTAGGAGAAGCAGAAGGAAAAATGAGGAGACATTTCAGCACTTACCTCCTGTTTTTACAGAGATCACCGTACGTTACGAGTGCCTCTGCGTGTTTTATAGCAGTTCAGAAAGCAATGCAGCTAATCTGGAAGTTGGCTTGTTCAGAGAAGCACAAAACATGTGCAGCCATAAAAATCCCTCATTTGATGCCAAGCTATGGCACTGTCAACTGTCTGAAAGGCAAGCACTGTTATGTAGCCAAACAGTGCGGCTCAGCATCCCCCAGCTCCTCATGACTGGTGAGAACCAAGTACCAGCACAGCATCTTGAGAAGTTGTGCTGTTGCCATCAGGTACAGATGGCGGCAAAGGCAGCCTCCATCCAAGCACTCACCTCTAGAAGAGGAGCAGCATTCCACTGTGCAGTAGAGAAGTAAAAAGAGTCCAATTGAAAAGGACAGGGATAAGCAAGGCTATGCCAGAAGGTTGGAGAATTGATGGTCCTGGAGCAACTGGCATCCCTCTGTCAAGGAAAAGTGGTTCCTGGAGGTGTTGGATTGCAAAAAATGCTGTTCTTGTTTGCTGAGAGCTAGTGAGGGGTTGGGTATCCATAGGGTTTCTCTCCTCTGCCTGTCTCGTATTACTACCAAACATGGAGGAGTCCTTATCTTTGGAAAATCTCTGCCTTCTTTGATCAGGAGATTCAGCAGTTACTGGTGGTGTCTCTAGGAAGCTGTAGATACTAGGTAGGCAGATGATGGATGGATAGACGGATGGATAGATGGATGGATGGATGGATGGATACTGATGCCCATAGAACGTGCATGAACAAACATGCAGTGTGGTCACATAGACTCTCTTGCTCTCTTGTAGGAAACCAGGCTTAAAACATGGCCTTTCCAAGTGCTCAACTCAGTGTTCAGTCTTTATGGGCTGTTCTCATGTCCCTTTCCTCTCTTCACTTGGGCATTTGATTGTTGTTGGCTATTTTGTTGGCAGGAAGAAGAAGGAAGATGAGTGTTGGGATTAATGGCGAGAGATGCTGATTGTCTCCAAAGCATCGGTTGATGCCTGGGTCACTTGAACTCTCTTTTACTGCAAAGAACATCTTGGCCAAGCCTAAGCCTGATGTCCTCTTCCAAAAAGCTCCTGACTGTGGGTGGAAAGCCATCTTCAAACTGGGAAGGAAGCTGGGTGTTCTGGACATGCAGGTCCAGCCCAGAGGTCAGCTGTGAGCTGGCCCACATAGTGGTGGCAGTCTGTTCCACTAGTGCAGAGAACAACCAGAGTCTGGCATCAGCAGCTGGTGCATGGTCTGACTGTAGCCTGAAAGGGGGAAGCTGAATCTGTTGCAGGAGTACTGGGGGGTGGTGGAAGAAGGAGCATGATTCAGCCACCTGAAGGCATCTCCCTCTAGGAGAATTACCTTGCCCATAAAGCAGCAGGTACTGCTCTTCAGTGTTGTCAGGCTCGGATCGGTTCCCTAGGTGACATCCCGGTAAGTGGATTTCCCAATTAAGCACATCCCGAGTACGTGGGATGCACTGTAATTACAGAGCACTCACAACTCCTAGCTGATCAGAGCTGTTTGCAGGAAAAGAGCTGCATCAAAGCTCTTCCCCAGTCTGGAGAGGGTTGTACCAAAGCGTTTCTGTAATTGTGAAGGTGGGCAGCAGGAGATGGGATTGGCAGCCACCCCCACTGTGCCAGTCAGCACGTTCCCTGCTGAAGAGCGATGCTGGAGGAAGCCTTGGTGCCACGTATTAAATACTATGGGAACCAATTCCTTTTGAGCTTGTGTTCCCATGTCTCCTGCTAGTCCACAAGCCACTGGATGAAGCCTTCGCTCCTGCCAGAGCAAACACCTGTTAGCAGAGATTTCCACATGGATGCTGCTGGGGAAATGGTGGCTCTTTATCTGGGGACAGAGGCTGTCAGGTGGTGCTGCCACACACCAGGCAGACCTTGCAGCCCCTCAAAACCCAGTTTCCTTTGTTAGCCCAAGTAAGGTGGTTTCCCTTTGTGGTTCCTTCTCCCTGTCCCTTTAGCTTCCTCTTCGAAGGTGTCCCACCCCCAGAACAAAACATCATGGTCCTGGAGTCAGACTGGGGCTACCTACTCCCACTCTTCAAATGCTTTATGGTTCCCAGCTGGGACATCATGGGGGAAGAGGAAAAAGATCACAGAACCAATGAATCTTTTTGGATGGAAGAGACCTTTGAGGTCATCAAGTCCAACTGTTAATCCAGCACTGCCAGGTCACCACTAAATCACAGACTCACAGACTGGTTTAGGCTGGAGGGGACCTCAGAGATCATCCAGTCCTAACCCTCTGCCACGGGCAGGGACGCCTCACCAGATCAGGTCTCCCAGAGTCCCATCCAACCTGGCCTTGAACACTTCCAAGGATGGAGCAGCCACAACCTACCTGGGCAATTTGTTCCAGAGCCTCAGCACCTTCCCAGGGAGGAGTTTCTTGTTGAGACATGATTTAAATTCACCTACTTTTAAAGTGAAACCTTCCCTCTTGTCCCATCACTAGATTGCTCATAGAAAGTCCCTCTGCAGCTTTCCTGCAGCCCCTTCAGGTACTGGGAGGCTGCTATAATGTTCTCCATGAAGGCTTCTCTTCTCCAGGCTGAACAGCCTCAGTTCTCTCAGCAACACATCTCTGTCTTATAATTACCTCCAGGGTTGATGACTATCACATCCCTGTGCTGACCCCACAGCACCTGCAGAAGTCCTACTGCTGCTGGCCCGCATCACCAGAGCACCTCAAACGTGATGCTGCTGCCTCCTCACCTCCCACTGTGCCCACCCCAGCAGCTTTCCTCCTCCCACCAGCCGGGCTGCAGCACTCACTTCATGCTCACAGCCGGTCCCTCGGGAGGTCCAGCCGGAGCTGTGCAGCAGTGTGTGTGAAGGGGGTGTGCTGTTTCTCCAGAGTGAGCTGCTTGGGCTGCCGCTCCTGCCCTCACTTGTGGGTGTGCAGTGCCACCCACCGGCTGAGGCTCCCCGCAAATTCTCTGCCACAGGTGATACTCCTGGGATTAAACGCAAGAAGGATGGCTCTGGTGGGTGCAATTCATAGAGTGTGTCCTATGGCTGCTGGTCTGGAACATCTGGAGACTTCCTGGCATCCTTTACAGCGTATCTTAGTGAGCTGCACGGTCACTGGGTTGGCAGAGTCACAGCTGCCAGCTCAGGCTCTGTTTACTCATGCTGGTTCACCCCAACAGGGCAGGAAGCAGCAGCAGTGCAGTTGCCCACCCCTGTTGCTGGTAGTGCCAGCTGGGTTTATGTAGGGTCTGTGCTCATGTTTCCTCACGCAGGAAATATAATACAACCCCCCGCCTGGCTCTAACACAGCCCTTCACTGCACGTGATGAACATGCGCTCAAGCTGGGGGTGTGCTCCTGGGGATGCAGGCCTGGTGACTTGTGAGGGAGAGGATGATTTGAAGCTGCTTCATTGAAGTGTCAGCCTGGTCTCCCTGAATTTGCCTTGTTCCTGTCCCTCTCCATTCGCAGCTAACGCTCACTGTGAGCCCAGTCAAGAAAAGAGAAGAGACAGCAAAGAGGCAGAGCCACTGCCAGGTGAGTTCCCAGTCCAGGCAGCCAAAACTAGCTCATGGCACAGGCTTGAATGCCATGTCCATGCAGCAGCGGCACGGCTGAGCTGCCAGGAACCTTATCCCCAGTTCCTAACAGGCAGCCAGTATTTGTTTAAAATGAAGCCTGGCAAATGACACACTGGGGGGATCGAGTCCTGCAGCACTGTCTTCCTAAAAGATTGAAGAGGCACTGAAGGGCAGACTGGCTCAGCCTCCCAGATGACAGTAATTAGAGACTTCTGCACTCAGGCGACGGGAGCTGCTCCTCTTGCAAATTGGCCTTGATTGAAGAGGAAGAGACTGATTAGGCTGAAGGGCGTGATGGGGGATGGCAGACAGAACCACCGAGGTAAGTCTCAGAATGTCTTCAGATTATTCTTCCCTCTACCAAGCGGTGTCTGGAGGGAGCAGCACTGCACCTCTGCACAGCCCAGGCTGGCTCTGTCTGAACCAGCCACGGGGATTTTAGCTGCAGAGGAGCTGCACTGCTACATCCCTTCCTCCTGTAGGGGCTATACCCCTATACTTGTTCTAGGAAGTCTCTATACTTCCAGAAACATCAGCTCTGTTCCCTATTTTAATTGTAAAGGGGATGTTGGTAGCTCATTCAGCCTGGAGTTGATGCTATTCCTTATTTTAAAGTCCTGGTTTTGTCTGAGTGTTTTGAGCACTAAGCCGTTCATCAGCACGAGCAGCTCCTGTTCAGTGTTAGCTGACAGTGTTATTGAAAGGTGTTCCTTTGCCTTCCTAAAAATGTGTCCCTTCTTCTGTCCATGAGCACCAACCCTCTCCCACTCCAGCTCTGGCTGCTCTGGCTGGGGTCCTACACAGAGCAGGCTTGAAGCACTCACATAAGTCACGACAGCAGCGAGCCCAAATGCTAACTCCAAACCAGCCAGCTGCTTCACAGCAAGGACCCAGGAGCTGGTCCAAAGTTCATCTGGGAGTCTCTGGACCCCAAGCACACACAGGAGCGTGAACAATCAGGTAAAGCAGCTCAGCATGAGTTACAGCAGGATAGAGCGTCACTGGCTCCTGGCGTGATGTGCAAGTGAATAAATGGTCTTTATTCAGGCAGCTGTCAAAACTCCAGCAGAGGGTCACAGGTTTGTGGGTTGGAAGGGACCTCAGGGAGCATCCAGTCCGACGTCTTAAAGCAGGATCCCATTGAAATGAGCAGGTGCAGGACCTATCCAGCTGAGCCTTAACGCTGTCTACAGTTGAGCAATCCACCCCTTCCCTTGGAAGACCCTTCCATGGTCTAACAGCTCTCAGTGTGAACAACTGTCTTCTTGAATCCAGTTGGAATTTCTCCTGGAGCAACTCGTAACCATTTACTCCTTATCCTTTCTACAGGACTCCTTGTGAAAATGGAGTCTCTCTCCTCTTGGTAGCCACCCTTGATGGACTGGAACATCACAATAAGGTCCCTCCTCAGCCTTCTCTTCTCCAGGCTGAACAGACCTAGTTCTCTCAGCCTTTGTTCACATGGGAGGTCTTCCAGTCCCCTGATCATCCTGGTCACCCTTCTCTGGACCCTCTCCAGTCTGTCTGCATCTTTTTTGTCTAGCGGGCACCAAAACTGAATGCAGTACTCAAGGTGTGGTCTGAACAGCGCTGGGTAGAGTGGCAAGAGAACATCTTCGTCCCAGCACCCTGCTGGCCCTCTGTTCACTCATGTTGAGCTTGATATCCACCAAGATCCCAGGTCCCTCCTCTACAGAGCTACTCTCCAGCCAGGTGGATCCCAGTCTGAGCAGCCAACCTTGCCCAAGAAAGCAGCTGGTCCAGCCCCCCTTGTCTGGGTCTAGTCCTGTAGGTGCCAAACCCAGTAGCCAAAGGCAGCAGGCTCTATGCCTTGCAGTTGGTATTGCCTGGTATTGCATGAGCGCTATGCCGTGCATTGCAGCTAGTGCAGCAGTTTTGGTGGTTATAGGGCTAAAGTAAAATTCAGCGTGGCTTATGAAAACTGCAGACCACTGTGGAGGCAAGGCTGCAAACCTCTGGCAGGAGAAAACACTGTCCTGGGGTGAAATCCAACTTGGTTTGGATCAGAAGTAGGATGTGATTGCAGAAGGACAGACTAAAGGTGCTCTACTTGCCAGCTTGGGTAAGGCATGATGTTGGGCCACAGGACCTTCCAGGCAACAGGGTGAGAGATGGTCTGTCTGTCTGGGCTCAGGCTCCTGCAGAGGCGCTCAGCTGCTCTAAACTCTACCTGGTCTTTCAAAAGGGGGGAAAATTAAGCCATTAGCTCTGTCTTTCTGGCAGCAGAGGCTGTTTCTGTGTGGGCACGGTCAGCAGCACGAGTGTGTTCAGTGTGGTAGTGTCTGCATAGACAGAGCCCCTGCCCTGAGCAGGCTGTGAGCTTCTGAAGTCGGCTTGAAAACCTACTGGAAGCCCACAGATGGTCCCCGAGCTTTGTATCCAGCCTTAGATCTCCTAACGTCTTGCCAAATGGCGCACGTGGCCGTGCTGGGCAGCCTTGCAGCCCTGAGCAGCCAGTTGCTGGAGGAGTAGCTGAGTGATGTTTCAGGATGATACCCCAAGCCTACACGGCCAAGCGGGATCAAGCTGGCATTGGGGGAGTGATGAGGGGCACTGTGTTGGAGCCTGAAGGCTCTTGTCCGTGTGGTGCTTGCACCAGGTTCCCCACACAGCTACAGCAATTGCTCAGGAGCTCAGCCAAGGCTAGTTTTCCCATGAGGAGGCAGCAAAAGAGAGGAGAGTGTGCTTTTACCTCCAAACCGGCAGTGACATTCCCTTTCCTCCCCAGAGCATCCGGCTTTGATCCCGACCCTGCTTTGCGTTTCCAAGCTGCTATTGCCAGTCGTCTCCTTATAAACTGCCCTGACTCCTGGCTGCAGTCAGGCTGGCTGGTGGACTCAGCTCACTGCCCTCCAGAACAGCACAACTGACCCTCCAGAAAATTAGTCCTTGTTTTCATGGGCTCCCCCACAGCTGCCTGCAAGCCTTCTGCCAAGCAGGGTGTTCCCAGGGGCTCACAGGGCAAAAGGGTAGCCTTTACCCCCCTCTCACAGTGCCAGAAGAGACCTTCCTGGCCCGGCTGCTCATCTCTCCCAGTTGTGCACTGGAGTGACTCAACAGCAAAAGACAGAGGTTAGGAAAAGGCCTGGGACAGTTGAGATATCGTTGCCATGGAAATCGTGCAGTGTCTGGAATGGCAAGAACAAGAGCAACTCAAGGTACGGATCTGTCACGCTGGTTAAAGGGGAGTCGCAGGGATTCTCTTTGGGGAAAGCCTCCTGCTTCAATTGACATCAGTCCATGTGCCACAGCTCCCTGTTTGCCTGCCCCTGGAGGGCTCTGTCAACAGGACATCACCATCCAATGTGTTTTGACTAGTGGTTCCTGCCTGTCAGCTGCAGCAGCGCTCTGCCACGCCAGGATGAAAGGCCCCGAGTCAATGCAGTATCCATTCACGTTCTCTTCTCTCCTTCATTCATTTCTTCAGCCATTCATCTGCTTCATTCACATTTCCCTGGCACTTTAATGAGCAGTGCTTAGCCTCTGCACTCCTGCAGAGCTCTCCCCGTACGCTTTTCACTGCAGAAAGCTGTCCTCGGGTTTATTTCTGTTGCAGGGCACAATTGGAACAGGTTCCCTTGTGCCCAGCTGGCACTGGGATCTTCAAATCCCGCACAGATCCCCCTGGGCCTTGCTGTTCCATCTTGCATGTCTTGGTGATTTCTGTTGTTGTGGTTTCCTTCTCGCCTGGCTCCCATCCTTTGTGGTAGCTCTGTTACAGTGCCAATGGCTGTCAAGGTGGCTGAGGGTGGCCTGGTGGGAGGTGGTGGATGGCGTCGCTGGGGAAGCAGGAGCCAGGTGTGAAATGGGCATCACTGACTACTGGTGTCATGCACCTGCTGCTGAGCCAGAGCCACAGGAATTAACACCCTTGGGGCTGTGTCACAGTCCATCTGCCATGCTGCTGCTCTTCCTGGTGCTTGAGGGTCGTGGGGTGACCTATACCACCAAGGATGGGATCCCTCTCATATACTGGGCCCTGGTGAGGCTGCACCTTGAGTACTGGGTACAGTTTGGACATCGCAGTGCAGGAGGGACAAGGAGGTGCTGCAGAGAGGACAGAGAAGGGCAGCTGGGCTGGTTAGGGGTCTGATGAACAGGTCTGATGGAGAGAGGCTGAGGGAGCTGGGGCTGTTCAGCCTGAAGAAGAGGAGGCTGAGGGGAGACCTCACTGCTCTCTACAACTACCTAAAAGGAGGTTGAGTTGAGGTGGGGACTAGCGACAGGACCAGAGGAAATGGAGTCAGGTTGTGCCTGGGGAGGTTCAGGTTGGATCTTGGGAAAAACTCCCCAGCAAGAGTGGGGAGGCCTTGGAACAGGCTGCCCAGGGAGGGGGTGGAGGCACCGTCCCTGGAGGGGTTCGACTGCCAGGCAGCCAGGGTGTTTGAGGAGCTGGGTTAGTGGGTGGGGATTGTAGGGCGGATGGTTGGACTTGATGATGTTGAAGGTCTTTTCCAACCTATGATTCTGTCTGTGCCCAGCTCTCCAAAGCCACTTCAGCAGGGCTATCCCTGTGTAGGCTTCAGGTTTTCAGGTTCAGGCCAGGGGAACAGAGCTGCAGGCCAGCAGTTGCAGGAACGCAGCCAGACTTGAATCCGGAGCAGCCTGTGGTCACCAGCCTTGTACAGGAGCAGAGAGCAGACACAAGCCCCTGCTTTTAGTGATTTCCCTCATCTCTCCATCAGCCTGTTTGGGCTCTCACAGGGTTTAGGTGCAGGGCACAAGCACTTCTGTATCCCAGTGCCCTTTCCTAATCCACTCACGTCAGGCTTGGGAGGGGGTTTCCACACCGATAGGCAGATGTTTCTCTCTGAAGAGAATAAAATACCTAGATAGCAGCTGGGTAGAAATCCAAGATGGATTAAAAGGAGAAGATGATGGGAAATGATGCTCTCCTTCCCTTTCCTTCCTCAGCCCAGAATCTGTCTGAGCAGTGAGTGCGGGTGAGCTGTGCTCATCCGCTCTGCAAAGAGCGAAAGGCATTTCTGAACGAAGGAAGCCAACAGAAAACATCCGTCCTGTGTTTAACTGAGAAAGCTTTCTCTTTTGTTCCCTGCTTTTTATCAAGTATCTGCTGCCATTATTGTTGCTCACTGGGTTATTACCTCTGAGTGGCTACTTCCACCAGCAGGAGCTGGTTCATTGTCTGCTCAGAGCAATTATGGAGCAGGATAATTCCTGCCATGCTGTTTCATTGTGGGACGATCTGCTGTGCTCTGAGTCCAAGGTAACTTGAGGTGATTGCTGCCGCCCAGTTACCCATCCAGCTAATGAACAATGGGTGGGTGGCTGGGGCCCCACTCTGCACTGGAACAGCTGAAACCGGGGGTTTTCTCCATGAGAAAGATTTACCAAGGAGAGTTTGTTCAGTGGAGCTGAGGTCAGGGTTATCTCAAAAACTAGATCATCTTTATTCACAAAACATGTTCCAGTGCTTCTCCCTTTGGAGGACGCAGGTCCTCATCGCTTTGTGTTTGTAGAGGCCAGGATTGTCATAGAGTCATCAAGCTTGGAAAAGACCTTAAAGATCATCCAGTCCAACCTGAAACCAACCAAGTAACCCTAAACATCTGACATCTGGATCATAGAGTCATCAAGCCTGGAAAAGACCTTCAAGATCATCAAGTCCACCCATCCACCCTACAACCCCCAACCACTACCGCAACTCCTCAAACACCCTGGCCGCTCAGTTGTTGAACCCCTCGTGGGTCAGTGCCTCTACTCCCTCCCTGGGCAGCCTGTTCCAAGGCCTCACCTCACGTCACAGGTTCACAGCAGTGCTGCTGGAAGCCACTCACTGCCTTGTTCATTGCTCACGTCTAGGAGGTCATTTGGTTCCTTGTTCTGTGCTGCAAACATTAGAGGAGGAAACTGCTCCTCAGGCTGCATGGGATTTCCCCTCAGGTACTGCCTTGCCTTGCTGGTCCCAGAGGGGCTCTAAGATGGAAATGTTTCTCTCAAGTCTGATGCTGAGACTTTCTCCTTTGCCTCGAGCATCTGTGGAGATCAGAGCCCCAGTGCCATCATGCTGCCCATTTAAACTGCAGGGAGTTTCACCCTGGGCAGGACTATGCACCTGGCTTCCTGGTAGGAGGCTCAGCCTGAAGGTTCCAGAAGTGTGTTGGATTTTTATACCTCTGGTACTTGATCTGCTCTGAAAACCCCTTTGTTTTCTTTTTAACTTCCCGGGAATCCCACAGAAACCTTCCACAGGCTGTGGCACTGCCTGGTGAAGCGCTGCCAAGCCCCACATCCATGCGCAAAAGGGATCAAATCTCCTTCTGCCCTGCAGCCTTGCTTGGTCAGGGTTTCTTCTGCACACAGGGAGGGAGTGTCCTGCAAGAGGAGCTGAATGGGTTTGTCATACAGATACTTAGGGCAGTACCGTGTGTTTCTATACAAACACAGGAGCATGATGCTGGCTAAATACGTTCTTCCCAACGATTAGTAACCTGAGCATTAGGACACCATGATTTTCATGGAATAGCACACGACTGCGACAGATGAGCAAGACACTCTGATGCCATCACGTGGTCTCAGAATCCTCTGTGCCAAGACCCCATCCAAGTTCAGCACAAGCAACAGTGAGCTCTTCTGAGAAGGCTCGATGACAGTGAGTCGTCTTTGCTTGCTGCTTCAAAACAGTAGCTGGGTTGAGATTTTGGAGCTGTGTGTGTCTGGAAAACATCACCAAATGCCAGTGTGCAGGAGGCCAACAGCATCCTGGCCTGCAGCAGCACTAGTATGGCCAGCAGCACCAAGGAGATGATTCTCCTCCTGTACTGGACCCTGGAGAGGCTGCACTTCAAGCACTGGGGCATCGCAGTACAGGAAGGACATTGAGGTGCTGCAGAGAGCGGGCAGAGAAGGGCAGCTGGGCTGGTTAGGGGTCTGGAGAACAGGACTGATGAGGAGAGGTTGAGGGAGCTGGGGCTGTTCAGCCTGGACAAGAGGAGGCTGAGGGGAGACCTCACTGCTCTCTACAACTACCTAACAGGAGGTTGAGTTGAGGTGGGGACTAGCGACAGGACCAGAGGAAGTGGGGTTCAGGCTGTGTCAGGGGAGGTTCAGACTGGATCTTGGGAAGAACTTCTTCCCAGCAAGAGTGGGGAGGCCTTGGAACAGGCTGCCCGGGGAGGGGGTGGAGTCCTGTGTCTCTGGAGGGGTTCAACTAACAGGGAGCCAAGGTGTTTCAGGAGATGGGGGTTGGAGGGTGAATGCTTGGAGGTTTTTCCAACCTTGGTGATTCTGTGGTTCACCTTATTATTAAGCCTGGCCCTCAATAACCATAGAAATCCTCAGGTGTCTGGACCGCTCCTGACACAGAGAAGTCCTGCTGGATCCATTTACTGGAACTTCTCTTGGGTTTAACGCCAATCCCGAACCCTGGGCTAGGTCAGCATTTGCCTGTTGCCCAGGATTTTCTAGGGCAGAGCATGGCCTCATGCTTGCTTTGCTTTTTAGACCTGGCCTGACGTACTCTCCTGTAACCCTTCTGCAGGAAATTAGTGGCTCGAGCTGATCTTAACAGGCACAAAACCTTTCCTGTCACAGGCTGGACTTTGAGAAATGTCATTCGGGACTGCAGGGGCCAGAAGACCTTAGGAAGCCAGCTCCCTCCTGTTCGGCTCTGATCTGCCTCTGGTTTAGCCAAGGCTCTAAGGGTCTGCAAATCCTCCCGAAATTTTCAACGCAGTCTTTCTTATCTCCTCCTTTGTCTGGCTGAGTTACCAGAGCAAAGGGAAACAGTGGCTGTTTGAAGAGTTACCTTGCCCTCAGCATCACGGTGATGACATCTGGGGGCCTGGAGGATAGCCCTACCTCGCCTCATGGGAAGACAGAGACGGGCAGGACCAGGCAGCAACCTTTGAGCTGTGACACTGTCCCATCAGCTGTGAGACCAGCTCTCCTTTTCTACTCAAAAAATTGCCTGGATCTAAGTTTGGCAGCGGCTTTTCCCATCCTGAGGAGCGCTGAGGTATGGAGTCACCATCATTTCTCCCTTGGTTCCAGCACCTGGGTGGATGGTTGGAGTCCAGGATAACCTGGGAGACACGTGAAAGCCAACACCCATGTGCCAGCTCTGGACAGCATCGTAACTCGACAGCTCCAGATTTTGGCAAACACCTTGACAGAGCCGTTAGATGGGAAGAGAGTGGAGCTCTCCAGAGACTTTTCCTACGCAAGATTGGTATCTCCCATTTCTTACATTTTAGACCTTGGCCTGCCCACTCTGCTTCTTTCCTTTGGCCCCACCTCTTTGGGCAGCCGTGGGGTTTCTCCTGAGAGCCATCAGGTCCTCCCTGGGCCTGACGGCATCTGAGATACTGGCATTTGGGGAGGCAGTACTCCCAAAGTACTACTCCACAGCTCTAGCTACTTCGTTTTCCCTCATGGTCCTGAGCTCTGCTCACCAGCCCCAGCCCCTGAGACAGCTCCACTGAAAGCAATCATGTTAGTCCCCACTGCACAGGGAATATTTTAAGGCTCTGAAAACAAAGTTTATTATAGCAAAGCTGCCATAAGTGTAACCACTGCTGTGCTAAAATAGCCTCTGCCTCCTACGTTTGTAACGTGGGAGTCTTTCGTATCCTCTTTGCTGCTGCTGAACCATACATTTGTCTTGGCAGCAGACATAGAGAGACTGGGACCTATTTCACCTCTTGGGTTAAGGGATGCATCACAGCTTACTGGAAAGCTCAAAATTAGCCGCTCGGTGCCCCATGACCATAGGAACCAGCAGCTTTATTGACTTGCCGTGTTAGCCGCACGGGCCGAAGGTTTGAACTGCATTACCAT
The DNA here is from genome assembly GCA_013397515.1 of Upupa epops. Lineage (NCBI taxonomy): Eukaryota > Metazoa > Chordata > Aves > Bucerotiformes > Upupidae > Upupa > Upupa epops. The sequence goes on along the minus strand of VZRI01005203.1, from coordinate 50,489 downwards.
CTCCAGAGGTCTGCGTTCGCCAAGTTCACTGTTGAGGTTTGGACAGCTAGTTGAAGGCAGGAAGATCAGAGTCTAACCACTTCCAGGAGAGCACTACCTGCTCCAGTCACAGGAGTAACACAAAAAGGAGGCAGCCCAAACACAGTCCATTGTCCAGCCACCACTGACCAGTGCAAGGGCTTCAGGGACAGCATCTGCTCCTGTTGCTCTCAGGCACGGTGGCAGAACAGACTCAGCTGGCCTCTTGGAAGCTCCGCTGTGGTTGTTATTGATATCAAGCCCATCAGTGTTAATATTTCAGCAGCCAAATTCCTCTGCAGTGCTGACAGACCGTACAGACCCCAGATTTAAGCAGCAGCACCAAACGTGTCCTCACATGGCCCAGGATTTCCTTGGGTGTCTGGCACTGACCCGCAAAGAGTTAAGGATGGAGAAATAAGGACAGGTTTAGGGGAAGGGGGTTGTGAATTTTAATATATGTTTTTTGTTTCACATCTGAGCTCTTGGCACAGCTTCTGCTGCCTCTAATCAGACCTTATAACTGCAGTTTAAATCAAACCCCACAAAGCTGGACCAGTTTGATCCAGTTTCTGTTAAGCTGTTTGATCTGCGATTGAGCAGACTTGCTGTCACTAAGCCAGGCCCCTGCCTGGGCCTCTCCCCACTCTGAGCAGGGGAATCCATCACATACCCCGTTAGGATGTGTCCCCCTGCACTGGCCCACTCCTCTTCTTGCCACCTCCTGAAGCAGCCAGGTGGTGAAGCCCAGCTGGCAGCTCAGCAGTGCAGGCAGGAAGCTCTTGGCAGACTGTGGAGCACAGCTGTGCTGAAAAAATGTAAAAAATCATTCTAAAACATGCAAAAATAATACAAATCTGTATTTGCAAGTGAAAGGCAGATCCCCTTTGTGCTCCTCACTGCCATTTGTTCAAACAGGAACCTCCTGAAGAGGTTCCACTGAACGTGGAATCACAGCCGTGGCAGGGGAATACTCATGAGAATTCCCTGCTTTTTTTAATCCATATTTTAAAAAGCAGGTTTTTGGGGTGGAGGTTTGGGAGTAGCCATTGAAGATTGACTCTATTAACAGGATTTTCTTTCACTGACAGGATCATAGAATCACCCTGCCCCAAAGCCATCAACTCCCAAGGCAGGGACATGCCTGGGGTCTTCCCACTGGCACAGCTCTGCTTCCAATTGCTGAAGGAAAGAAGAGCAATGAAGGCAGCCAGACCCTACTGCAAGCACAGCCCTGCATGCTGCAGCGCTGTGTGCTGCAGGTCTGCTTCACAGAATCACACAATGACTGAGGCTGGGAAAGCCCACTGAGCTCATCCAGCCCAGCTCAGGACCTAACATCACCACAGCAGCCACACCAGGCTGTCCTTCAACACCTCCAGGGATGGGGACTCCACCACTGCCCTGGGCAGTCCAGTCCAGGCTCTGAGCACCCTTTCCATAAGGAAGAGCTTCCCAATATCCATCCTTCATGTGTCACCGAGCAAGATAGAAGCCAGCGCCAACCTCACAGTCTTCATTCGCAGACTCTGAGCTCCTGAAGTTTGATTTTACCACTTCAGTGACAGGGAACCTGACGCGAATTGGTGGCAAAAGTAAACGATGGAGAAAATACAGCTCTGGAGCCAGGGTACTGCTTCAGATGCAGCTGTGCAGCTGAAGATGCTACTGGCCCTAGGTATTGGCACTGCTGGTTTTCTGAAGCAGAGCTTCTCGCCCATCGTGTCCTGTTGGCTCTGAGATACTTGTTGCTGTTGCCTAAGCCTCAGGTAGGACTGAGGATTTTCAAACCAAGTAACAATTTCTAGATGAAGAGAATGCAGAGAAGGAAATGTGTATGTGTTGGTGTCTGCAGAGGGATGGCATCGCCCTCCCTTCTGCCTGGTAAGACCCTGACCTAGGGACAGGGTGCTGGGTGGCACCCATGAAGGGAAGGAGGAGTGGGAGGGAACATAGTGCTCTTCAGATGCCTCAAAAAAAATGTGAACCCAGATCTTCACTTTCTTTTTGTTATGTGCAGCAGGTCAGGTGCCACCCTGGAAGCCCCTGAGCTGTGGATCAGACATGTAGCTGAGGAAAATGCTGCTGCTGGCCCATGGGAGGGATTTGGGGGCCTTTGTTTCCAGCCCAGCCCATTCAGGAAAGAATAGGCTGTTATTAGCCATCACTTCTTGAAGCGTGTGCCAGGCTGACAATGGCTGGGTATTCCTCTGAGGCCGTAAAATAAGCTCATTCATCCTTTCTCTCTATTTGTTGTAGGGAGAACAAAGTCAAAAAGACTCTAAAACAACAAAAAACCAAACAAACAGAAAAAAGGAAAGAGAAAAGAGAAAAAAGAGAAAAGAGAAAAGAGAAAGGAAAAGAAAAGGAAAAGGAAAAGGAAAAGGAAAAGGAAAAGGAAAAGGAAAAGGAAAAGGAAAGGAAACTGTACAGGGCTACTGTTTGCTTTCCAGACGGAGCCTGCCATGTGGCAGCAGCCGTCAAGCTCTGCTCTGGGTCGAGCATGAAGGCGATATGCCATGTGTGCTCATTCAGCCCCACCGATGCAGAGCAAGGGAGAAATGGGGAATGTCAGTGGGAGCCTTCTGGGGGCTCCTCCTTGCCAAGGAGAGCCACCCACTGCTGCCATTACTGGAGCTCTGTAATTTCCAGCAGGATCTTGTTGACCACAGACCACGCAGGGAGCAGGGCTGGGGTTTCAGACTGTGACCACCTTCCCATGGCATCAGGGCTGAATCACCACTCTGCACTGAACACAAAGGGTCAGGGGCTGCTGGAGATGCCCTGGAGGGGTGGTGGTGGGAGCTCAGTCTGCATCAATGCTGGAGATGGACAGGATGACGTGGTGGTAGCCGGATACTACACAGCATTGAGATGCAGCAGAGGCCAGGGAGAGAAGATAATGAAGTGACGTCTATGTCTTTGGAAAGGGGGGGTACAGTAAATGAGTTGCCTGACTCCCTAGGAACGGGCTTGAGGGGGAAGCTTGGGTGCTTCCCAAAATTCCCTGCTGGTGAGGGCAAAGTGCACAATGTGGCTGTCAGACGAAGGTGGTGGCAATGGAAAGAGCTTTACCTTCCAGGAGCAAAAGGCTGAAGAAAATCTACCTAAGCACCTGGAAAATCTTGAGGGATGTTTTGGGAGAAGTGTGTTTTGGGTATGTGGTGAACCTGGAGGGGCACAGGAGCAGCAGCTGTGTTTGCAGTCACGGGCAGTGCTGGGCAAATACTGACAGAAGACCTGCTCCAACTATGGCTTAAGTTTCAGAGCAACCACTGAAATCCTGGTTGACAGTCTGAGCTGAAAAGGAGATGTCACCCATCAGCAAAAGTTAGGTGAACTCAGGGGCTCTCAGACTGAGGCACTCAAAATAAAGCTGTCTTGTCACTTGTAAGGTGTCTGTGCTTGGCCACAAACCCCGTCTGCATCGCTTCCCACCAGAGATCATGCTGAAGGTTTTGAAGTTTCTAAGTAGAAAGGAGACTGTGGGTACTTAAAATAAAAGCAAAAGCCTGCAGAAGAAACAGGGAGTGGATTGATGGGATGGGCAGGATTTGATCAGATGGGAGTGGAGGCTGAGGATTAACTTTCCACTTTCCCCGCTTTCCATGGATATTTCAAGAAACACCAGCACCCATTGGCACTGGAGCTGCCTTGCAGGTCTCAGGGTGTCAGACCTAAAAGCCCGCCCTGTTTCTTTCAGGGTTTGAGGCAATGCTTTATCCCGACCAATCTGAGTTTAACCCAGGCATGTCCTGATGGCTTTGCCGGTAGGCAGGAGTAGCCAGAGGCGCTTGTCCTGGAGCTGCAGTCCAAACAGAAATACTTGCAGGAATTGCTGAGGAAGGCAAGGAGTGTAGCAGAAACTCCTCTAGCCCTTCCAGCGGGATTTAGGACTATACTTTGGGGTGTTTTACGGGTCCAAAGCAGAGCAACCACCCCTCCTCCTGAATTTCTCCCAGAGTCTCCCATCACAGCATGACCACTATGAGTGCCAATAGCTGGGACACTGAAATAGCAACTGGGGCTGCTCAGGCCTCACTGATTTGTCCTGTGGTTTTTCTGTGCCCTTTAATATCCAGTCAATAATCCCTCACTTCCTTGTGGTCTTTCTAATTCCATGCTCCGTGCTGGTGCTTCCTGTAAACAGCAGGGCTGGTGGCCCAATCGTGGCCATCACGGTGTAATTGAGGCTCTCCCCAGCCATGCAGAGGGCATGTGACAGGGCTGTTTTGCAGGCTGAATGTGGCTGTGTCTAAGGGCTAAATCATGGAGAAGCCTGGTTCTCCTCTCTGCCCAGCCTGAAGACAGTTTTTTGTGCCCATCAAACCATTTCTGCAGGAACAGCTTTGCTTCCAACAAATCTTGGGCTCTCACCTGTGCTTGTCCTGGCCATCCTTGCTGGGGGTAGGGGGGGTTGGCACACCTGCCCATGCTTGGCTGGCAAAAGACAGAGAGCGAGCGCTGACAGAAGCGGCTGAGGAGGCAGGTGGGTGCCATCCTGCCAGCATTTGCAACATGCAGCATTGATGCTTTTTTGTTTGTACCGCTGTAGGAGGAGTCCTAGAGCCAGACCCTTCACACAGGCTCCTTCCCAGTACAGCTGCTTCCAGAAATCTCCAGATATTTCAACTAAGCCCTAATTTATTTCTTCTCATCAGGTCCCCACAGCCAAGCCACGAGAGCTAACAGAAACCTGGCCAGACTTTCAGTGTTTGAGTCTCAATTAACAGAGCACTGGCTTCTTCCCTGTGAGGATTGTGCAGGTGTGTGCTGACACTCCTGAGAGGATTCTTGGAGCTGAAGCATAAGCAGGGAAGTCCTTTAGGCAGAAGTTCTTTAGCAGGAGAGGGATTGAACACTGGAACAGGTTGCCTGTGGAGGGAGCTGAGGCCCCATCCCTGGAGCTATTCAAGGGGAGGCTGGATAAGGCTCTGGGCAACCTGTTTTAGTTGAGGATGACCTTGCTCCCTGCAGGGGGTGTTGGACTGGATGGTGTTTAGAGGTTCCTTCCAACCTGGGCCATTCTATGATTCCAAGACTCTGGCCTGGCATTGGAGGCACAGAAAAAAATGCTGTGAGGGAGACACCAATCTCAGTTTGTGCCATTTGATGCCCCTGAATGTCTGCCACCTTACACAGAGTGGGACAGTCTGCAGCAAACCTGTAGTACAGCTGAGTTTTTCCATTAAATGCCAGTGAGCCAGTTGTACCTCATTGTCATGCTCCTGCCACAGTAAACTGGAGACACTCATCTGGAGTATTGTGTCCAGGTCACAAAGGACAGGGAATGGCTTGAAAGAGCCCAGCACAGAGCCACAAGGAGTGGAGCATCTCCCTGATGAGGAAAGGCTGAGGGAGCTGGGGCTCTTCAGCTGGGAGGAGTCTGAGCGGGGACCTCATGAATGTTTAGAAATACATAAAAGGTGAGTGCCAGAAGCGTGGAGCCAGACTCTGCTCAGCAGTGTCCAGTGATAGGACAAGGGGCTGATGGTACAAGCTGGAGCAGAGGAGGTTCCACCTCAACATGAAGAGAAACTTTATTCCTGTGGGGATGCCAGAGCCCTGGCACAGGCTGCCCAGAGAGGCTGTAGAGTCTCCAGACCCCACCTGTGCAGGCCTGTGTGACCTGTTCTAGGTGATCCTGCTCTGGCAGGGGGACTAGATGGACTAAATGATCTGTAAAGGTTCCTTTCAACCCTGACATTCCGTGATTCCGTGATCCTGCACCTGGCTGCTGTGCTGGGATGGAAGCAGTGGGTGTCCTGCTCTGTGTCCTCTGACTTAGGGAAGCCAGGAGGGTTAATGTGAGGAAGCAGGTGGGAAGTTTGTGTTGGTTATGGAGCTGCCCATGGAACAATCTCAGAGCATCCAGTAGAGATCTGATGATGGGATCTTGCTGTGCAGAGGACTAGGAATCACTGGCTTTCTGTTGTGGAGCACACTCTGTGTTATCAGCAGACTGAGCCGTTGGCTGAAGCATCACCTTATGCAAAAGTGGCCTAACACAAAACTCCTATAAACTGTTAGCTGGTTCCCTGAGTCCCCTTGAAAGCACTGCAGGTGTGGGTGGAATGACTCCATTCTGGGGGTATTTGTGCCTGCTCTCAAGGATCTCTGGCCTCAGGCTGACCATATGCCTCTACCACTCTGTTTTCATCAACACTAGGGATGTGAGAAGCCTTGAGAAGGGCAGAAAGGCTTTGCCCAGACAGCAGTAGGAGTCCTTGAGACCTGAAGCAAACAGTCTTTGCCTGGAGCCTAGTCCCTTTGGCTCCAGACACTGCTGAGTTTGCTGGTGGAGAAAACCACTGTGTTGGATCAGACCGCTGTCAAAGAAGACTCCACAAATGGGAGTTGCTAGTGGCCAGGAAGAGCTGCCAGGCTTCTCCTTTCTCAGTAACTAATAAAAGTGCTTTTTAACGCAATGAATGGGATGTCTTGCTAAAGACTGAAGGAAAGTGGAATTGAGACATTTGTATTTTGACAGACTCAGTGGAAAACTTCTGCTCAGACTGGGAGGAATGAAACCAATAAATTTCTGAATTCAGCCTTCAAGATAACAGATAGGCTGTTCTCGACAGGGATAAATAAACTCTGGGTTTATAAGCATTTAAAGACCTTCGGGATGACGAAGTGGAACATACTTCAAGTCTCCAAAGATGGGAAGTGGCTTCTGAGTCAAATTCCCTCCCATGCCAGAGCTCGTATTTTAGACTGAGATCACTCTTTTGTGACCTGATGAAACAAAGGGAAACCAGCCCAGACTCAAAATAGCAGTGAAACAGTCCCCAACCAGCCAACCTGTTCTTCCAGAACCCTTCCAAAGGAATGCAAAGCTCCAGCTGCAGCTCTGGAAATGCCAGCTAAGAAACAGCGTGTCCAGTGATGACTGAGGAGAAAAAACCCTGTGTCGGGTGATGACAGCCCCTGTTTGTTGTCTCATGGTGGAAGTGACCACCCGAGGAAGAAGGATTCAATTCCCACCAGGATATGCTTAGAGGGTGGACTCTTTACATGGGAAAGCTGGAAGTAACTCGCGTTTTGCTTCCCCCTCTTGTGAAGAACAAGCTCCTAGTGATTCCTGCCCTCTCGAAAGCTCCTGCTGCCATGTCAAAGGCAGCTGGTGACAAGGCTGTGCCAGAGCTCATGGGCTCCTGGAAAAGCACAACATTTGTACAAGGCTGAAGCTTAATTCTGCAAATGAAACCAAACCCAGAACCCTGAGGGCCAAGCTGCGCTGAAGCTTTAGCCCTCGTATTTGTCTGCTTTGTTCTCCTGGCTGGTGTGAACTGTTGGCTGTGCTGGGCAGAGGCCAGCGGGATAGGTTTTATTGGAACTGAATGTATAAACCTGTTTCCGAAGGAAACAAAGACAACTCATGTAGGCAGGTTGGAGCCCAAAGGCTGGTCCTGGCACAAGTGTGGCACAATGGACCAACATGCCTCGAGCACCAGCATAATGGCCAAGTACTGCGGCTCAGAGAAGAGGCACTAGAGCATTCCACAGGCTGGCTCAGGGAGCTCCATGTCTCTGGTTTCTCAAAGAGTAAAGGATGGGAGAGCAGAGCAGGGTTTATGATGTCTAAAGGTGATGGAAATGGGCAAAGAATGGGAGGCAAAGCCTTGCAAGATGGAAATAGGCACCCAATTAATCCAGTTATTTAAAAGTCAGTAATCAGGGAAGGAACTTAGCAAAGCCTGTGCTGATCCTCTGCTCTTGAGACTCTTCTGATCTAGACTGATCCCTCCCTGCCAAGCAGATTTTAATTCAGGGCTGAGCTGCCCCACAGAGGAGCCCGGGTGGCTGCAGCAACCCACCCTGCCTTCAAGACTGGGCTAGGGAAAGCCAAGTTGTCCTTGCCAGGGTGCCAGAGAGGAGGAGCAGCATAGGGTGCACCTCAGGAGGAGGTGCTGGGGTTTTGACTTAGGCAGAAGATCATCCTGGAGCACAATTGAGCAGCATCCCCGTGACTTGACAGCAAGCCACCCTGTACCTCTGCTGCTGCCTCAGCAGCACCTCCTGGGCTCTGGCTGCAGCTGCTGGCAGCAGAGCAAGGGATTTTTTCCTAGCAGGGGTAAAAAATCAGCTGCTCGTAAGTAACCAGTTCACACTCTGGCTGGCTGCATGAAATGTGTGCTCCTGTCACCAGAGACACCACAGTTGCTACAGCAACTGCAAAGCTCAGAGACTCACCAGTTCTCTCCCTCTTCCACCCTCCACCCCCCAAAACTAAGGCAGAATGGGGAAGCTGATGATGGGGAGATAAACAGCTGGTAGGGGTGACTCTTGGCAGTCAGGGCTGGAGCTGCTACCTGTTCTGCTCCCACCCTGCCATGGCCACGGCTTGGGGACTGTTGCATTCCCAGCAGTCCTGATGGTTTTCAGGTCAATAGCATTTTGGTCACCAGATCTGCAACCCAGGGATGGACTTGCAGAGCACACATGCTGCCCAGCCTGCCTTCCTTCCCACCCCAAGCATCTCCCCCTTGAAGGGTGACGCTGGGTCAGACCCTCCAGTGCTCATTCAGTCACTGGGGACAGAGTAGGAAGTGTCAGGATGGGAATGCTGCAGGGAGCATCAGAGCAATGGTGCAGGGGGAGCTGACAGGATGGGAATGCTGCAAGGAGAACTGCTGCAATGGGAGACTCAAACCAAGCTGTGCTTTGCAAGCTCCTGCCACCTCATTGCTATTTAAATCAGTCTCTCTGCGGTCCCACACGGTGCCAGCCTGCCTCAGTAAAGTGTAGCTCCCCATCCCCACCCCCAGCGCTCCTCTGTTCAATATTTAATGGCAGGAGGAAGAAGTGTTTTAAGAAATAGCTCAGTGCTTCCATCCCAACAGAAGGTTGTTTCAGGCATTTGGAGCAGATGAGGAAAAGCTTTAGAAGTAATTTTTCAGGACACTTCAGCTATTGAAGGGGTGACAGCATAATGATGGAGAGCAGTGGGGCAGAGAAGCGTTTCATATGTCCAGAGACAGTGAGTGCTGCTGGCGTCCGTCCTGCATCCTCTTCATGATTCCACGCCGCTGTGGCCTGACTTCTCAGACTAAAACACTTGAAAGAGGCTTCAGGTTTGGAGCTTTAGTGAAAAATGCTTGAAGATCCCTTGTCCACAAGCCAGGCATGTTGTTGTCCCCACGGCCTCTCTACTCTCTATGTCAGGTTTGTGCCACGAGTATAACAGAGATTTCCAGGCCTTCACCTGCCCAGGCACTTTGCACAGGTTTGAGCTCCTAAAGGGGTTGGGAAAGCCTGGATAAAATCACTGTTCAAGGAAATGTGGTTTTACCCTGGCCACATCATAAATGAGGTCATTCTTAATATAAGTGACTGCTTGAGGTGGGGCTGATACAAGAGGCGAAGGCTATGCTGCTCCTTTGTTCAGCAGTCCTGTATCTCAGTGCAGCCACTGCTGTGACGACCAGCTCAGACAGACACTGGGCGAATACAAGTATTGCCACAGCCCATATCATCTTATCTCCCTGATTAAAGCCCATATCCCTTCGAGTAGTTGTAGAGAGCAATGTGGTCTCCCCTTGGCCGCCTCTTCTCCATGCTGAACAGCCCCAGCTCCTTTGGCCTCTCTCATCAGATCTGTTCTCCAGACCCCAAATCAGCCAGACTCAGCCACCTCCCAGGCAGCCACAGTACAGTCAGGTTTCCACAGGAATATATGCAAAGAACACCGTCAGCCACTCCTTTCCCTGACTTCGTGAAAGGGCAGTGCTCCTGTTCAAGACGGCAGCAGCCCTGGAGCAGTCTCGGAGCACACCAAGAGGTACTTGCATTCATCATTCTGATGGGGATCTGATTTCTTAGTTACCATCTGAGAAAAACAAATAGAGGGCTAAACTCAAGCAGCAGATGCTGCACCCTAAAAATCAAGCGAGGGATGCAGCAGACAGCTTCCTGCTCATCTAAAGGCAGTAAAGGAAATAGCACCAGGTCAGCTTGCTGCTGCAGAGAGGAGGGTCTGGTGGCTGGTGAGCAGAGTGCAGCTCTCTCTGCATCCTGGGGAAGTCAAGGCACAATTCAAGCAGACACACTGACAGCAGTGTGCCTGTGTCCAGAAAGGTCAATGGCATCCTGGCTACATCAGCACTAGTGTGGCCAGCAGCACCAAGGCAATGATCCTCCCCCTATGCTGGGCCCTGGTGGGGCTGCACCTCAAGCACTGGGGGCAGTTTGGACAACAAAGTACGGGAAGAACATTGAGGTGCTGGAGAGGGGGCAGAGAAGGGCAACTGGGCTGGTTAGGGGTCTGAAGAACAGGCCTGATGGGGAGAGGTTGGGAATGCTGAAGCTGTTCATGCTGGGGAAGAAGAGACTGAGGGGCGACCTCACTGCTCTCTAGAACTACCTGAAGGGAGGTTGAGTTGAGGTGGGTGATGGCCTCTTCTGCCTAGGGACTAGCGATAGGACAAGAGGAAATGGGGTCAGGCTGTGCCAGGGGAGGTTCAGGTTGGATCTTGGAAAAAACTACTTCCAAGCAAGAGTGGGGAGGCCTTGGAACAGGCTGCCCAGGGAGGGGATAGAGGCACCGTCCCTGGAGGGATTCAACTAACGGACAGCCAGGGTGTTTCAGGAGATGGGTTGACCTGTAGTGGTTCCTTCCAGTTCAAAACATTCTATGACCATATTGCTGCTCAAAAATACCTCAGCCACTGTGTCTTATCAGCTCAAGACTCAGGACACACAGCCCTCTTTTCCATAGGGACGTTCATTTGCTCCCACAGCAAAACACTTGGAAGATAAGATATGCTACATGAGTGCTGAGGATCACGAGGTTCCTGTCTCCTGCCTCCAGGTGCCTGGGTTACAGGTGTAGCGCGGGGGGACTGTGATCTGCTTGCTGCCCTGCCAAAGGTTTGAAAAGGGATTATGTACAATCTCTTCCTCAAACCCTGGCTGCCAGGGTTTCACGCTCATTCTGAAGGAGCACAGGGGGCACAATCCCTAGCAAGACCAGGCCCTGCTTCTCTTCTTTCCTGTCTCCAGATTTGCCAGAGCAATAACCTACTTTCTTGCTTTGCAGAGAGAGCATCTTGGCTTGCACTGCAGTGTGAGTTTCCAGCCATGGTATCAGATGTGCTGCAGGTAAGCAGTGGGTTTAGCGTCAGCTTTTTTGGCAGCTTCTTTACTCCCCCTCCTGCTCGCTTTGTACAAATGAGCCATCTTTTCGTGTGGAAGTTTATTTTCCTTTTTAGCCACAGCATTTGTCAACACAGCTTCACAGTAATCCTCTCTGCACAGATAAAGGAGAGCCAGCAGCCAAACCAGATCTGCAGCTTCAGGGCTGAAAACCCACCTGCTGCCTACTCCAGAGCCAGTGCTGGGTCATTAAAGGATCCTCCCCTCTCTCATAGCCCCCTGCCTCTGCAGAGAAGAGCAGGACTTGTGCCCACACGATGGATCTTAAATCCTAGGATGACACTCAGTTGGCTTTAACTCTATCCTAATCAGTCCCACACAATTACAGCACAAGCATCAAATCCCCACACCCCAGATACCCACACTGTGTGGGGCAGCACAGTGCCCTTCTCTCCTCAGTAGGAAACGAGGCACCACCCACCAAACTCTGCTTCCAAATATAGGGGAATAAAACTTCACACCAGACCAGCAGATCTAAATGTTATCTTACTTTATATAAGAAAAACCAAACCGACCACAAAAGCCTTAAAATCAAAGCTTCCATGGGCCAGGCAGCACACTCTGGGGGTTGGCAGGATGGGACCACTGCTCCCAGCTTACCCAGCAAAGGCAGGAGAAGGAGCTGGTTGTCCTAAACAAAACAGCACTCACCTACACAGCCCTGCAACCACCTGCTTCCCTTCAGTGCCTCAAGCCACTTAGGAAGGCTTTACCTTGCAGCCTTGTTAACTTCTTCCTTTCTGCTAATTTGCACTATCCCACCCCCAGCAGCAACACAAAACTCTGCAGCAGTGTGAAGGCGGTGTGAGCTGAAATGCTTCTGCTGCTGGGAGCTGAACAGCATTAGGGCTTGTTATACTGCTTAGAAATCCCGAGGAAATGGAGCAGGTCAATAAATAAGCTGTTTCAGATCTTCCTAACAGAGATGCTGGATGCAAACTCTAGCCTGAATCAATATCTCAAATGAAAAAGAAGTGGCCCTGCACAGCTTAAGCTGGGTGCTGTACAGCTGGAGTCTTGGTGAGCAGGCACTGTGTGGAGGAGCTGCTCTGCCGTACTCCCTTGTGTCTGCACAGAAACACTGTCTGAGTTTAGACAAACTGCACTGGCATCGTTTCACCCTCCAGCTTGTGGCTTTTAAACCTCAGCAGCAGTAAAACGTGCTGTGGGCTCACAGAGGACACGTGCAGCGCGTGAGGTGAACCGCAGCCTGAGCAGCTCTCTGAGCAGCTGGGGCTCCGCAGCTCTCTCATCATAAATTCCTCCTGGACAGCATTTCAGGGGATTGCTAGGATTTGAGGAGAGAGGAGGGTGGCTAGAACTGAGACTCCAGGTTTATCCTTGAAAGCCCCTGTGCTGCAGAGCCTGGGGCTGTGTTTGGCAGCCTGCCTAGGGGGAGATGGGCTGGAGGCTGCATCGTGCTGTACAAATTCACCAATCCTCTTGCCAGACAGCGAAATTGGACATAAATCTTGCTTTTAACAGCACATAAAGCAGGCAAAAATCTGAACACCTTCCTGGCCAGGAGGTCAGGCAAATACTCAAAATGACCAAAGGCTTTTCTGTGCTCCTAGCTGAGAAGCAGCTGCACTGGAGCTCTCCTCTGGTGGGTGAGTGGGGTGCACAGCAAGGTTCTGCTGTGCAAGGTTATGCTATGCTTTTCAGCATGTGAGATGCAAAAATCAGATAAAAAATAGCCTGATCCCAGTATCAGCTGCAGAGCTAAGAGGAACCAGAAGTCCTGAGCTGTTTCGAAGTCACGTTAAATAATAAAGCAGACAAGTGAAGAAGTTAGCATCTATTTAGGTCAGTCCTCTCTGTTTCTCCCGGCCGCCTCCATGTGCCTCCTCCTCGCAGTGATCAGCTGCTCAGTGCATGCTGTGCCTGCGGATCTGCTGGCTGCTTCTGCACTGCCAGGCTCTGGGGAAGCGCAGACTGAGCAGGTGTCACAGCACTGCACACGTTCAGCCAGCCTTGGGAAGTGGCAGCAGCTTCCTTTTCCATTACCAGAGCAGAAAGTACTCTGGAAAATCCCATTAAGGCATTAAGCATGGGCTGCTCCATTCCCAATGCTATTCCATGTGTGCAGCCCCACATGAGCTGCAGGGTCCTGCTCAGTAGGCTTGCAGCGGCCCAGCAGCTATGTCTCTGTGCTCAGCCCACTCACCTACTGCTAGCTTAGCACTGCCTCTGGATAGTTCTGGTCATCATCCAACTCTTTTCCATCCCCAGCCTCCGGCCATGGCAGCACCTCCATCTCTGTAGACCATTCATTCCCACTCTGCAGGTGCCTCAGGCTTGGGTTTGCAATTGTAGACATCGTTTGTTGATTTGGGAACACCACCGCGGAGAATCACCTTTTAAACCCCTAAGTTCCTCCTCATATCATTCCAAAGCCTCCAGAAAAATGCAGCTACCATGCAGTGCTCTCTATGTAGTTTTATTTATACCCTTCACGATCCAGAAAACCGTCTGTTCTGAACACAGCACGACTTTCAGCAGGAAGAAGGAACTGATCTGCATCAAGGGCTGCTGCATCTCAGCCCAGCTCCTGCACTGCCAGAACTGAAAGGAAGGAGTGGAGCTGCTCCTCCCTGGCCTGGCAGGTAGCTGGAGAAAGTCTCCAGTGGTGATCCCAGTCAGAAGAAAGGCAGTGGATAATGAGATGTTACTAAGATTGGCTGGGCTGAGCTGAGCTGGATCCTTGTGGGTCCAGCTGTGAGTCACCAGTCCGTGGGCCACCAGCACGGCCTCCTCTCTGGAGGAAGGAGTGGAGGTGGAAGAATAACAAGAGGAAACCAGTGGTTAGCGGTGCCAGCTCTGGGGAGAGTGGGAGGAAGTCACCGGCATGGAGAGAAGGGTCAGCACTGCACTGCAGGCTGCTGACTGGTGTTTTCTTCCTGCCCTCATGATGGGAAGCTGCTGACAGGACCTGCTGGGAGAAGATATTCAGAGGCTGTTGGGGGGAACAGAGGCTGCTAAGGACAGCCAGGAGCAATGGAGCTATTGCTCGGGCACACACAGGCCTCAGCTGCTGTTGCCATGTCCCTGCCATAAGCCCTGTAGCATCTGCAGGTCTGTGCTAGGCCAGCGCCCTGACCCAGTGGGCAATATTCCATGGCCATGGACTGGCACTTCTGCTCCCCTTTCGCCTGCAAGAGCTCCTGCTCTCCCCAACCCTTTAGGCAGATGGCTGCCACCAGTTACCACTGGTTTTTCTGACTTCCTATTTCAGATGCCCAGAGCCAGTCCCTTCCTTCTGGTGGAACAGCCCTCGCTGTGAGCAGAACAGTGTTTCTCCATGGCTTTGCAGAAATGGCCACATGGCAGAGCACAACAGCCACGATCAGGGCATCAAGGGGAGCTTGTCCTGGAGCTGCCCCTTCTACCTGACAGGGACCAGTGCTCCACTGTGAGCTCAGAGTGTGATCTGCTATGCTCAGGCTCCCTCTAGTGCCTCCATGTCCTGGTGTCTGCTTCTGTCGGCGTCTCCTCTGGAGGAGTACTGGCCGTTGACCCTGAGGACCGGCCATCCCCATCACTCCCCTCCAGCGTCTCTAGCTCGGCCGTCCAGCCCATCCAAGCCCCGTTTGCTCAAAAGTTGTGAACAGCCCTAACCCTGCCCCAAAGCCATCAACTCCCAAGGCAGGGACATGCCTGGGGTCTTCCCACTGGCACAGCTCTGCTTCCAATTGCTGAAGGAAAGAAGAGCAATGAAGGCAGCCAGACCCTACTGCAAGCACAGCCCTGCATGCTGCAGCGCTGTGTGCTGCAGGTCTGCTTCACAGAATCACACAATGACTGAGGCTGGGAAAGCCCACTGAGCTCATCCAGCCCAGCTCAGGACCTAACATCACCACAGCAGCCACACCAGGGCACTAAGGGCCACAGCCAGGCTGTCCTTCAACACCTCCAGGGATGGGGACTCCACCACTGCCCTGGGCAGTCCAGTCCAGGCTCTGAGCACCCTTTCTGTGAGGAAGGGCTTCATAACATCCAACCTAACCCTTCCCTGGCAGGTTCAGGCCCTGCCCTCGTGTCCTGGCACTGGTTGCCCAGAAGAAGAGCCTGACCCCCACCTCACTACAACCTCCCTTTACGGAGTTGTAGAGTGTGCTTCAATGGGGTCTGTGGAGAGTGAGGTGGGAAGGGCGATGGGAGCAGACTTGGCTGGGGGTGAGCACCTTCCCTGGGAGCCAGCTGGGACAGCTCTGCTCTTCTCCACTGCTTGATTCCTCTTAATGAGGGAAATTATCAGTCTCAACCTCAGTTCAAGCTGTTCCAGTAACACTCAGCCTGGCTCAGCTTCAGTACTGGCACCTCGCTGGACAACTGGCAGCCCTGCAAACCCACCTGCTCTGGAAAGCATTGTGCAGAGGTGAGGGCAGCTCTGTTTAACAAAGAGATAGTTTATGGCTGTCCTGTGTTCATGTAAAGGTCTAGATTGGTTCTGGGTTGGTGCCTGCAATTCAAGCACAGCAAACTGCTGTCACCAGGAATTCAAAAAGCAATGAAGCAACCTTGCTAAAAAGAAAGATCATTGAACCACAACCAAGAAGCAAAGGAAAAATCCCCAAACTAGTGAAAGAACCAAAAAAGTAAAGCAGAAACTGTATCACAATGCCATCACACACACTCTGAGAGAAATGGGAGACAACTAACACACCAGGTTTTGTCTTCAGATGAGAGCTCTGAGAAGAGAGTGTACACCAACACTCTAACCAAAGGGGGAATTCACCTATCTCCTCCACCCACATCATGATGCTTGTGGAAAAGTTCCACAAACCAGCTTTCTCTGTACATCTCAGACCTGCTTCTAACTCCTCTCATCTTGGGAGTTCTTCTATCGAAGATTCTATCAAAGATCTTTGAGGCCAGCAACATCTCAGATGTAGGAAACAGACAGAACCTCAGTCTCTTTTTGTTTGCCAGAGGTTTAAGAGACCAGTGCTTTAGGATCGATCTCTCTCTTTCTCATCAGAGCTTTTCCCAGTCTCTTAGTGGCAGAGCTGAGATACTGCATCTGCATCAGCCCCATGGCCCTGGCCACGAGGGCATGCCTGTGGTGGAGGACAGAGGCAACACGGTGCTGGTTATGTGAGGCCATGTCTGTTGTAAACAGGCCTGCTGAAGGGCCTTTTTCTCTCTTTCCTCTTTCTTTGTCTCTCAAGTGGCTCTTACAACCCACATCATGTAGGAGCTCACCATCTTCAAAGACCAGTGGGCTGTGGCAGGCAACTCCCTGCTGGGAGCATCAGCTACAGTCCAAGGGCTCCACTCCCTCTTTGTTACAGCCCTCAGGGAAGAGGAAGCTGTGGCTGGCTCCCCTGCAGTGGCATGGCCACAGCTGCCTGGCCAGAGTTGGGCCCTCACCCCGGGGGAACCACAGCAGCTGACTTTACAGCCAGCCCATAACCCCTGCCAAGAGCACTGTGGTTTCACCAGTCCTCGCTCGCCTCCGCCCCGACGGGGAGTAGGGGGAAGGCTCTCAGCCCAGCATAGTTCTCTCTCTGCCAAGAGACATAAGCAGAGGTGCCGAAATCTGGAATTTCACCCCCTCTTATAGCCTGTCCCCCGATCACCTCTGGGGTCAGGACACTGCCCCACGCTCTGATGGGAGAGCTCTCTCTAGCTTCAAAACAAAATGCCACAAGCCCTAGTGGTGCTGATGCCACACTGGGTGAGCAGCAATGCAGAGTGAGAAGAAGTGTGGGCTCCCACAAGTGTTTCCCGTCCCAGGGAGGTGGCAACAGGCCACTGATAGGCATAGCTGCTAAGAAAAACCTCCTAAGGGGTCTTTCTGGAGCAACAGCCCTAGGCTGTCTCTGGCCTGTGAGCAAACAGTGCCCAAGGGAGGCTCTCCAGGCACCCTGTGCTTCAGCCATCATTCAGCATGAGCTGCAGCCACTGCCTTGAGCCCTGAAACACAATGGGAGAGTTACTCATGTGGAACATTTTCCTTAAATCAGAACAAAGAACACCAGTAAATCTTCAGGAGAAGTGTCTGGTGTTGAAAGGAGTTTCCAATCAAACACTGCAACAGGGCAGTGGTGGAAAATCACCATTCCTGGAGGGATTTAAAAAGCAGGCAGACACAGCACTGAGGGATGTGGTTCAGGGGCAGTGCTGGGTCAAAGGTTGGACTTGTTGATCTTAAAGGGCTCTTCCAACCAGAGAGATTCAGACAAAACCTTCAAAACATCACATCACATCTCAGTAAAACCCTGCCCAGATGCCTTCTGAGATGGATCACAGTTGTTCTCTCAAGATCAGTGTTTTACGCCTGCGGAGTGCTGGGCCTGGGTGCTGAGCTTCTCCAAGTAACTGCCATTACTAAGTGAGAGCAGTTCCAGTAACTCATTACCCCAGGTGCAAGTTCTGGCTCACTGGGAGAGAGAGAGAGGAGGCAAGACTGGAGGAGGCAGCTGAAATGTGGCATCAGCATACAAACCCATGACAAAACCTAGCAGAGATCATCAGCATCAATGTGTGATGTAAGGGCATTGCTGCAGCTGTCAAGTGCACCCAGAGATTTTGATTTGAACCTTGATTTTTTCATTATTGCCTGGGAGTTGGCATAATTAGCAGCCTATTTAGTGAGAGCAGCTCCTTTAATAGACGACACTTGCACTAATTAGGTCTGTAATCACTGCAACTGTGACTGCAGGTTTTGAACTGGCCAGTCGTTCTCAGGAACGGCATAGCTGGAGATATATTGCTGTTCATCAGAGGAATTGAAGAAGGAGTCTTGATGCTGCCTTGGACTGTGCTTTTCACCTGACACCTGGCATTGATCTGTGGACATTTCTAAGCTACCCTGACTATATTCTACTCTGCTCTGTAAACTGAAAGCACTTCCACTCCTACTTTAATAATTTGGCTTGGTGTCTTGTACATCCCTGGACATTAAGCCCCGCTCCTTCTAGTCCCCACTTGTTTCATGTGGGCTCAGAAGCAGCTCCTGGGGAGTTCCAACAGGAATAATTGCAGTGAGATACTCAGAGAACTTAACAAGACAGCTGAAACCATGATAAGCCCTTCTGTTTCCTCCTACAAAGGCAGACTCAGAAATGAGTCGAGATGATTTTTTTTCAGTCTAGTGGCCAAGATAAGGGACCTGGCAGCTTAGTTTGCTCTGCCTTCTATGATACAATGGAGGCAAACGTGCCTCTGCAGCTCAGCTTTATCTTCCACTGAGCTCAGATCTTTGTGTTATCAAGACAGTCAGGCTATCTCTCTGTTGCTGGCTGCCCCAGTGATGTCCAGAGCTCACTACAGTGGAAAGAACTGAAAACAACAGGAGTTGAAAAGTAACAAATTTGGGTATTGAGGAGAAGTCAGTGGAGAACCTCATATTCCAGCTTCAGATCACCTATTTTCATCAGGTTTTACACTATTCACTAATACCTGCTGCCCAGAACTTGAATTTAAAATTAAGCCAAATATATTTTGCAGCAGTAGGTCTTTCTGGAAATAAGAAAAATAGTGACATTAACTTGCATTCTTTTTCTGTTTCACATCTATTCCCATTTTGGTTTCGCCAGTGTTACTCATCTATCAAGAATCCTCTGTTTTCTGTAACAGGAAGAGCTCATTCACAGGCATCTGAACTTGAGGCAGAGGAGCTAATTGGGCTGCAAGCAGTAGCTGAAAAAATTCCAGTTCTCTCTTCCCATCTACTGGTCCAGTGCCTTTGGTCTCTGGGCTACTTTTTCCAGTCTGGATTATTTTAGGCCATTCATGGGTGCCTCTGATCTTAAAATAAAGGCAAGGCCATAAAAAGACTGCAGGATTTTTCCATTCTACCACAATGCAGAGCAGCCTCAGCCTTTTTTGCTGGCTTTTAAAGGTTCCCATTGTCACATCAGGATTGAGCAGAGAAGAGAGTGACTCAGGTTGGTGGATTCTCTTTGAGGAGACTGACACCACAGGCCCTCGTAAAAGGCAAGTTTACTGGTTACCAGATGTTGAACTCAGGGAGCACAGACATCACTGAATCTACCCATTGCTCAGTTCAGTTCAGAAATCACTAAAGTTACCTGAGGCTGAACTCTGAGAGTAGAAGAGAGGAACAGGGAAAAGAGAGAAAGTAGATAAGAAGTCAGATCACCACTCCAGGCGGCAGCGGTATCTGGCAGGCTCCAGCCTCCCCCTTGCTCCTCCGCTTTGTAGATCTCTGGCAAGCTTCTTGGTTTCTCTGGCCACCTTCTCAGTCAGTTTCTTAGAGAAGGTGGCTTCATGGATGGGAGGTGGTGATAGATGATCGGTCCTTCTTCATGTCCTTGGCTTCTTAGATTTTCAGTGTCTCCAGCAGTCCTTCAGTCTCTCAGCAGGCAGAACACCACCCTGTACTGTTCAACACCTTCCTTTAGTCACTGCTGCCAGGGGTGTTTTTCTACACTCCCAACAGGATAGGAGACTTTGTTCTCAGGGGCTTAGACAAAACACTGGCCAGTAAGTCCTTGAGAGATGTCAGCTCAGTGCTTAAGCATAGTTTTGTGGACAGAACAGCAGCATCTCAAGACCTGCTTCTTCTCTCCCACTGCAGAGCACTCATCTCTTTGCCAGCTACAAGGCTTCTCCCGTCCTCCTGCTCATTGTGTTTGACCCATTCCACTGGTTGCTCATCAGAGTCTGACACCTGTTTGAACGCACAGCAATCCAGGACAAAAATGATGCAGTTTTTACATGGATGCAACCCAACAGCCTGGAGTGTGCTCTGCCTTTGGTTCCTCTTTTACCTTCTACACTTCCTGACAAGAGATGACTCCATACGTGACCTGAAATGCTGCTTCATGGCATCGCCATCAGTAGACCTACCGTGGCTGTCAGCACTGGGGCTCCCTGATGGCCATATCACAAATCCTCCTGTATTTGGGGGAACAGGACTGTTGTGAGACTTAACTCCAGCCCCCAGCCATTGGCAGCCAGGTGTGTTCCACTACAGCCAGGTGTGTTCCGCTACAGCCAGGCTTCCTGAGCCAGTAGCACCAGGTCTTGTTGCTTCACAGGAAGATGCCTTATGCTCTGGTTTAGCCATCACTTGGGCAACAAGCTGCACCATGCAAACACAGCTCCCTTCACCTGTCTTAGTCACTATTTTCAGGTCTTTCAGATCCTGAAGCATCTCACTCTGTGTCTTTCACAGGAGTTAGAGTTTAGTCATAAACACACAAGCCGGCGTAGCTGCAAAGGAGTCTGACTACATGATCTTTACAGTCCCATCCAGCTTCCTGGGACTGTGATTATTGTGTGGTAACTGTAATGGCAGTCACTGTATTTGCTGTTGACTCCATTGATCAGTGAGTAGCAGTTTTTTCAAAGGGCAGCAGAGCTGGTTCTTTTGCTGTTCCTTACAAGTGAGTATATTTTTACAGAAAAAGACTATTATGATGCCAAAGGTGTCTGGTCAGGCGTCGGAACAGGCTGCCCAAGGAGCCGGGGGAGCTGCCATCCCTGGCAGGATTCAAAAACCGAGCAGCTATGGCCCTGGGGGACGGGGTTTAGGAAGGGTGCGGTTGGACTGCATAATCTTGGAGGTCTCTGCCAACCTCAGTGATGTGATGACCCGTTCCATGCTCTGTACTGTGCGCCAGGGCCACCCATAAGCCGAGAGGCATGAGGTTTGGGGGCCACCGCCGTGCGGGCCAGGGCCCCACCCAGCCACAACGGTACGAGTGGAAGCCACCAGGATTTAATGGCCCTGCCGACTCAACAGAGAGCTCTGGCCGGGCTCCCGTCATCTCAGGGTACAGCACCCTGTCGCCAAGGGCCGGGATCCATTGCTAGGCCCCAGCCCAGCGCGCTGTGAGAACCCGAGCGCGGGCGGAACCTCTCCAGTGACGGCGCCGGTTTCGCGCCGGAGCGCGAGCGCTTGGGCTTCCGGTGCGCGCTCCCCTTTCCCAGCAGCGCCTGCGGCGCCCTTTCTCTTCCGGTCCATCTACACGGGCGGAGGCGGTGAGTGGGGGGGAGTCCTCAGCCATCCAGGCCCATCCGTGGGGATCGCGCCGCTATTGTTTCCGTGGCGAGAGGGGGTGGGAAGGAGGGCTCGCGGCTCGTGCCGGTGCCGGTACCGGTACCGAAGCGGGAGGGGATGGGGGGCCCCCAGCCCCATCTTCATCCGATGGGTGTTTGTGTCTCTCGCAGGTGCGACCATGGCCAAGTCCAAGAACCACACCACGCATAACCAGTGTAAGCCGGGTCCCGCCGAGCCGCTGTAGGGCTGGGGCGGCTCTGGGAGCAGGCGGGGAGGGGCATGGGGCTGCCCTCGCAGATGCTTTAACCTATCGATTTGAGATGCTCGGTCCTAGCAGCTCCGTCGTCTTGTGCATCGTGCCGTAGGCTAAGCCCTGGAAGGAGGAGGTGGTGGTGTGCAGGGAAGTGTGTTAATGAGTGATCCAGAAAAAAGCAGGTTGGGTATGTTTGAGTGTTACCAGATGACATCCCCCTAGTGACCATTGGCCGTTCAGAGGTGACCACAGTGATAAAACAGGCCTTGTTTGGGGAGTTTCTTCTGTCCTGGAGAAAGGTTCTTGCAGAGGGAGAGGGAGTGATGGTCTCCTGGAACACCGTAATGACTGAGGCTTTTTTATTGCTTTAATCTCTTACATCCAGCCCGTAAGTGGCACAGAAATGGCATCAAAAAACCCAGATCCCATCGATACGAGTCTCTCAAAGGGGTGAGTATATCTGTTGACATTCTCAGGCTGTGGCACCATAGAGGCTCAACACTCAGTATTGCTGTTATTTTGGCTGACATATTGTTGCAGGCAGGGTTTTGTGTTTTAAACAGCGAGAACCACCATGGATTTCTGTTTCATCCTTTTCTTACCTTGCATGCTGCTGTGATATTTCTAACTCACATGAGATCTGCTTGTCTGAAAAACTTCTTTTTAGTTCTTGGCCACTTTGTCTCTGCTGCTCAGGTTTGTATGAGTAACTGCTGCTTCCACTGAAACTGGTAAATGTCAGTAGTTCTTCTCCCATCTGAGTTCTGCTGTCTCTCCTACTTCTCTGTATCCTTCAGTATCACAGAATCATAGACTGGCCTGAGTTGGAAGGGGCCTCCAAAGGTCATCCAGTCCAACCCCCCTGTAGTGAGCAGGGACAGCCTCAACTAGAGCAGGTTGCCCAGAGCGTTGTCCAGCCTCCCCTTGAAGATCTCCAGTGATGGGGCTTCAGCTCCCTCCACAGGCAGCCTGTTCCAGTGTTCAGTCCCCCTCATGCTAAAGAACTTCCTCCTAACAGCCCATTCCAATCTACCTTTCTCTGCTGTGAAACCACTGCCGCTCATCCTATTACTCCAAGCCTTTGTAATCAGTCCCTCTGCAGTGTTCAGGGTCACTAATCAGGTTCCCCCTTTAGGCTGTCCTTATTGCAGAGGTACTCCAGCCCCCTGATTGTTGCATACCAAGATACTTTGGCTCAGAAGATGAGAGGGGTTGGCATTTCTGGAGAAAACAAATATCATACTGCTTTTTCTGAGGGTAGCCAAGAGGTAGAGCAGGATCATTTTCACTCTTGAAAATGAAAATGGGAAATTTTGACTGTGAGGATAGTTGTGATTCTGTTTGCCTTGTAAATGTATTGTCTTTTTTGAACGTATCCTGTTCAGTCTATCCATTAGTGACTTGGATGGGGGATTAGGGTGCACCGTCAGCAAGTTTGCTGACGACACAAAGCTAGGTGGTGATCTTTCGAGGTCCCTTCCGATCCCTTATGATTCTATGATGTAACAGCTTGAGAGTTCACTCCTGCCCTCTCCTGCAGATAGTCTGTCAGTCTCTGAGTCTGTTTCCCTGTGTGTGCCAGTTAAAATGGTGTTTGCAGTCAAATAGCAACACTTTTTCGATGGGTCAGACACCATCCTGCCTGTGACACGATGTGTTCACTGGCTGTTAGCTGGGAATAACTGGGGGGGAAACTTCTCTGTGCTAACGTCATTGTAAATACTATGTTTGTGTACATACACTCGCTTTCCAGGGTTGGCTTGTGGTACTTCAGATCTGCAGTATGTTCCGATGTGCAGATGAAATCTGTTTCATTAACTGCTTTGCTCCAGTTATCTTGTTCATTCTGTGTGTTTAGTCCTGGGGTTTAGGATCTGTCTTTTAGACAGATAGAGGAAAATAGCTAGTTAAGGAGATGGTTACATGGGGTCCTACACTATGGCCGCCGTAACCCCCATGCAGCTACAGACTGGGGAATGACTGGCTGGAGAGCAACCTGGCAGAGAGGGACTGGGCAGTACTGGTTGTCAGCTGGCTGATCAGGAACCAGTAGTGTGCACAGGTAACACAAAAGGCCAGTGGCATCCTGGCTTATATCTGGGATAAAGAGAGAGAAGAGCTGGAGCAGGTCCAGAGGAGCAACAAAGCTGGGGAAGGGACTGAAGGGAAAGTCTGACATGAGGGACCTTCTCCCTCTACAACTCCCTGAAGGGAGGTGAGAGTCATGTTCTTCTCCCAGGCAACTAGTGCCAGGATGAGAGGGCAGGGCCTGATACTGCCAGGAGACGATTAGGTTGGATGTGAGGAAGCCTCTCCTAATGGAAAAGGTGCTCAGACCCTGGAATGGACTGCCCAGCACAGTGGGGGAGTCCCCATGCCTGGAGGCATTTAAGGACAGACTGGCTGTGGCCCTTAGTGCCCTGCTTTGACCAATGTGGTTCAAATAAAGTCCCAGTGTGAAATACAGGTGTTCATAGAATCATTAGGGATCGGAAGGGACCTCGAAAGATCATCTAGTCCAATCCCCCCACCACAGCAGGATCACATGTGGGTTGTGAACATCTCCAGAGAAGGAGGCTCCGCAACCCCCCAGGGCAGCCTGTTCCAATGATCTGGTAACCTCACTGTGAAGAAGTTCCTGCTGATATTGATAGGGAACCTCTGTTCCAGCTGGCACCCAGTGCCCCTTGTCCTGTCACCAGATGACCTTGAGAAGAGCCTGGCTCCATCCTCCTGACACCCACCTCTCACATATTTATAGATATGAAAGAGGTCACCCCTCAGCCTCCTCCAACCTAAAGAGACACAGCTCCCTCAGCTTTTCCTCATAATGTAGGTGTTCTACTCCCTTCACCATCTTCGTTGCTCTACGCTGGACACCCTCCAGCAACTCTGTGTTCTTGAATTGAGAGGCCCAGAACTGGACAGACTCCAGATGCGGTCTCACTAGTGCAGAGTAGAGTGGGAGAAGAACCTCTCTTGATCTGCTAACCAACCCCTTCTGATCCCCCCCAGGATGCTGTTGGCCTTCTTGGCCACAAGAGTGCATTTCTGGCTCATAGTCATCCTGCTGTCCACTAGGACCCCCAGGTCCCTTTCTCCTACACTGCTCTCCAACAGGTCAGTCCCCAACCTGTACTGGTCCCTGGGGTTGTTCTTTCCCAGATGCCAGACTCTACACTGACCGTTGTTGTCCCTCATTCCATTTCTCTCTGCCCAGCTCTCTAGCCTGTCCAGGTCTTGCTGAATGGCTGCACAGTCTGCTGGGGTGTTAGGTCCTGGGCTGGGATGGATGAGCTCAGAGGTGTTTCCCAGCCTCAGTCATTGTATGATGCTGTGATGGCAGCCATAGTTTTGTCGCTGTAATCGATCAGAAGAAGGACCTGAATTAATTATAGCCACCATTCAGGGGTAATTGGAACACTCCACAGATGTGTATGGTTGTGCGAGTCCCTTCTGCAACACTCCTTATTTTTAACTAACTTTTACAGGTTGATCCGAAGTTTCTGAGGAACATGAGATTTGCGAAGAAGCACAATAAAAAGGGGCTGAAGAAGATGCAGGCCAACAATGCCAAGCAGGCTGCTCAGCAGAAAAAGGACTAACGTGGTTGAAGCCACCCAGCTTACCTATTGGCATACATGTGATGGTGGATGTTTAAAAATAAATTGGGTGTCTCGAAGCCTTCACCTCTTGTGCTTGAGAAGAACCTCGCAAAAGGCCTGTTTAAGTCATGCTTTAGGTGCCAGTTGTGTATCATGCCTGTGTGAGTGACCGTTGTGTGGTCACTCATTTGTTCCCTGGCAGATGCAGGAGCTGCGGAGACGTTTGTGTGTTAGTGATGCAGAAGTGGAACGGTTGCTCCCTTCTTCTGCAGTCCTTGGCTCAGGTCACTGTGTCACGGGTCCTTATATCCCCATGGTCCCACCTGTGTTGCCATTAATATTGTGGGTCGGAGATCCTGACTCCATTTCAACCAAGAGCTTTTACCTAAAGTGTCAGATACAAAGGGAGGGCTGAACAAACCCACTGATGGATCTGCAGGTAGTGAAACAACTGACTCAGTTTGGGGAGAAAAGGCACTGAGATTTTAATTCACTCCCCCCAGCACACAGCAGAGTTGAAACCCCACACAAGATACAGACTCACGGAGTTTTGTCACAGTGATCCTACAGTGAAGCGAGTTAGAAAATGTTTGAAACATCATTGTAGACAGCTCCTGCTTCTCCCTGAAATCACAGTGGTCATCCAGCCTCCTGAAATCTTTGTGTCTGGGTATCAAGAGTCAGTTTTGATCTTCATAGTTGTCTAAAGTTTAGGAATTCTGATAGCTGATAATTCTGTTCACTCACAGAAGCTGAATTAGTAACCATGACAGCTCCTCTGGCTGGAGATTTCCTCAGAGCAGTAACTTTCTCTCAGCAGTGATTAGTGCACTCTGAACAGACACCAAGATGGAGAAGAAGGTAGGAATCACCAAGGAAGGGGGAGTGGGAAGGGCAGAAACATTTCTTCACAACTTTTCAGCAGAAGGCACCATGATTAGCCGGGAAGCAGAAGAGGCACAAACACTTAGCTACAGGTGTAGCTAAATCATTGAAATGATTTATCAAGTGTGGTGGCACCGGCTGATTGTAGCAGCTGGTGAGAGAAGTGGTTTGTGTTGTATTCAGACCTTGAAAGTATTGAGGTGTTAATGGAGATACTGTGTGAATGTGTGAAGTTAAAGGTCTGTAAAGATCCTTAGAGAGGTCTAAAAAATCACCTAACTGATGGGATGTGCTGGCTGCTGAGATCAGGCGGTAACACTCAGGAGCTGGAGAGGAGCTGTGGCAGGATTTTGTTACTGCTGTCCTCCTGTAGATGAGGGGGCTTCATTCCCCAGGTCCCACCAGCAAAACCAGGTCAAGAGGTGCTTTCTGTTAGAGTCGTGACCCAGCTGTTAAAGACAGGACCTGCTCTTGCAGTTCCAGGGCCTGTCCACCCGGTGGTGTAAAGCCATAGAGGGCCTGCGAGTTTGCAAGGATCTCAGCAGTAGAGTAGCAAAATGACTGGATTAAAAAAAGATAACCAACTGAAACACGAAATTGTTATAATTAATATTTTTAATAATTAAGCCAGTTTCCTAAGGGAAATGAACTGCCCAGGGCAGCGGTGGAGTCCCCATCCCTGGAGGTGCTGAAGGACAGCCTGGCTGTGGCCTGTAGTGCCCTGGCGTGGCTGCTGTGGTGATCTTAGGTCCTGGGCTGGGCTGGATGAGCTCAGAGGGTTTTTCCGGCTTCAGGCATTGTGTGATTCCATAAATGTAGTTTTATTTTAAAACAAAGCTAATGTTTTGACATTTTTGTCTTGAATTCAAAAATGTGTCCCCAGTTCTCGCTTCTTAATTGGTTTTGACTGATGAAGAAGACTACTCAGCTCTAAATCAAGAATCAAAAGGAGATTTGCTAACTTACAATGCTCAGCTTTCAAAGTTGGAGGGAAGTCTGCAGCCTTCACCTGTCTGTTAGCTCTTAGGCCTTTGTGGAGGTTGATGTTTGTAAACCAAAAACTTAATTACTGGTTTTGGTGGCAAGTGGAAGGTCACTTGGATGGATGCACGGCACTTCAGTCCCACTGGATGTGGGTATTCCTAGAATCATGAAATCATAGAAGAGTTTCAGCTGGAAGAGACCTTCAAGATCATCAAGTCCAACCTTTTCCTCTCAGCAGCACTAAACCCTGTCCCCCAACACAACATCTCCCCTTCTCTTCAACACCTCCACTGATGGTGACTCAAGTGCCTCCCTGGGCAGGCTGTTCCACTGTACGATAATCCTTTCAGGAAAGAAATTCCTCCTGACATCCAATCTGAACTTCACCTGGCACAGCTTCAGGCCATTTCCCCATCTCCTATCACTGGCCACTAGCAAGAACAGAATGCCCCTTGCTTCCCTACAACCTCCTTTCAAGTAGTTGGTCTCCCCTCAATCTCCGTACTGTAGGCAAGGTCCAGAGGTTTTGTTAGTGGGATGTGTACAGGCAGGGCCTGAAGCTGTGCCAGAGGAGGGTTACGTTGGATGTTAGAAAGCCCTTCCTCATGGAAAGGGGGATCAGACACGAATGGACTGCCCAGGGCAGTGGTGGAGTCACCATTCCTGGAGGTGTTTAAGAAACACCTAGATCCTAGGCTGGGCTTGATGATCTTAAGAGGTCTTTTCCAGCCTCTGTGATTCTGTAATTTGAGGTCTTGAGCTGTGTGGCTGGTTCCTGTCCGGCTGGAGTGAGTTTCTCTCCAAAGGCAATGTTAGGCAGCTGTGATTCAGGTCTTTTTACGCATCTGGCAAAGCTGGCAAAGAGACCTGGCTTGGGGAGGTGTCTGCTGGGGCTGCGGCTGGTGCTGGAGGAGACAGGATGGCTGGTCTGGTGCTGTAAGTGGTCAGTCTGCTGCAGACAAGAGGAGTGAAGGGAAACACCCTCAGAATAGAGAGCGTGCTCAGGCTGCGCCTTCACCCGTGGGTCGGCAGATCTCCAGTCTGGTTTAAATTCTGTATTTTAAATCTCTAGTATGAAGACTTTTAAGAAAGGAGATCTCCAAACCCCTGTGGTGTCTCCCCAAGACTGTGCTGTGCTGGTAGCTCACCCTCAGGCTGCAGTTTGAGGGGGGAGAGAGCGGGGCCAGGATCAGGCTGAGAAAAGGCTGTTGGCATGTTAATGAGAAGCAGAGAGGAAGAGCTGAGCTCCAGGCAGCTCCTGTAGGCCTGCCTTCACAAGTAACCTCTTCATCTCGCTGCCCTTCACGCTGCCCTTCAGTGGGACAGCTTCCCAAATATGGCCTTGCTGACTTTCTGACCAAAATAGCGGCTGCGTGACAAAATGCAGCCCAGAGGAACGTAACCTTAATCCAAGCGTCATTGTGTGGCAAGAGACAGGAATTCTGTCAGCGTCCACAGCAGCGGGGTGTCAGGTTCGTTGTTGTCTGCTCCCTGCACACACCGCCACCCCTCTGGATGCTGCCTGGATATTAGTTGATTACCGTTGGTTTTCTAAGCCTGTGACAGCTCAGATCACGATTTCCCTCTGTGCTGTAGAGGTTGCCCCAGCCCAGGAGGGACTGCAGTGGAGAGCCTGTGTTGACGT
Source organism: Upupa epops (assembly GCA_013397515.1). NCBI lineage: Eukaryota > Metazoa > Chordata > Aves > Bucerotiformes > Upupidae > Upupa > Upupa epops. Next base: position 21,966 of record VZRI01005203.1, on the reverse strand, counting down.
GGCCTCATAGGGGGGGTCTGCATCCTCTGATTTGTCTTGTGAAAATCATTCCCTTTCTGTTGGTTAAGTAAAGCTGAAGCTCCTTTTTGAGAGGATACAGAGGCCAGGAGAGAACTGGCAGCTGTGGCTGACTGTTCCCATTATGCAGAGCTCTGGTGTCTCTGATATTTCAAACCTCTTAGGATCAAGCCCTTGGTATCCTGCAGGAATCCAGTGAGATCGAGAGCATTTGTCCTACGTCACTGCTGGACATCAGGTTACAGGTTTTGAACCCGTTGCTGCGTTACGTCATTACTCGCTGCAGGTAATTTCTCCTCTTTTGCAGTGAAGAGGATTCAGTATCAAGTTCCAGTTGGGATCTTTTTTACACTTTGATTAAGCAAAAATAAAAATCATTAGAGAGTAGAGCGTTTGAGTAACCAAACACTGCTGAGCTCATTTGGCCAAGGTGAGCACACAACTGGGGAGGAGAAACCACAGCACTGCAAAACGCTCTTGTGGAGCAGGGTATTCACTAGGAAATGAATGACAAGTAGGGCTGGTTGTGTGTCCCACTTCACTGTGTTTCCAGAATGCGTTGAAGCAAAAAGCACTGAACCTGTGCTTTGCCCAGGGTTTGGGGCTGCTGTAGGTGTTTCTACACAGTAGGAGTGGTGGCGCAGTGAAATGCTGCTTTTATGTGCCTTAGCTTGTGGTTTATTACCTCTTACTACACAACTGGGTGCAGAATGTCCTCAGATCTTCTTGCAGTCCCTTAGTTCACACGGTTAGGGCTGAAGATGGGCCTCAAATCTGCTGGAAAAGCTACGCAGCAGGGCAGCAGTGAAATCTACTGCCAGCAAAGCAAGCAGATAAATTTATCACCTGAGAGCTGCAGCTGCGTCTAGTGGAGTGGGCTGTTGTCACCAGCCAGCACAGCTCCTCTCTCAGCTTGGGAGGTACACAGGTACTGGGACTGGTTTGCAGTGGCAAATGGCTTTTTGCCTGATTGTTTTAATTACTATTTTTCCAGTGATTGTTTCAATGACTTTTTCCTAGGCAGTGATGTGGCCATGCACTCCTGCTCACCGTTTTTTCACCCATCTAACCCACTTCCTGGGCTGTTCTGACACCTCGCGTTCTTGACGGATTTGTTGCCAGGTTTTAGTGAACAGAGAAGTCCACAGCAGCCTCTTGCTATGCTGCACTCGCTGTCCTTCTAGGAGGACAGGCAGCGTGTTAAGGCAGACCAGCCTTGCAGCAGTTCTCTGGTTTCACATTGTGCTGGCACCTCAGTGTGACAGACTGAAAAACCTCAATACTCCAGGTGTCTGCTCTTGTAAAACATGAAATCATCAAATCATAGAACCGTTAGAATTGGAAGAGAACTTAAAGATCATAAAGTTCTAATCTCCCTGCTTGGGCAGGGACACCTCCCACTAGATCAGGTCGGTCAGGGCCCCATCCAGCCTGGCCTTGAACACTTCCAGGGATGGAGCAGCCACAACACCTCTAGGTTCTTTGTGCTCTCTCTCCAACCACCACCTTCCCCGCTTTACTCTCCAGATGGAGTGGACAGCTATGAGGTTGTGGCTGACTGCTGCTTCTCAAGAGGTTGTTTGACCCAAGACATTTCTGTGTCCATTGGCTACTGGTGCATCTGCAGTTCTGCTGAATCAACAGGAGCTATGGCCTCTTGGGACCTTTGGTGAGAGCCCTGTGAGTGGGTATTCCATATGTTTGAATTAGGGGTGTTCCCAAAATGGCCTGGCATGTAAGGGAAATGAGCAGCTCTAGCTGATGGGTTTGTTTCTGTATTTTTCCGATGGTAGAAACCCTGGCTGGACAAAGTATTTAGTGTTCTTTGTCCAGAGGAGAGAGATGTGTCCTGCTGGACGAGTGAGAACCCCACTTGTGCTGGTTTTCTCAAGTCTGTTCGGTCTGAATTTTTCATTATTTGGAGGGTTGGAAGGGCATCCAGTCCAACTCCCCTGCACCAAGCAGGGCCATCACTTACCGGATCAGATTGCCCAGAGCCCCATCCAGTCTGAACTTGAATGGCTCCAGGGATGGGGCCTCCACCACCTCTCTAGGCAGCCTGTTCCAGGGATCCCCCGCCCTCAGATTAAAGACCTTTTCATTGGTACCCATTGGAGTGTGCCTCACACCAAACACTGTCACCTACACAGCCAGAAAGGAAGGGCTGGTTTGGGGAGGAAAGGCTGAAGAAGCTGGTGCAGTGGGCACAGGGATGCTGGCATGACAGTGTGCTCCACCAGGGCTTGCGCTGCTGTAGTCTCACACCTTGCCCTGCCAATGTTTGTTTTGCTTGGGTAAACGTTTGATTTTAGCAACACGACTGCAATGTGAGAACTGTGCTGGGGCTGTAATTTGATGGGAGAAGGCAGCTATGTGCAGGGGGAGCTGCTAATGCTCCAGGAATGCCGTGCTTCCTTGGGGCCAGAGAAGATGGTGCCTAGGGCCCTTGGGGACAGCATAGTTTGTCCTCCTTGGTCCTGCTGTTACCCCGTGCTTGGAGGCAGACATCCAAAGCAGGATCATGCCTTTGTCAGGTCCTCTGAGGGAAAATCGTGCATTTTGGTTACTGTGGTGAGGCTCCTACTCAGGGCTGCTGCAGGGCTGCCACCACCTTCCTCCCACCAGGCTGGGTGAGATGGCAAGGAGACACCGGTCCTGCTGAAGAATGGCTTTTGTTGACATTTCCAAAGAAACCTGAGATCTTTCTGCATGTGCCAAAGTGTGGCCACCAGGGTGGTGGGGAGAAGGTAGAGGTGTTCTGGACAGCTGGGGTGAGAGGAAAGGCTCTGTCCCTCACCTGCAGATTTCAGTGATGGCATAAGTGGGTTTTAATTCGTATTTTGTTGCTAAACCTATGCTGAAGCTCCAGTTAAACCAGCGGGCACCAGTGCTGGCTCCCGAGCCTGCTCACCATGGCAGAGGTGAGGAGATGCAACATGTCAGCTCCCCACCAAGCACTCATGGCTCTGTTGGCCAGATGTTAGCTTTCCTGGAGGCTAAAAGCTCCAGCTGTGCTGTTGCCTTGTCAGATGCGGTTTGTCTGTGCTCACCATGGCCCTGAGGAACAGCCTCGTTAGTTGTGAGCATGGAACCAGGGTGAAGCTTGGCTAAACATCCGAGGAATGACCATCTGAGGCACTCAGGATTAACACATTTTATTTTCCCAGTGGCCACCCTTCTCAGCACTCAGTCTTCATGCTGGTAGCCAGGGGACTTAGCCAAGGAGATGAGTTGCAGATATGGAGGGGTTCAGGAGGGTCGAGCTGCCATCTGGCCTCAGATTTATTCAACTCCCTTCATAAACTCCAGGAACTCTGCCAAGGGAAGACATTGGAGATGGGGTATAGTGGGGGTTCAAAGCGCCTTTGCCAGCTGCTGAGTGCTCTTGGCAGCTTTCTCCAGCCCTGTCTCATTTGCCATCCCACCCTGATGCGCAAGAGGCTAATGGCTACTGCTCCTCTGAGTGTGGTAAGCACTCCTCGTGACTCCCACTGAAAATGTCACTGGAGCCCAACGTCACCCTTGGCTACCACCAAAATGCCGGAGGTGAGCACCCAGGGAGAGACACAAGCACCAGCTCAGCATTTCAGCATCATCATGTTCAAAAGAGCAGGCCTTTTGGAGATGGTGCTTGCGCTTGAGGACAGGAGAGGACAGTGTTGCTTCAGCGTGGGCTGGCTTTCACAGCACAAGGGCAGTTAAGGCAGACCCCACTACCATTTCACAGCGTAAGGAATCCCCGCCATCCCTGTGCAAACACCAGCTGTAGGAAGGAGTATTGCCCAGCACTGCCTGGTCCGAGAAGGCAACCAAGCCCGTGGAAAGTTCCTAAGTGGCACTCAGGGGCCCATGACCAAACCGCATGCAGGGAGAGTCCTACCATCATAGTCAATCCTGCCATCATTGTTCTTATCCCCATCTTTCATCAGCTCTTCTATGTCATCCTCAGTGATGGTCTCTCCTGTCGCCTGCAGCATGATCTTCAGCTCCTCTAGGTCGATGTACCCATCCGCGTTTCTGCACAAGGACAGAATTACTCAGAACTGGGCTGGCACAGGGGAGGAGGAGCTGAGGTGTCTGCACTGCTCCCAACACCCTGCTGTGCTGCCATCACGGATCTTACTTGTCAAACATCCTGAAGAGATCTGAGAGCTCCTCTTCGGTTTTTCCTTTGCTGTCGTCTTTCATACACCGGACCATCATAACGAGGAACTCATCAAAGTCTACAGTGCCACTGCCTGCAGGCAGAATACACACCCTCAGCTGGTGCTGCAGTGCATGGATGGCAACACCAGCTGAGAGACCTCCCTTCCCTCTAATAACCAGGGACCAGAACTCAGGGGAGCAGCCGTGGAGAGAAAGGCAGCTTCCAGGATGCTGGAGTAGGTGACTGATACCCTACTGTGATTTCACTGTGCAATTTTCACCTGCGCTCATTTTCCCGAGGCAAAGCCCTACTGGGAGCACTGATGAGTGGAAATTCCTGCTATGGAGATGAGTCCACCTCACCTTGGTGTTAATGACAAGGGCTGGAGCAGGCAGGTGCTGCTGTGGTGTGGTTTTGCAGCAGCAGTCCAGTGCTGGTTTCTTCTTCCTAGGGTATTTCTGTCCTATTTGCACACAATCACTGGTGCACTGAAAGACTTGCCTAGAGATGGAATCCTGTAACTGTGGCCTTCTTGAAACGGCAGGTGCTATATTTAGCCAATCTGGGTTTTTTAATGGATCTGTGCAGTTTCAGAGTGAACTCCCACCCAACCGGTTCAAGCAGCCTGTCAGAGAGATGAGCTGCTGTATGCAGATAAAATGCTCATGGCCATCCATCCTTATCATTACAGGAATACAGGTGGTGTGGACATGTTCTCCAGTAAAGTTCGAGCATCCATGGGATCCCATCCCTGTGGGGCTATTGTAGGAGACTGACCAACCCATCAAGATCAACAAGAGAAGCTCTGGTCTACGGAAGAAGTTCCTTTAGTAAAGGATTTGGAACATCTGTCATGTGAGGAATGGCTGAGGGGTCTGGGGCTGTTTAGCCTGGAGAAGATGAGATTGAGGGGAGACCTTAGTGCTCTTTACAACTGCTTGAAAGGAGGATGTAGAGAGATGGGGGCTGGTCTGTTCTCCCTAGTGGCCAGTGATAGGATGTTCTTAAGCTGCTCCAGGGGAGACTCAGGTCAAATGTCAGGAAGAATTTATTTGCTGAAAGGGTTGTCAGGCCCAGGGAGCTGTCAGGTTGCCTGCCCTGGGAGGGGGTTGAGTCATGGTCCCTGGACATGTCTAAGAGAAGGGCCAATGTTGCACTGGGGGACAGGGTTTAGTGATGACGATAGGACTAGGAAAAGGTTGGACTTGATGATCTGGAAGGTTTCTTCCAGCTATTCTATGAGTGTGTGATTCTGGTGGGGAAAGGAAGAGATAAGGGGGTTTCAGGAGAAACCCAGAACAGGTTGCTCAGAGAGGTAGTTGAGGCCCTATCCCTGGAGACATTCAAGATCAGGCTTCATGGGGCTGTGGGCAGTCTGGTCCAGTGAGTGATGTCCCTTGTTGCAGGGGGCATGGACTAGATTTTTTGGAGCTCCTTTCCACCCATATGATTCTATGACTTTGTGATGATTCCATGATTCAATATAGGAATAATAATTTTTTTCTGGGGATTGCACAAAGGAATCACACTGGAGATTGGGGGTGGGGGGTGGGGGTGTTTAGTGGCCTTCAGAATCTCAGCACAGCAGATTGCTCTCCACAGGCAGCAGCTGCCCCCAGCATGGATCTTACTGCACAAGTAGAGGTGGTGCTTGGGTGAATGAAAGAAACACAAATGTCTCACCATCCTCATCCACCTCATCAATCATCTCCTGCAGCTCTTCAGGGGTGGGGTTCTGTCCCAGCATCCGCATCACCTTCCCCAGTTCCTTGGTGCTGATGCAGCCATCTTCTGCCCCCGACACAAAGATGTCAAAGGCAGCCCTGAACTCTAGGGAAAGATGGAAAAGGAGATCAGGGGGGTCTTGCCCTGCCCCGCAGTACGGAGGGTTTGCATACCCCAGCATTGCCCAGTCTGGGCAGGGCATGGGGATACAACCGGGGCACACACACAGACACTGTGTGGTATGAAACACTGGTGGATCAGAATCCACGGGTCATGCTCTCCTCTGGCCAGGCTGACAAAGCACACTGTGGGGTGTAAGTGCTGGGGCAGGGCAGGGTGCTGGCTGGGGGGGCTTAGGCTGCAATGTCAGATTAAAGATGCACCTACCATTTATTTGCTCTTCTGTCAGCTGCTCAACCTGTAAGAGAAACACAGAGACCAAGGTGTTTTTCTTCATCAGCATCACTGGTGGTTACAGGGATTTGTTCAACAGGGTCTGCAAAGGTAATCCAAAGCCTCACAGAGTCACCCTCATGCACTGTGATACATGAGGAACCCCTGGTGCCAGTGGGGTTTTGTAGGCTAAGATGTTCTTTCCCTTAAATAAAGTATTCCCAACGTTTCTTTAGAGTAGCAGCATCATATGTGCAGAGAAATAGCCTTTGCACCAACAGAGGAGACCAATTGGGAAGAGCATTAGTCTCTGTCCTGATACAGGGAAGCTTCACAGGGCACTCTGTGCCATATGTGCCCAGGTCAAGTCAGGGGTGGGATTGCTGTAGGTCCATGGGCACACATAGATGAACAAGACCAAACCTGGTAGTTGGGTTTAGCCCTAGACTGAGGAAACTTCCTGCACTATCCAAGCATTAGGAGCTCCTTTACATCCGTCCAGCCCATGTTTATTACAAAGGTTTCTGCCTCTTGAAGGGAGCTGTTGCTCCCTTTAGACTCTTTTGGGTCTCCCCAAAGAAATCACCTGTGAGCCATTAGCCAAAACAGGCCAGCAGATGGTTCCCAAACCCCACTCCAGTTCATTCCTCACAGAGGAGCAGTTCTTAGTTAGTGTGAATTAATGAAAAGAATCAATGAATCCTGCAGGTACTGCTTATCTAACACTGCTGACCCCACCATGTCCAGCTGCCCCTTGGCAGCACCCATAGAACTTCTGCCGTGCTGGTCAACAGCCCCTGTGGAGTCACCCTCAAATGGCACCTGTGTGCAGAGGTGCCTGACACCGTTCCTGTATTCCCATCCCTGTGTGAGCAGTCCCTGCCACCTGTCCCTGCCACAGGGCAGAATGCTGCAACCTGGGGTTGTGGCACCCTGTCTTTGAAGGACAGCTGATGCTTTTGCGCCAAAGAGCAAGAGTGGCAAAAGCTAGCCGGACACCCCTGGGCTCACAGTGAGAGGGAGGTGGTTCTTAGTGGGACAGAGCCTCTGGGAAGTGGGCAGAGAGCCCTGTCCCACTCCCCATGCATCAGGAGGTGAAGACTCTTGAGCGAGAGGTTGGTGGCGAGGTTGCCATGGCAGGAGGAAACCCACATGTGCTGCAGTCCTAGGACTGCTGCAGGCAGCTTGTGGCTCTTGATGGCCATCGTTTGGGCAGAGCCAAGGCAGCCATGGTGCTCTCTCAGTTGATATCCAAAGCCACCACCCTGCTGCTCCTGTAATGTGACCCTCTTGGTGCCTTTGCTATTTATAAGCTGGGTAAGAGAGGTGCTCGAGATACAGAGCTCCCCATTGTTTTCAGGCTTTGGCGTTGATCTGTGTAGCCCTTTATCTGGACGCTTGTCCCTGACGCTGTTCTTAGCCCAAAAATGTTCCCAGAATAGCTCTGTGTTTGCACAGCCTTATCTAGGCATGAGTGGGCAAGGGCAAAATCCATTGTGTTCTCTGTCTGCACAACGGGAGTTCAGCTGAAATGAAAGATTGCTAAATGCCGCCTGTAAAACCTCCTTAGCTACTGAAGGAGCTATGCTGAACATGAATGAATTGGATTGGAACCACAGAGGTACATGATGCTGTATTGAGCAGTTTATTGTTCCCTGCACACACGAGGGCTGTTCCAGTTCATCCCTCTTTCCCCTCCACATCATTGTGGGAAGGGGTTTTTCCCGGCTGTGCTGTGGGAAGGCAGAGCTCACAGCTCTGCACAGTAGTGCCAGACCTGCTGTACTATGCTTTTATCTGCTCTGCTCTGCTCATCACCCCGTATTTCCAGCTCAAGTCAGACAGGGGAAGCTGCAGTCTCTCCAGGTGAATATTCTAATCATAATGCTAAAATCTTGGGGAATAGATCTGAGACAAAAGCTGTTTGCCTCAGCTGGGCCTGGCTTGGACTTGTTTTGCCTCTGTAACTGTGGCAGTACAAGTCTAGCTAGTGGCCAGGGCTCAACTTTACAGGTACCAGCGTGCCCCCACCTTCAAACTAGCATTAAAATCCTTACAGAAGTCTATTGGAGTGGACTCCTGTTATGTGGCTAATATGTTTCACCAAGAGCTCTGTGTTTGGGATAAGTTTTTGGTGCCTGAGATAGGAATTCTCATTTTGTTCTCTGTTGCTGCAGTTCCTTTGTCTCAGCTACGTTCATCTGTGGTCCCACTCTGCTAAAGCCCGCAGGCTTTGGGTAGGGGTGACGTTAATCTGGGAGTTTTTGCCCGTTTCTGGGGCAGAGATCTGGCGAGAGGCTGGAGCTTGCAGGAGGGGGACCCTTTCTTTTCAGGGTTCTGTGCCTGTGCTGCCAGCACGCTGTCCCGGTGGACAGACAGTCCCTTCTGGCTGTGGGCAAAGCCTTTCTCTCCAACTAGAGGTATGAGGTTCCTAAATAACGAAAGGACCTGTCCCTGGAATTGCAGAGAACACATTTAATTATAAAGCTTAATTAGAGAGGCCTGGATTCTCTTTGATTTTACAGGTCACCTTTTTCTCTCTTTAGGAAGTGGAGGCTGGGGGACTCAGCATTTACTGTACAGCCTTTCCTGAACCTTTGACGTTATCAGGATCATTAGAAGGGTTTTATTTCACAAGCTGCAGGGGTGACCAAAGGACAAGAGAGGTGTGAACATTTGGGGGTGTTCTTTAGTTACATTTCAAGCACTATCTTTCTTTCCTCTAAAATCCTTTGGATTCAGATCGGTTTGTGCTGTATATTTGTGGGGTTCTTGGTTAAAATCAAACCTGAGCAGCTGTATATTTTTTTCAAAAATCACCAAAACCTCTTATTTCACTTGCAGAAGGGACACAATAGCAATGCACACAATGCAGACACTATTCCCATCCTCATGTCCCCCCTCGTGTACATCACCAAACAATGCAACATTCTTATTCCAGACCAAATGGTTTGGGTTTGCAGGGTGAGCCCAGAGTGCAGCTGTACAAGCTAAAATAACCCTGAGGATGCTCGGCATTCCCGGAGGCATAGCTCGCATGCTGGTTTCTGCTGAGCAGATACAAGGAGTGACAAAGCACAGGAGCTTGTTTGGAAATAACCTGGAAAAGCTGATGGTTTGTTGTAAATTCCTCAGAAAAACATTCAGCTAAGAAAAGGGGAAACAGGAAAAGCATCAGGAAGGAGAGATTTAACCTATACACATCATAGCAATTCCACAGAGGATGCTGCTCTGCTTTGAACTAAACCCAGCAGCCACATCTTGTATTTTCAAGATTTTGTTGAGTTTTATAACTTCACCTGTGGGCCATGCCTTGCCTTACAGCAGGGAACCAGGGCAGTCATTATACAGCAGCTGTATATAGCAGCACCATTGACAGTTTCATGCATATAAGACTCTGAAACCTTTAGAGCCATCACTGGGCAAGGTCTCTGTCCAGGATGATGAAGTTGACTAGAAGTTACCACCCTGTAATAGTTTTTATTCAATTGTTCTGTCACAGCTTTGGAAAATCTCCTATAAAATCCCCCAAACGCTTTTAAATCCACCCTCCTGAAACCACTACTCCAAAAGGAGACACTTACCGCTGCTTTATAAATGTCATCCATCGCTGGAGAGGGTGGACGAGGGCTTGGAGCACGAGCACGTCACAGTCACACTCTGCTGGTGCTGTATGGTGAGCCTGTCTGATATAGGGGCTGCCCACCCCGAGGGCTGTGGTCCCATCCCCCCCGGAATGCCTCCACTGCGTGCCTTGGGACAGGGACAGTGTGGAGCCCAAGACTGGAATGTCCGGGGCCAGCCCCACTTGATGGGGGAGCTTCAGCAGGGTTGTGGCAGGACCCTTGCTGATCTATTACGGTATTTGGCTGTCCTGGCTGGCTGTGTGCCACCATGTCACCTTCACCTCCTGTCTGTGCTCCCCCTGGAAGCTGCATCAGAAAGATTATCCCATGCCTCGTTAAATTGTGTCATATGGGAAAGGCACGTCTCCCAAAATATCCCTGTCCAGCAGCAAATGTCCCTCGGGAGAGTGGGAATGGGGGTGTCAGGGTCTCCCTGTCCCCTCTGGCCACTGTTCCGAAAGCAGTGGTAGACACACGCAGCTTGGACAGATGCTCTTGGAGGAGCCAGAGCCATGTGCATGCAGGTGGGTACCGAGGATGGGGGAATGTGTAGTCCCAACACCGTGGTGAGTAGCAAGGAGGCAGAGTGAGTTTTGCTGCTGTTGTCTGCATTTACCTGGGGCTGCAGTGTGGGCTGTGTGCTTACTGGCTGTGCTTCACTTCCTGGGTAGTCCTGGCCTGCTGGATTCGCTAGGGATTTACCCCACCACAGTGGGGAGCAAAACATACCAGTAGCCTCCAAGTGGTCTTGAACTTCTTCCCTATGAAGAAAGACTGGAGGAACTGGGGCTGTTTAGTCTGGAGGAAAGAAGGCTGAGGGAGATCTCACTAGTATCTGTCAGTATCTGAAGGGCGGGGGTCAAGAGGAAGGGGCCAGTCTCTTCTGTGGGGCACAGTAATAGGACAAGGATTAATGGGGATGAACTTGAACATAGATGGTTGCATCTCAACATGAGGAGAAACTTCTTTCCTGTGAGAGTGACAGAGCCCTGGAACAGGCTGCCCGGAGAGGTTGTGGGGTCTCCTGCTCTGAAAACTTTCAAAACCCACTTGGACACAGTCATGTGTGACCTATCCTAGGGGATCCTTCTCTGGCAGGGGGGTTGGACTTGATGATTTCTAGAGGTCCCTTCCAACCCCTCGCATTCTGTGGTTCTAAGTGAGGACCAGTACTTTCTTACCGCAGGAAGAGCTTTGAAATCCACGGCAACCAAAGCAGACCCTCTTTTTGGTGCTTCAGGACTCCCTCTTGTGTCCAGAGTTGCTGTAGATGGCTCCAGTGACTCAGGGTAATGGTGTTCCAACTTTCAACAGCAAACTCGTATTTGCAACACTGGAAATGCTGCAGATCAGGTGCTAGGCTTTGTTTCTTCTAAAAACCCTTCTTCCTTTAGCAGAAATCATGTTGAGTGAAAACCCGCTGTCCTTGTGCGATGCCTTGCCAAAGCAGGGTGAACCCCAAAGACAAGGTGGTGCCAGTACAACGCCAGGGTTTAGGCCAGCTCTGCACTGTCCTCATGCAGTGTCTGCCTAGGTTTTGCAGTCCCAATGGGTTAACTGGCTGCAGAGACTGCCATGAGCTTCAATCCTGCAGGCACCTGCTGGGCTTCATTTAGACTCAACCATAGGCTTGATTCTAATGGGCTGTTAGGAAGAAGTTCTTCAGCAGGAGTAGGGTTGAACACTGGAACAGGTTGCCCAGGGAGGGGGTTGAGGCTCCATTCCTGGAGCTATTCAAAGGGAGGCTGGACAAGGCTCTGGGCAACCTGCTCTAGTTGAGGATGTCCCTGCTCCCTGCAAGGGGGTTGGACTGGGTGACCTTTGGAGGTCCCTTCCAACCCCATGCCAATCTGTGATTCAGCCAAGCTGTGCCTCCTTGCAGCATGAACTGGTAGAGCTCATAGAAAGGAAAACAGCTACCTTGAAGGAAATAGTTTTGAAGTATGCTAGGCTGCAGCATGGAATGTATTAATGTTCTGTTTGACTTGGATACAGAAAAAACTACAAGGGGAAATAGTTGTTTGGTTAAAGGACCTCAGAGTAAGTCCTTAGGTGGACGGGAGCCACAGGCTGGGATGGGAGACTTGCTGTTCCTCACTACAAAGCCATCACCCATGTAATCCCTATGGAAGGGTGGTAGGTGCTGGTCCCCAGCACTGCTAGGCACCTGTGGCAGAGGGTGAGGAATGAAGCCTGGCCTCATCCCTCCATCCAGGAGATGGTGGCATTGAGTCACGCCTCTGAAAACAGCCACTGGGATGTGTCAGAATATATCTAGAACTGACATATGGCAGGAGCAGCAGTGCTGACGTTGCCTTCAAAGTATCATGAATGCATTCCCAGAGCAGCTTGAATGAAATCCAGATTGGGATATGAAAGAAGGATTTCTCTCTGCTTAGAGAGAGGCAATCTGGGCCCCTGTAACAGCAACACACAGGTTGACATAGGAGAGCAGCACTTCTACAAACACCCAGCTTGAACAGAGACTTGTAAAATCCAGCCTTGCCTAGGGCAGGAGGATGAAACCCATCAGGCAGCAAGAGGTGATCTTCCTCCCTGTGAAGAAGGCACAGGCAAGGGGACCCATGCCAAGCCTTGGCTTGGAGCCAAAGCTTCCAGCATTCCCTGACAACCCAGCACTGTTTGTTTATAAAATGATTGAGCTTTTATAGGGAAACCCAGAGTTTTTGCAGTGCAAACCACAGCAAGAAGGCTGCTGTAGCAGGTATGGAGGAATTCTGTGAAAACCATCCACTCCTGCTGCTTCTCCTGGCTCCTGCCTTCCAGCGTGAGACCCATGACGGAGATAGATTGTGGATATCTATAGCCAGGGGAGGGCTGCCAACACAAGTGCCCTTACTCTGGGTGTGGGGCTGCCCTGGTGGGCACACCAGCTGTCGCTGTGGTTAGGTAAGGCTCAAGCTTCAGCTGCATCCCAACAGGTTGCACTTGTCAGTCATCCCAAGGTACCAAAAGAAGCAGAAGGACTTTCTGCACTTTTTTATCCAAACCCCTGGTTCACATTTTCCTTTGCAAACCCCTGTAGCCCCCTACAAATCAAGCAGAGCTATCCCTCAGGTTAAGTGTTAAGGAAGCACAAATCAGAAATTCAATAACATTGTGAGTTTGTTTGAGGTCAGGGGTGTTTGTAGGGCATTCTATGTAGTCTCTTGTGGCTCCAAACTACAGCAAAGTGCTCATGTCCCCCTTTCCGTGCGCAGGGCACCCCAGTCTGAGTGCAGCCAGACCCACTGACATCAAATCTCTTTAACATACTACCATCTACATAAATACTCTTTAGAGAGTTTTAGCTGCATGAGCCCCCATTTGTCCCATTCCCCAGTCACACTGCCTCTGTTAATACATCTGCTCTGGAGGTTTTCCCACCACAAGCAACCTCAGCGCCTCCAGGAAGAAACAGGTTTAGGAAGGAGAGAAGGTACCTATGAAAATCAACAGACTTGCAAGCTCTGCAAATTGTTATTTAATTAAGGAGATGGGACACTCAGAGGAAGCTTAATTAAAGCTGTTCTCTGAAACCACTTATTATCTCCTCAAGGCGCTGAGCTCAGCAGCAGCAGCAGCTCCTGGAACAGCGCTGGAAAATCCCTCTTGGACTGCCTTTACTGTACACGCTGTTTCCTCACACACTTCATCCATCAGCTAAATGACTGAAGCGGAAGCATTTTGTGGTGGAGGTAAAATCAAACTGGGTTTTATTCAGGTCCATTTGCAGGGGGCACTTTGCTCAGCTGCCTTGGTTCCAGTCCCATTCTGTCAGCCACCAGTACTGCCCCTGGAGTGTTACCCTGTCTGCACCACAGCTCTCTTCTGCCCAGGACAGTCTTTCTGTCCAGATGATCAGCGAGAGCCACCTGCATGCCTAAAGCATCTGGCATTTCTGCTGTTGCTAGTGCTGCTGCACTGGAGCTACTTACACTCTCACTTAGGATGACAGAGTCAGGTGTTCTGATTTAAAAATTGAGCACAATCTAATTTGTGAGTTTTCTGCAGAAAAGTTTGAAGTTTGGGTTTAAAAAGTTGGAAAGTGTCTGCCTCCCTCTCCCTCAGTGACTTCTGCCTTCTTTGCTTCTCTCCATCTTGGACTGTTGGGAGCTGCGTTGCTGCCACTGAGAGACAAGGTTATGGCTTCTGAGAGCGTTATTGCTCCTCAAGGTGACAAACATTTCAGTGGGAAGATTCCCTGGACCTGGAGAAACTCTGAGGATTCTGAACCTTGAAGATTCATGAAGATCAACACTGAAGCTGGATGACCACTGTGATTACAGAGAGAAGCAGGAGCTGTCTTTAATGAAGATGTTTTGGACATTTTCTACCTCAGTTCAGTGTAGGAGCAGGGTGACAAAACTCCATGCATTTGTATCTTGTGTGGGGTTTTTCTCTGCTGTGTAGTGGGGGGAGTAAATTAAAATGTCTTGGTGCCTCTCTTCCCCAAGCTGAGTCAGTTGTTTCACTGCTTGTGGATCCACCAGTGGGTTTGTTCAACCCTCCTTTTGTCTGATGCTTTGGCTAAAAGCTCTTGGTTGAAATGTGATGGGATGTGTGGGGATCCAGACACTACAGCAGGTCACTCACATTCTGCTGGAAGGTGGCGGGGTTCTTTACCTAAAACAGCTGTGACTCTACCACAGGGCCGCTGTAGTAGGGACACAGTGGATTGCTCACCACCCTTTAAGGTCCTCCGTTCTGTTACCCATTTGTGGCAAGGGCCCTCCAGTGTGCAGGCCTGAAATCTGTGCTCAACAGCACAGCACATGGAACGAAGCAAAGCTCCTCATGACTGTGAAGTCACCCCAAACTCCTCAGCTCTGGTTTTGGGGTGCCACCAAGCCTGTTGGTGTCAGAATCACTGCTGGGGCACCTCGGCCTCATAGGACAGTGTCCAAGCCCTCAGTGGTGGCTCCAGATCTTCACCAAGAACTGTGCAGCCAGGGATGCTACTACCGGAGCTACATCCCAGTGCGAGCGGTATGGGGGCAGCCGGACAGCCTCAGCCCTGCTGGGACAGATACTGGCTCTGGTTTATGACTGCAATCCAACTACCATGCGTTGGCTACGCAGTACCGCTTATTACAGCCCAGCACCGCCCAGTGCAGCGCAGCACTGCTCAGGGCCGCCCAGCGCTGCCCACACTGGGCAGAGTCGGTGCGCACCCGCGTCCCGCTGCCCTGAGCCCCCCCACCCGCTGAAAGCCCTGTCCCCTCAGGCCGCTGCCGCTACAGAGGCGGCCGACGGGGCGGGCCGCCGGGGGAGGGCGGGATTAAGCCAAGATGGCGGTGGGTGCCGTGAGGGCTGCACTAGAGCCTGGGGCGGGCGGCGGCAGCAGGAGCAACAGCAGCAACAACAGAAGCAGCCGGAGGGGAGCGACGGCAGCTGCGGCGGCGTGAGGCAACTTCGGTCCGGCTCGGCTCGGCCCTCTCGGCGCCATGGAGGCCGCGGCGGGAAGCGAGGATGGCGAGGAGACCCCGCGCGAGGCCCGCATCCTGGGCTCCGAGCTGGTGGACAACTACACGGTGGGGCGAGAGGCAGCGGGCAGGAAGACCGGGAGGGCCGCGGCGCGGGGAGGGTGTTGGCGGCCATGAGGGCGGCAGAAGTTGCCGAGCTGTTTGTGCCTGCGCCTGGCCCGCACAGGCCTGCGGAAGCCCTTAGGTCTTGGGGGAGCTGCGGTGCTCCAGGTTAGGCTGCGCGCAAGCAGCGTGTTGTTGACCATAAATCCCTCCGTGTGTGTGTGAGATATGCCTCTGTGGTCATGACAAAGGGTTATTTTAAAGCCAGACTAAATGTAGCAGCCAGTCTTTATGTGAAAATACCATAAAAATCCCTCTCGAGAAGTGAATTTCAGATTCTTTGGGCTAGGCAGTTTTTTCTCTTACCCCCCAAAAAAAAGTGTGGGGAAATACTGTCACCAGGGTTTTCTTTGGGGCAGGAATTAAATCGTTGATGTATAACTTGCTTTTTAACTGGTTGCATTCTTCTGAGAGTTAATTGGTGTGTTTTTCAGGAAGAAGCTCCTCATAAACCAAACCTCAGCATAATTGCAGGCGGAAAACACGTCAAACACGTTACCCTTTAGTTATGTAACTGGAAGTGTTCTCTGGCGCTACCTCCACTGTGGTTTGAAGGAATGGTTTTGAAATTGTTATTTTAGAATGCACGTAATGACGTCAGGTTTCTTCCTGCTGTTGAAGCCAGAAGGGTAGCAAGTGGTGCTGATAGGGCTAGGAAAAAGTTTGACTCGATGATAGTAAAGGTCTTTTCCAGATGAAACTGTTCTTAGGTTCTGTAGTGGTCTAGAAATATAGTATATATTTGTAAAACTTTGTAGCGGTTGAGAGTAATAATCTGGTTACTGTCTCTGCAAAGGTATCTAGGGATAAAAGGTGAAGCAAGGGAGTGGCTTCAGGGCTATGGACAGGTCAAAGTACTGGCACAGCTGTATCACATGAAGGACCTCACTCCTTTCCAGTTGATAGCCCTTGTTGTGTGGAAATGACAGTCAGGCTGTGAGCAGCTGTATTTGCAGACTGTGTGATGAAAGTTTAGGGGAGGACTTGGTTAGAAGCTTAAAATAAATTCTTGGAAACTGCTTCAGCTCTTTGTTGGTTGGTTAATGTGATGTCTGTCCACAGAATCACTGCTGCTGTTGAGCCCTCACTACTGTGTGTTAGGATGTGTGGCTCATCATTTGTCCCAGTCCCTGATCAGAGGAGGCATAGTGAGGCTCATGGCATGGTGGCTGGAAATTTAAGCTTCAGCAGTGCTTATGTTGGCATTGAGGATACCCAGTAGTGTCTTGATACACCAGTGAAAGAGAAAATCAAATTAATTTGGATGAAAAGCTGTCAAAATGCAGTCAGCCCCCTTATTCCACAGGAGGTGAAATATTAGCTGTTGTGCTGCTTCAGTGTGCTCAGTAAAGCATTACAGCTTGAGCTGTAGTTCAGGTGTCTAACTTTGTAGGTAGAGTTTGTCAACCATCAGCTGATGGCTGGGGATAAACTGAGACCAAGGAAGCATGTTTTTTCAAGCCCAGATTTCTTTTATAATGCTTATGGTTCTGGACACGTCATGCTATTTTAATGCCCTTTTTCTTGGAAGCTTTAAAAATTGGGTGTTTGAAAGGCAAGATTTACCAGTATTTGGTTCTACTTTTGATTCTTCTGTTGCATTTTTGAATGACTTGAAGCATTAAGTTTACCTGCATGTAAACCTCCTGAAAACTGTTAGGTCTCGAAGCCTGCAGCCTGTTCGTATGTGATAGACCCAAGCCATTAGTGTGTAAATACATTTAAATCTATTTCTACCAGTGTAGAAATAGATTTTTAAATGAGAAGAGGAATTTTGCAATATTATTTTACAAGGTGAAATGTATTTTGAAAATTACCTTTCAAATTTGGATTCCTAGTACTGAATGATGTGATAAAGACCTCTATCAGAGCAGAAGCAGAGAAATTAAGTAGTGTAAAAGTCAAACATGGTAAAGGTGAGAAGGGGAAATGGAGCAGCAACAAGCTGCATCTTTATCCATTAACATAAAGTAGTGAAGGTAGCAATATTCCTGTCTACATCTCTGCATTTGAAAGTAGTTTTTCTTCTGGCATACACCTGTCCCATTGTACTCTGTATTTTGTGGTTCATATTGTCTGTCTTATTGGGACTGGCTGAGAGGTCGGAAGTTGTTTAGCCTGTAGAAGAGGAGATTGAGGGGAGACCTTATTGCTCTGTATAACTACTTGAAAGGAAGATGCAGAGAAGCAGAGGTCAGTCTGTTCTTTGTAGTGGTGGGGAAATGGACTTATGCTGAACCAGGGGAGGTTCAGATTGGATGTCAGGAGGAATTTTATTCCTGAAAGGGTTGTCAGGCACTGGAACAGCCTGCCCAGGGGAGAGGGTTGAGGCACTGAGCCTGGAGGTGTTGAAGAGAAAGGGAGATGTCGGTAGATGTGTGTATCCCTCTGCTGGGGGACAGGGTTTATTGGTGTTGGTAGGGCTAGAAAAAGGTTGGACTTAATGATCTTGAAGGTCTCTTCCAGATGAAACTCTTCTATGATTCTACAGGAGGAGACTTCAATGAATTCAATTGATTGATTAAATCTTGTGAAAATGTATTAAGGAGGCACCACTGTTCTGCCCTACAGTGCAGTTGTGTTAAAAATATGATTCTCGTGGGATTTAAGAGTGGAAAACAATGCATGGATAAATACAGCAGAAAAATAATTGCACTTGTTTGCTTTCCATTTGGTTAGAAAAGCCTGGGCAGTTGTTGTGGGTATTTTTCCTACATGTGTTGGTCCAGCTAGATGATGACTGAAGACTGGCTAATTGCTACAAGGTCTCAAGACGCTTCTCTTGCTTCCTGCTGTGCATTTGTTTGGGCTAAAATTACCTTCCTGCTTTTCCTGTCTTTTGCAGCTGTTTTTAATATAAATACTAGCTTTGATATTTAAGGAAAATACTGTGGCTTCCTTGAATGGGTGTAAACTGGCTGCTTGAGGAGGCAGAGAGGAAGAGATGTGGTTGCATCAGTGTCCTGGAATTTGGGACCTATTGGTTGTGGTCACACCTGTGTCCCAGGCTTCCTGTGAGCATCTCTGCCCATTCCTGAACTTGAGGTACTTGCCTTTTTCTTGACAGCACTGCAATTGGATGAGGGCTACTGTGGAAGTGCAAGCTTTCCATGTAAAGCAAGGTGGGCAGGGTTTTGTAATGTGCTTGGGAAGTAAAGAGAAAGCAGACTGTAGTCACTGCTGTTCAGTTACAAGCTGCTTTTAAAATCACACATATTAAAACAAATTTACTAAATCTTTCACCTTTAAACATTTAGGAAGAGGGATGTGTGCTGCTTGGCAGTGTGAGAGCTACACAGAGCTGGAAACGACTCACTAGAAAAACATGGAAATATATGTGGTACTGCAGATACACTGCACGCTTTGCAAACTACAAACAACTGATCTATAGAAGGGTGGGCAAATGTATTAAGCAGAAGAGCTGCAGGAGGAGAACACCTGTGAATATAAGCGCTTAGCATTTTTGCTTGATAGAAGTGCAGTTTATGGCATAAATATGGGTAATTTCACATGGTATATTTATGTCTTGGAGACAGTACAATCTCCCAGGGATAATGAGGGGATTTCGTTATCACTTCATGTATTCTGCTGTCTCGCAGTCAGCTTGATAGGTAGGCAGCAAGTGAAGAATCTTAAACTGTCAGCCCTGCCATAGTAGTGCACTCAAAATTGACTGAAAATGAACCTGGAGATCTGATTCTTTTAGAAACCTGGAAGATTTGGTTTTGTTTTGACATGATTCATTTCCATATTGAAACAACTCTTATGGAGCACGTAAGCATAATTGCATTTGATTTTATTCCTCAAGATTGTGGCAGCTGGTTTATTGTGAAACCCGTTGCTGTCACTCTGCATACAGATGCTGTTTGGAGTGAATGCGTACAGCCAGCTCTGGCAGTGTTCTAGCAGTGGGAATGCTATGGCGTTTTAAAGGACTCATATCAGGTCATGTAAACACTTGCTTTTACAGGTATTTTTCTGACCACTATCCATTTAGCTTGACGCTGTGTTGCTAGAAGGGAGTCAGTGCTTGCTGTTCCAACAAAAGGAAACCTTTCTTGTATTTTTAATTCTCTGTTGTATACAGAGAGGAGGGGTATTCCTTCCTTGTCTTGGGAGGTATGGAGTTTG
The DNA here is from genome assembly GCA_013397515.1 of Upupa epops. Classification (NCBI taxonomy): domain Eukaryota; kingdom Metazoa; phylum Chordata; class Aves; order Bucerotiformes; family Upupidae; genus Upupa; species Upupa epops. Next base: position 2,338 of record VZRI01005203.1, on the reverse strand, counting down.
CAGTTTCCACATGTCTAATCTGGGCTTTTATACACTGTATATTCTCTCTGCATTTAGCTGGTACTGCCTGACCTACCATAATTTAGCACACTTAGTTTTTAAAAAGATCTAGTCGTCTTATTATGGCTTCTAAATGTAGAACAACTTTAGTTCTGGCTTTTATGTGGTTTCTTTTGAGTCTGTCCTTGCTTTCCTCAGGGTTATGAGGCACTCTTGAATACTAGGGTTATTCCTCTTGTAGTTTGTCACTGTCGCAGTCAATAGTAATGATCCATTGTTTGCCAGCATAACACGATGGGAAAGCAGACGCTGCTGACCTTAATTGAGACTTGTTCTATGTAGGCATTCATCTGTATTTTTAGGACTCACCTGAATGCTGAGGTGTTGCTTGCTGGACATACCGGTCACACCTTTTGATTCGGTTCTCAGCAGGAGACCTCACGCAGCAGCGGGGAGAGCAACCCGACCAAGGTTTCGCGGTGATCGAAGGGTTGTCCTGCACGGGAGGGCTCCCGAGGCCGCCTGGGTTTTGGCACTCTCCTGGCTTTAGCCAGCAGTCACTGCATGGGGGGACAGCACTGGACCTCTTTAAAGGAGGCGAAACCGGAAGTTGCACAGACCTCACACAGCAGCGGGGAGAGCAGCCGGACAGGTTTGTACTGACTGCCGGGGGGCAACCAACCAACCAACAAACCGGAAAACCACAGTAACAATGCGGCAGAGAGGAAGACAAGGTCACCACTGCACTTGGATGTGGGAACTCAAACAGAGGCTCCTCAACAAGATGAGGCTGTGCAGGTGTCAGGCTGCCAGGAATGTCACAGTGTCTCGAGTTTTCTTGGCTGTATACAGTGCAAGCAGGTAGATCATCTGTTTAACCAAGTNAGGAACACATCCAGGCAAGTTTAGAGTGTCTCTGGAGTAGGATACTCCACAGCTTCTCTGGGCAACCTGTTCCAGGACTCTGTCTCCCTCATCATGAAGAGGTTTCTTCTGATGTTCAAACTGAAGCTCCTGTGTTTCAATTTCTACCCTTTGCCCCTTGCCATATGGCTGGGTACCACTGTGAAGAGCCTGGTCACATCATTCTGACACTCACCCTTCAGGTACTTATAAGCATTTATGAGCTGTCTCCTCAGTCTCCTCTCTAGGACAAACAGACCCAACTCTCTCAGTCTCTCATCATAAGGAAAGTGCTCCAGTTTCCTGATCACCTCAGTGACTCTGCGCTGCATACTCTTCCATAGTTTCCTGTCCCTCTTGAACTGGGGAGCCCAGAACTGGATGCAGTATTCCAGATACAGGCTAAGCAGGACAAGGTAGAGGGGTAGAAGAATCAATGCGCCCCAAGAGACCACCGGTCTTCTTAGTCACAATGGCACATAGCTAGCTCATGGTCAGCCTATGGTCCACCAACACCCCCAGGTCCTTTTTCCCAGACCTGCTCTCCAGCAGGTCAGTCCCCAACCTGTGCTAATGCCTCAGGTTGTTCCTCCCTGGATACAGCATCTGCACTTGCCCTTGTGGAACCTCATCAAGTTTCTCTTCAGCCTGCCCAGGTCACATGTAGATGGCACCACAGTCCTCAGCAACTGCTGCCAGTTGTGTGTCACCAGCAAACTGGCACTTGTCCACTGTCCAGGTCACTGATGAGTAAATTGTACAGGACTGGACCCAGTACTAACACCTGAGGAACAGCACTTGACACAGACCTCTAACTTTACTCAGCACCTCTCTGATTTCTGTCGTTTAACCAGTTCCCAGTCCTTTCTGTCGTTTAGCAAGTTCTTGCCATCCAATCATCCAATCTACCAGTCTTAAGCTCAGCTGTGAGGATGTCATAGGAAATGGTATCTGTTCTGGTTTGAAAATTATCCATTTTCAAGTATTAGTTGTGGTGCTTTTATGATGAAAATCCATTTTATTTTGAAGCTGGAGGTAGCTTTCTTAGCAGATCTCCTGTGTCAGTGTCCAGACTTTACAGGTGACTGGTGGAGAGTCTATAAAAGGGCATGTACGTCCTGCTTCTTTGTCTTCTTCACCTTTCTTTTGCTTCTCCTCCAATATGTCAAGAGACAGAGAGCTCCTCTAGAAGAGAGCACTCTCACGCCCCAGGGTGGTGGTGAAGCAAGCACTCTCAACCCCCCAGCCACTAAAGGGTGGAATACAGAAAGAAGCCTAAGCCTGGCTGCAGCTCTGCTGTGAGGGTAGCCACCATGGCCCTCTTTTGCATTGGAGCTTGAATGCAGAGAGCACAGACCTTTCTGGACTGTGGCCAACACAGACCCATCTCCTAGCTCCCAACAGTGGGCTGAAAAGACAAGCCACTCTCCACAAC
>VZRI01005202.1:130763-178570 GCA_013397515.1 Upupa epops | reverse complement strand
GGATGCTGGAATTTTCTGCTAAGTGGGAGGGGGCATTGAGGAAAATTAGGCTCCCAGTGCTGCCCTGGAGAGCCTGAGCTCGGCTGGCAAAGGCCAGCATGGAGCATCTTTTGATATTTCTAGTGAAGATGGTCCAACAGAGGGGATGCTTAAACAAATCCTTCATTTAATGGGACTTGACTGGGTCTGTGCTCCGTAATATCTTTATCAACATCTGGATGAGGGGATCAAGTGCTCAACACCCAGATGGGCAGCAGTGTTGATCTGCAGGAGAGTACAGGGGGATGTGGACAGGCTGGAGCAATGGGCTGAGGCCATCTGTATGAGGTTCAGCAAGGCCCAGCGCTGGGTCCTGCCTTCGGACCACCCCAGCCCCCTGCAGCTCCTCAGGCTGGAGCAGATCAGCTGGAAACTGTCTGGAGGGATCTCAAAGCCCTGGAGCTATGAAGTGAGTGCCAGGGGTTAGTTTTCTTCTCTCATTTTTATCTTCACAACTTCCTTTAGAAGAAGGCTTGGATGCTCTGGGTGCTCAACCAGGCACTGTTGAGCAGTGCTGTTGAGAGAATAGTTCCTCTGGCACAGTGTCTGTGTGGATACAGCGATTAAACTGGGGGCTTTGGGTGCTCCTGATGGAGGGGGTACATGATGTGGTAAACTGATGCTGCCCTGAGTAGGAACACTGGTGTGGACACCCCCTGACACCTGTGTTCAAGGGCTGATGCCTCAACCGATCATTTCTGGTGACTCAAGGATCCTTCTGAGTTTGTAACTTCTCTCACACGAATCACAGAATCCCAGACTGGTTTGGGATGGGAGAGACCTCAGAGCTAACCTGGTCCCACCCTCCTGCCATGGGCAGTGACACCTCTCACCAGATCAAGGTTCCCAGAGCCCCATCCAACCTGGACTTGGACGCTGCCACGGATGGATGGAGCAGCCACAACCTCCCTGAGCAACTTGTTCCAGGGCCTCAGCACCCTCCCGGGGAGGGATTTCTGCCTCAGAAGTCAATCTCTCCTCTTTGACCTTGAACCCATCCCCCTTGTCCTAACACCAGAGTCCCCCTCCAGCACAAAGTACAGCCCAGTTTTCCAGTCGGTCTAATCCCCCTTTGTTTGAACCCAAACCCCAGCTCCGAGCAGAGGCATAAACACACTCCAGGCAGAAATTACCACTGGGGGGCTTCTGCATTTCTTTGCACCCAGTAAGGGTGACACTGGAGCTGAAATCCCGTTGCCTTTAGGAGTCAGTTACAAACTCCTCACAGCCCAGGTCCTTCTTGTTTCCTCACGGATCACTGCTGTGTGAGAGGGGTGTTTTCCTGGGCTCTCTGGGGTACAAGATGCTAGAAGAGCATTTTCCATCTCCTCACGGATGGTGCTGGGTTGCTGCTCTGTGCTGTGTTGTAGGGTACGATGTTGCTTCCACCTTGTCCCCACAGGAGGTGATAGTGATCATGGAGATGGGGAGAAGAGCTAATTAGCTCCACTGCTGGTGAATCCACTCAGGATCTATGGAAATTAATTCGGTTTCTGGCTGTGGGGCAGTAGCTTAAAATTAGGCTGTAAGTCATGGTTTGTCCCTGTTCAGGTAGTGAGGAGGAGCTGGTTGGGATGGAGCGTCAACAGGAAAACAGCTCTGTGCTGCTAGATTTGCAGAGTTGCTTATTCAGGAGGAGGAACCTCAATCCCTGGTGCAACTCCTTAGTCAGACACTGCCTGTGGCCGCTGTACCCTGTCCTTTGGCTACTGTGCTCCATCCTATGGCCCCTTCCACCAGCCCTGACTGATTCTGTGATTCTATAACTTCTTCCCAGTGAGGGTGACGTGGCTCTGGAGGGGGCTGCCTGGGGGGTTTGTGGAGTCTCTTTTTCTGGAGACATTTGAAAGCTGCCTGGACTTTTTCTGGGTGATCCTGCTGTGGCAGGGGGATTGGACTGGATGATCTTTTGAGGTCCCTTCTGATCCCTAATGATACTATGGCTTCTGTGCCATCCCATAGCTGCTGTGTTACATCCCCTGGCTGCCCTGCTCATCTTATGACTGCCCCATCCCCTCCTTGCCCATCCCATAGCTGCTGTGCCTCATCCCAAGGCTGGAATAACGTAGGTTATTAGATGTTGGGTGACAGCTAGGTACTGTATATTGGGTTATTGCACTGCTCTTTATGAAAGGAGCCTTTGGGGTGGCTGGTGCTGCCTCTAAGGGAAATCAGTGATGTTCCTGTGTGCAGGATGATCCTTATCCCCCTGTAGTGTTTACAAACCAGCAGGAAATAAATGGAGACTGACTGGAAGAGCTGCCAGAAAAGTTCTTACACAAAACACAAGTCACTGGATGGAGGCCAAAAAAAGGTTGCAGTGAGGGAAGCTGCTGGGTCTGTGTCCCCAGGAGTTCTGAGCAGGATAGAGTTATTTCAAACCCTACAGAGCAAGCAGGGCAGATGAAACAGCTCCAGTGCTGTTGACTGGAGACCCCTTGTTACACCCTGTGAGGTTTTACCTACTCCATGCATCAACATTCTCGTAGCCACACGGGCTTCTCCTGGCTGATTTCACCTTGGAGTGCACCCAGCATGTTCTGCCTTCAGCAGCATCGATCAGCAGCAGCGCCTTATCTCTGTATCTGCTTTAATTTCCCTTAATCTTCCTGAGCCGACGGTATAAATTAATATCCTGGGTCCACAGGGTGCCTCACACAAAGCATTTTCACATGTAAATGGCCCGATACATCCTGCAACAGAGGTGTGATTCGCAGCCTCGTACGCAGTAAATCTGAGGTGGAAGTCAGCTAACTAATTTATATGAAGTAATTAGATATTAGGTTCTGAATTACATGCACAAAAGATTCCCTCCCTCCCCCCTTTTTTGCTTTTCCTTGTGTGAACTCATTGGATGAGCTGAGAGTGGAGAAGGGGGAGGTGTTCGTCCTTCTCTGTCACCCAGTCCTGCTCTCTGTTCTGCCAGGAACAGACAGAAGCAGTGAAATAACCCCCCCTCCGCACTCTTGTGCCCCCTCAGTGCCCCCTGATCTCTGCCCATTGCAGAAGAGTTCCAGCAGCTAAACTGGGGGTTTGTGGCACCACAGGGACAGGCACCCATACTGAGCCATTGGTAACTGAGCTCCTCACCATGAGCTGCTCTGGTTCTTCACCAGGTGTGGGGTGGCTTTCACACCGCACAGGTTCTGGAAGGCAGCCCAGCCTGAAGATCATAGAATCATCGAGTCATCCAGGCTGGAAAGGACCTTCAAGATCACCAAGTCCAGACATCCATCCTACAGTTCCCAACCACTACCCCAGCTCCTCAAACACCCTGGCTGCCCAGTTGTTGAACCCCTCCAGGGATGCTGTCTCCACCCCCTCCCTGGGCAGCCTCTTCCAAGGTCTCCCCACTCTTTCTGGGAAGTTTTTCTTAAAATCCAACCTGCCCCTTCCCTGGCACAACCTGACCCCATTTCCTCTGGTCCTGTTGCCAGTCCCTAGGGATAAGATGCCGACTCCGCACCTTGCTGCACCCTCCCTTCAGGTAGCTGTAGAGAGCAGTGAGGTCTCCTTTCAGCCTCCTCTTCTCCAAGCTGAACAACCCCAGCTCCCACATCCTCTCCTCACTCCTTGGTCCTGGTTTCAAATTGGGCAGTGTCCCCAGTGTGGGTTTGCAGATCGCACCAGCTGCACTGGGGTTGTGATGGCTGGATGGAGTGAGCTCTGAGCAAGGTCAGCTTCCACCTCCAGTGACCTCTGTTAGACAGAGGATGTGGAGGTTCCACTTGAGATCTTTACGTTCGGGGTTGGCTGTGCAGATACCTCACCCCCAGTGCTGTCTCGTCCTTACGGCAGTTTCCAAACCTCCAGCCCAGTCTCCCCAGCCGGTCTGGCTATTTTTAGCTGGTTTCCCAGGGAAACGTTGGTTTGTGTGGCTGCTGCATCCTCGGGTTTGACAGCAAGGGAGAGAGGTAGCAAAGATCATTCGCACTGAGTTCTGTGAAAAAGGCTGCCTCTGATTAAAGAGACAAGGTGGAGAGTCTCTGCCAGCCCAGGGCCACGAAGTTTGTCCGTCCCTGTCCCCGTGGGGAGCTGCTGCCTCACTGCTTGGCTGGTCCACAAGAAACAGAAGAGTCACAGCATGGAAATGCACAGCTGGGCTGAGGGAAGGTGCTGAGGACAAGGGGGGTGCAGAAAGCTCACGCTGTGTTTGCCTGGGGGTTTTGCTGAGTTGTAGAAGGCAGCTCTGAGTGTTTCTCCGTTCATGGAGCTCAGTGGTTTTCTTGGAAGTGCAGAAGATGCTTTTGGGGTGCCCCCCAAGGCAAGGCAAAGTCTGCTGAATGTATCCTGCTTGTTCAGTGAGAAAAGGGGAAAGGAAGGGATTTTGGTGCCTGAACCCAGTGCCCCTGGGTTGCTGCAAAGCTCATGCAAGACAGACACGGCGGCACTGGGACTCGGGGAGGTGGTGTTCACAGACAAATCCAAGTGGTGACATTTCCTCCCCGGAACTTTTGAAGAGGGTAAAATGAGTGAGTAAAACGCTTAATCATAAAGTTGTCACCTCAGCAGCCGGAGCACGGTCTGGTTTGCCCTGCTGAGCCAGTCAGGTGGGAGGAGAGGTGGGACAGGAACTTCAGTCTGAGGTGCAGCCCCACCGCAGGCAGGAGCTACTGCCTCTAGGCTCGGGTGTGAGGTGGGGTTTGGAAGCAGACTGGGCTAGTAGACAGGAGTGAAATTAATTTGCCTAAGAAGGGTTCAGCGCTGAGTTTAAACCCCTGCAGCGTGCCAGGAGGCTGCATAGGGCTGGTGGAGGGGACACAGTAGGTCTAGCAGACTCTGCCCATCTGCAGTGGCAGCTGGAGGCTGGGGGATGTACCCCAGGGTCTCTAAAACAAAAGCAGTAGAAGCCCACATTCAGGACCTTAACTCCCCATCAGGTTTAACTGGTACCATCTTGGGGCAGTGGGATAGAGATGCCACATCCCAGAGCAATCGCCAGCTTCTGAAGCTGGAGTTCCTGCTGGAGTTCTCCTGCGGTTTGGAGATGTGTGTTTGCCCAGCTGATGGCCTGGCTTGAGTTTGGCTCAGACTGGAATTCGTTTGCTTTATAATAAGTTACATGAAGACTTCTGAATGTTAACAGTCCTCTTGTGCCTCTCCCATAGTTCCACTGTGACTGTAGCTCACAAATTAGCCAGCAGGAACCATGAGTGACAAGACAGAGAGACAGGACCCACTCAGATGAGCTCAGGACAGAAAATCCGCTTGGAGGGAGTGAGCTCCAGTGAAAACCAGGGCTGCTCCAGTCCTGGGACCTCAGTGTGACTCAGGTGTGAGCAAAGGGCCAAGCCTAGCTCTGTGTCAGGCTCATGTCTGTGTTGTAAGCAGTAGATGTTGGGGATGTGGCACATCGTGCTTGACAGTGAGTAACAGGAATCTCCCACTGGTGAGAAGGTACCTGCTGCAGCAGAGGAGGAACAGTGAATAATTGTATGATGAGTGATTAGTGCTGGTGACTCCTCTCCGTGCTGGGTCCTTCAACTTTATGTGGATGAGGAGTAGAGTGTTTCTGCTGCTGCTGCTGTTGCTGGCAGGTGGATTGGCCTCTCCAGACCCCCAGCAGTGTCAGTGTGCTGGGGCCAGTGGACTCACAGGGGAAGCAGGGTAGGGTGAGATGGAGAATGAAGGGCCTGAGGTGTTGGAAGTCCCCAGTCTGTGTTCACGGGCAGTGGCAGGACCTGTGTAAGGATAGTAGTCATGAGAAGCTGTGGGGCACACAAGAGGAAAAGGGAGAGGGGGCTGTGCTGTGGCCATGCCCAGTCTGAAACAGAGCTGGGAGCTGCTGCCATCACTGCCTACAAGAGATGGAGATGAGTGCAAGTTGTGGAGCCTTGCTGTGGATAGTGAGGTGACCAAGGCAGGGCTGTGCTGTGATTCCTGTCTAGGCTGTGGCCACATATTTCACTTCAATAAATGCAAGTGCTTTTGTGCTGCTGACATGTGCAATCCAGGTGTGATGAAGGACTCTGGGACTACACCCAAGACTGTGGCCACTGCTTTCAACTTTGAAAGCCAGGCCTGAACTGCTTCTCACCCACAACCACGAGGAACCTCCTCCTGTTGGTGACCATGTGGCTCTGTGCCCTCTGCAGATGTGCCCCACGCTGGAGGGACATCTGGGGGAACCAAGTCATGGAGCATTGGAGCTGGGTCCTTGGGGACTGCACAAGCAGGGAGCATTGGAGAATTGGAAATGGACCCACTTCTACCTTCAAAGCAAAAACCTCTTCAGTCCAGAGTCGGAGCTGGTCTGTGAGGAGAGAAGGGATTAAACCTGGAGAAGGCACTCATTAGTGTCTCATCCACTTCCATCATTCCCAGATAAAACCAGGTTGCCTGGATTGGGGCCTTTTCTTTCTCAGTGTCCCCACTGTTGGGGTAACTGGACTCTGCTCATCCTCCCCCAGCAACCTGCCAGGCAGGAGCCACTGCACAGCATGGCCAGAGAAGAGAAATGCGTGTCCTTGCTTGACAGCAACAGCAAAAAGGCCACGGAAGGGCTGAGCCCAACTCGCCTTCCCATCAGCGATGCCTTCAGTGCTGTCTCTGGCAGCTCATTTTTCATTTAGTTTATTTATTGGTCTGGTTTCTCTCTGCCAGACTTGGGGGCAGAGTGGGGGCAGGCAGAGCAAGTGGGGACAGATAGGGAGTGGGGACAGACAGACTGAGTGAGGACAGACAGGGGGACTGGCAGCACGACGGTCCCAGCAGAGGGGACTGGGCTGAGAAGGACCTTGTCTCTCACAACTCAATTTTCTCTTTCAGTCCCAAATACCAACTGTCAGTAGAGGGGAATTTGGGAAGGGAAGGGTTAAGCATGTAAGAGCTCTGTGGGATTTTACCCTAAAGTTGGGTTTGGTTTTAACCTTCTTCCTCTTTTTAACCTGAATCTTATTTTTGTTTCTAACCATAAACTTTCAGGGGGAAAGTTCTTTCCTTTCCCCTGCCCTGATAAAAGTTCATCTCTCATCCCAAGGAGCCCTCAGTGCAAAGCTCTGCTGCAAAGTCCCACTTCCAGCCACAGCCTTCACCAGCCCTATCTGAGCTGCTTATGTGTGCCCCTCGATCCATCCTGGGGCCACCTCATGGTGAATTGCCCCGGGAGAAACTGAATTCCTGGATTTCCCTGTCCTTTGACTGTCCCATGGCTCGGAGCATGCTGGCCCCTGTATCTCAGAGCACTGGCTTTAGGGCTGGGGAGATCCAGGCTGAGATTGGAAATGACTTGCAGATATAAATGTTGGGGGACATGAAGTGATAAAGCTTTGTGGAGCAGAGGGGATCTGTTATGATGGGGACAGCATTCACCTCTCCGAATGCTTTGTCCCTGAGGACATCCCAGCTCACCCTCCCCCTGGTCCCAGCTCACTCCCTGCCCTGGTCCCAACAAGCTGGGCCAGTACAGCTGGGTCTGGAGAATGGATTTCTGGGCACTGTGTGGCAACCTTTGTGCAGCTCCCCAGCTCTTGCTGACAGCTGTTCCTGGGAGCCCAAGCTGAACAACCCCCCTTCTGGACTGCACTGCGTTAGCAAAATGGGTTTAATTAAAACAGGGTTCCTTTGTGTCTGGACAGGTTGTGAGTGCAGGTGGGTTTCATTGCATAGCCACTGAGTGAAGGATCTCCAGCCCTGGCTGTGCCTGGGCTGACGCACTCTCCCCGGCTCACTGAGGTGTACCCTGCCTTCCCCAGACGCTGTTGAAAGAGGGTTAATGGGCTCTGGGTTGTCGTTTCATGTGAAGCTCTGTCATCCTCCTTGTTTGGTTTCCAGCACACTCAGGACTGCTTTCTTGAGGTACTTGCCCCGCTGTAACATCCCTCAATCTGCAGAAAGTCCCAGGTCACGTCTGCCCAGGTCCCCCGAAGCGCAGCAGCCTGTCGGATGTTTAAGCAGGGGCTGGATACGTTTTCCAGCAGAGGTAATGAGCCAAGGAGGAGGTGGTAGGTGATGAAATGAAGGTGAGGAAAGAAGCAAATGAGATCCCCGATGGGTAGCTGCGCTTTCTCCAGCTTCTGAGGCATCTGCTCTGCTAATGAGGCTGAGCTGTGGCTGTGTCAGCCCAAACACCTCTCGCTGGCCGCTGTCTGCGGCTGCTGTCATTGCTGATGGTGGCAAAGACTAAGAAGAGGTTGGCTTGTTTGCAGCCCACAGGTCTGTGGATGTGATTTTGTGCAGCAGCACAGGCTGGTGGTTTTTTCCAAGTCATTAATTTCAAGAAGGGAATTAAAGAGGGGTTTTTCTGCAGAGTAATCGAAAGGCAAAAGGGTTTCTCCAGCCATGTTCTCCCTTCCTGCCCCCATCTCAGGTTTCTCAGAGATGTGGTAGAAGCTCCATCATGGGGCCAGGTTGGATGGGGCTCTGAGCAACCTGGGCTACTGGAAACTGTCCTTGCCCATGGCAGGAGGTTGGACTGGATGAGCTTTGAGGTCCCTTCCAACCCAACCCATCCATGATTCCAGATTCTATGATCTCACTGGCATCCCTGAGACAGCAGCTGTTTATCATAGGGAGGGAGCCGCAACCAGCTTTCTTCCCTTGAGTCAGCTCAGCTCAAATACTGCTGCCTGCCTTTGCCTTGAAGATCAGTGTCTTATTCCATTTCTTTTCCTATCACAGTCCCATCACCAGCATGGCTTCCTCTTCATCCGTGTTACTCAGTTCATCCCAACAGGCATGAGGACAGCATTATAGGGTGGAATTTATTCACAGTTAGAGCTCTTCGTGCCTGACTGCGCCAGGGTTTGGAGCAGTAGGGTCATTCCTTAAATTCTACAGAGAAAACCTTCTGAAAGGTTTTGTCATTGATCTCCCCCGATCTTGCAGCTCACAGTACAGAATAGCCCTAAATCTGCTAATATCCCCAAATCTCTTCATAAATTCACAAGCTTTTTTCCAAGGAAAGAAGAGTGGATGCAGAAGGAAGAGGCTGGAATGCAGGGTTCCTGCGGGGTTCCCCGGTCAGAACAACGTGGGGGTAGCACTCTGGAGGTTTTACTTCATTCACCCACGGGTAGGCTGAGAAATTCCAACATCATCTGCTTGTCTCTCTCTCTGCAGCTTCCTGGGGACTCTGATCCCTTTTGGCATCCCTGGGAGGCTGGCTGACAATGATGTGTTACTGCATCCCCTACTCGAGTTCAAAGGAATTGGGTTAATGAGCAGGAGGCATCGGGCAGAGCGTCAGCCATCAAATTATACTGGAGCTTGTGTGCTGCCTCCTGAATTCCCCACTTCACCTGCCTTTGATCCTGGCGATGAAGGGAATGAAATACAGCAGCGACAAACAGGGGAAAGCTGGCGACCTCACAAGCTAAATATAATCCTTCTCTTTCATACAACCTGCTCTTCAGGCAAAGCTAGAGACTGCATGAGAATGAGGAGGAGAGGAAGGGAGGAGACCCAAAATTAGTGGAAACCCTTTTGTCTGAGGAAGCAAAATGGATACAGAGGGAATCTGGAGTCTCCTCAGATGTGCAGCTTTGGAGGAGAGTCAGCAGCACTGGGTGTGAGAGAGCAGCGGCTGGGGAGGGCTGCTGGGCAGGACAGATAAATCAGAGGTAATGGGAATTGACAGCTTCGGCTTTCACGCTGCTCAGCACCATCCTGAGCCGGGGCTCACACAAGATGCTGCCTTTGTCTGGAAGAGTAGGATCAGGGAAGTGGCATCGGAGCCCCGCTGGTGGGCAGATGAAAAAGAGCATCTCCCCACTGCTGCTACAGCATCATGCGGCCGATGGACAGACCCTTGGAGCAGACAGGGGCTGCTCTCTCCATCTGTTGCTGGAAAAACACATGCGATAGCCAGCCCCCACCCAAGGATCAATCATCTGCTTTCAGGGTGTTTAAATATTGATGGGAAAAGCACCTCCACCAGGAGCTGGGGGAGAGGCACAAATGCATGGGGGTCGCTCAGGTCAGCAGCCTTCCCCCCTCCTCCTGCAGTGGCTCTGTGCAGGCTGGAAGCAGCACTCAGATGCAAGGTTGGCCAGGGAGCAGGGAGCGACAGAGAGCCAGAAACACTGCTGGTCTGCAGGTAGAGCCAGGGAGCCAGGGGCATGGGACAGTGCTGCCCTCATGTCAGGCTTTCACCAGCTCATGGAACCCTGGGCCACCTCAAGTGTTAGAATTCACCTCCACAAAGAAAATACCTGAGCAACCTCAGCTGGGGTTGTGGTGTTTGTCCACATCCCAAAGCTGGGTTGCTGTGTGCTGGCCGTTTGGCTTGAGAGGGCAGGAATTAGAGGTAAAGGCTGGCTCAAAGTAAGGGTGATGATGGAGGGCACCTCAATTGCACTTCCTGACTCAGTGAGTCTCTTGGTGATTCAGGCTTGGGAAGGAGTGGCTGGAGAGCTGCCCAACACAGAGGGACCTGGTTGACAGCAGTTCAGCATGGGCCAGCAGTGTGCCCAGGTGGCCAAGAAGGCCAACAACATCCTGGTTTGTATTAGAAATAGTGTGACAGGACCAAGGAGTGCTCCTGCCCCTGCTGAGGCTGCACCTCGAGTACTTGGAGCAGTTTGGGCACTGCAGGTCAGGAAGGACATGGAGGGACTGGAGAGGAGGCAGAGAAGGGCAACTGGGCTGGTTAGGGGTCTGGAGAGCGGGGCTGATGAAGAGAGGCTGAGGGAGCTGTGGCTGTTCAGCCTGGAGAAGAGGAGGCTGAGAGGAGACCTCACTGCTCTCTACAGCTCCCTGAAGGGAGGGTGCAGTGAGGGAGGGGTTGGCCTCTTCTCCCTAAGGACTGGTGATAGGAGCAGAGGAACTGGGGTCAGGTTGTGCCAGGGCAGGGTCAGGTTGGATCATAAGAAGAACTTTGTCCCAGAAAGAGTGGGGAGGCCTTGGCACAGGCTGCCCGGCGAGGTGATAGAGGCAGCATCCCTGGAGGGGTTCAACAACTGGGTAGCCAGGGTGTTTGAGCAGCTGGGCTAGTGGTTGGGGACTGTAGTGTGGACAGTTGGATTTGGTGATCTTAAAGGTCTTTTCCAGCCTGGGTGATAACTCGATGATTCTTTTAGCATCATTGGCAGCACCTGGGGAGCCTGCGGGGTCAGGAACAGTCTGTAACCACCTGTGTTGGGAAAGAAGTTTCTGCAGAGAAAGGCGCTTCTCTGCTGCCATGACTCAGGGAGGGTAATGAAGAGTACAAATATAAATGGGGCAGCAGAGGATGTTTACTGGGTGGGGAAGGTGGAGGTGTGGGGGATGTGCTGCACTGTCAGATCTTTGCAGCAAATGTTTAGCTTATGCAAATGTTTCCCTTCCTCCTCATACGCCAGCGCAAACTCAACAGATCCCAATACTGGAGATGATTCCAGCATCAGCTCCTTGCATCTAGTCGACACAATGCCAGCATTTGTTTCAACACTGTTCAGAGTCCAAACTGGCAAAGCTCTGTATCTGTAAAATAATGGGATTTTAGCTCCCTCTTGTATGTCAGTGTCCCATGAGTTACCTCTGGTATCTGGGTGTCAGAACTCACACGTGGGATTTGCTCTTCGTGAATGATCTTTTGCAGCCTTGACTCAGTGTGGAGCCAACACAGGGACTGTGCACAAGCTGGATAGAGAGCTGCAGCCTGTCCTGTCTGCACTCAGTCTGTCCTGTCCTGCCCGCAGCCTGTCCTGTCTGCACTCAGTCTGTCCTGTCCTGCCTGCACCCAGTCTGACTTGTCCTGCCTGTAGTCTGTCCTGTCCTGTCCTGTCCTGCCTGCACTGTCTGTCCTGCCCTGCCTGGCTGTAGCATCAGCATCACAGCCTTTGTCCTTGGTGCCTGCCTGCAGGGATGTGTTGCTATGTACAGTGCATTCCATTGTAGTCCTCTCTCTGCCCTGTTTTGTTTAGCTTAGTGTGGATTAAGGTTGCCCTGAGTGTAAACACAAACTCGAGCTGGGCTGTGGTTTGGGGTTTCTCGTGTCTGGGTTGACCACTTTTCAATCAGCTTTATGAACTCTGCCAACACAGAGCCAGTTACACCTTGGCAGGGACTGCTTTTCTCCTGCTTCAGGAGCATCAGCTGAGCATCCCCCCAGGGGGGGAGCAGCCACCCAGCATCACCACATGGGCTGTAGGAGTGAGGCTGAGGAGACTCGATGCCCTATAAGATTCTCCTTGTGCTGCCCCATGAAGTTCTTGTTGTGGTACCCTGCAGGGTTCTCCTTGTGATGCCCTGCAAGATTCTTGTGAGGCAGCCAGAGCCTTTTGTTTCAGCCTTCTAGGAAACAGCTGGAGCAGAGCCAGCGAGGAAGGACTGGGCAAGGGGACGGGGCTGGGAAAAGCCAGGCTTAGAGGACAGATGTGCCCAGTGTGGAGGATGAGGATGCTGATGGTGGTGATCTGTACATGGCACAGGCTGTCTGCGCTTGCTTGGGAGTGACAGTAACTTTGGGGCCAGCAAGGTCCCCGAAGCGGAGGACGGTTACCATGGCTGCAGCAGCTCCATCACAGTCGCTCACTGTCACACCCCGCCTTCGGGATTTAATGAGTTCGTTAGCGGATCCTCAGATACAATAATAGCGATATGAAAATGCCTTGGTGCAGCTCACAGAGCCCTGGTCATTGGTGGAGAGTCCGGAGGTCACTGCTGCCCCTTTCTCCAGGCAGGAGCCAGGGTGGGGTTCCCCAGAATGGGGCTGGAGAGGAGGAGGAGGAGGGTAATGGAGGAACCTGCCTGCATCCTCATGGTCTGGAAGGGAAGGGAAGGCAGTTTCTCTTATTTTTAGTGCTGTGTGCTCAAGATTGAGGACTGAAACCCTCAATGTGAAAATTAGTCAGTGCTCTGAGAACTCCCCTGAGTGCGGCTGCGCTGAGTGGATGGAGCCTGTTCAGACCCTACAGAGACAGGGAAACAGCACCATTTCTCATTAGCCCTGTGGATTTGGGTGTCGCTTTCTCCCTGGGTGATTTTACAACCAAAGTCATCCTGTTTCTCCAAGCTTTGGCCATGGCTGGGTGTCTGTGCAGCACCACGGTGCTCTGGTCAGGTATAGGGTAATTTTCCATCCCGAGCCCTCTCACGGGGTTAGAGTGCCCTTTCAATCACTGGAATATATTTCTCCCCTTCCCCTCCTGTAATATTTTCCTCTCCCTTCCAAATCAGAGCCAGAGCAGGGCAGACCAATCTCTTTCTGCTCACTCAAGGATTCAATTTCTATAGCACCAAGAAGTTTTAACCCATGGAGACAATAGCAGCATCTCTTGTTCCAAAGAAGCAGACTCCTCCGCTTGGGTTCTGTAGCAATTACAGAAAAAAAAATAAAAATAAAAATAAAACTCCTTTCCTGGAGCCTCGAGCTGCCATTTCAAAGTCAAATTAACATTCTGCTCATTTTGTCTGGTTTGACGAGATTTCTGGAGATTTTTCATTATGCAGCAGATTGGAGAAAACCTCTCTGCAGAGGACACAAATGAGAGCTTGAGATGGTTGGTTTTTAGAAGGTGGGATGGGTGTTGTGAGCTCCCTACGAGAACACAGATCTTCTTGTACATTAGAGATGTTTTCTGCTGGAGCCATTCAGCTCTTGGCATAGGAACCTGTTATTAAACAGAGCTGTAGTCCAGGACAGGAGAAAGACTTTGAAGTTGGGTTGCTGCGCTTGCTTCACCCCAGAATTCCATGACTAAAAAAGAATTGAATTCCCAAGTGTTTCCCTCCTGCTGCCAGCACTTCCTCCAAGGTGGGCTCATGCCCAGCAGAGACACAGCATCTGCCAGCTCCAGCAGGCTGCAGAGTAAGAGATTTTTCTCTTTTTCTAGTGTGTCAGAAGCTTTGAAGAGGAAGCAATTAACTTCCTGGCTGCTTCCGTCACATCCCACAAGAGTGACGTCCTTGAGGTAGAAACAGGGTGTCCTCTGGCTTCCCTTGTGTTACAGAATCCCAGAGTGATTGAGATTGGCAAAGCCCTCTGAGCTCAGCCAGCCTGACCCAGGACCTAACATCACTCCATCAGCCAGACCAGGGCACCCAGGGCCACAGCCAGGCTGTCCTTCAACACCTCCAGACACCAGGACTCCCACACTGCCCTGGGCAGTCCAGTCCAGGCTCTGATCCCCCTTTCTGTGAGGAAGGGCTTCCTAACAGCCAACCTAACCCTCCCCTGGCAGCTTCAGGCCCCGCCCTCTCATCCTGGCGCTGGTTGCCTGAGAGAAGAGCCTGACCCCCACCTGACTGCAACCTCCCTTCAGGGAGCTGGAGAGAGGAAGAAGGTCCCCCCTGAGTTTCCTCCAGGCTAGCACCTCATCAGCCTTTCTCTGTAGTCCCTTCCCCAGCCTTTTTGCTCCTCTGGACCTGCTCCAGCTCCTCAATCTCTTTTTTGAACTAAGGGACCCAGCACAGCCCCCAGGAGTCAATGAGAGGCCTCCCCAGCGCCTAGGACAGGCGGAGAATGACGCCCCTAGTTCTGGTGGCCACACTGTTGCTGATACAAGCCAAGATGCCACTGGCCTTCTGGGTCACCTGGGCACCCTGCTAGCCAGCAGGGTGAAGTGCTCCCTCAGGACACACAAGTTGTGGCCACATTTGCAGCCAGCCGCTGTGTCTCCTGGCCACAGCCTGTTTGTCTACAGCCCCTGTCACATTCTCATGGCCCTTTTTTCTTTCCCCACTTCCAGGCTGGTGGCAGATCCTCTCAGGCCCAGCTGAGAGGGCTGGGTTGTCCTGGGGTGATTTTCTCTGTCCCTGCAATT
Organism: Upupa epops; assembly: GCA_013397515.1. Lineage (NCBI taxonomy): Eukaryota > Metazoa > Chordata > Aves > Bucerotiformes > Upupidae > Upupa > Upupa epops. The sequence goes on along the minus strand of VZRI01005202.1, from coordinate 163,847 downwards.
AACTCACTGTGTTTGATTTGAGCAGAGAGCAGAACCCAGGGCTTAGATGAAAGCAGACAGGGGGGTGTTGGGAGAGGAGCGATACCCTTCGGATGCATCATGAATCTGTCTCTGAAACACCGCCGATGCAAGTCTGAGCATGTCACGTGCCGGGATGCTAAGAGACAGTTCAGGTAGCACTGGTTGGACTGGGTTGCCTAAATAACAACCCTGGTAGCCTTTCGGATAGGGCCAGGGATTGTCTGCTGGTTCCCCAGCAAACGTTTGCCTGGCATTCAGCCAAACCCTCTGTATTTAGTTTTTCCTCCTCTTTTAGCTGTTGTTTGTGGTTCTCCCCCAGCACTGTGAGCTCTTTGTGTTGCTGTTGTGCCCAGTTTGGGATTATTTGTGCAGAAGGGATTTCGTCCCTGTGTGCCCAGAGCTTTGGAGCATCCTTCTGTACAGGCTGTGGGGGGTTTCCACCTCCCCTCAGTGCTCACTGCGATGGTACTGAGACCACATTCAGCCTGGGATGAGCCATTGAGACTCACCCTGTGCATGAAGACCACCACGAGTCATCCCAGCATTTTTCAGAGCAAAGCCCTCTGAGTACACCCCAAAAATGAAGCTTTGGGGGGCCACAGTCCATTTGTCTGCCTGCCCAGGTCTGGTTTAAGCAGAGTGGAGCTTATGAACACACAGCAGATTGTTTTCCCTAGGGGTCAAGGGACAGGATTCTCCTTCACAAGTGGTTTTGATTGAACCAAGTGTGAGTAGGAGCTGGGTTTCTCCATACTGGGAGTGGAGAACATGGGCTGGGAGCCCCTGTCCCATCACTCCTGCACCCTGGCTGCCCTCTCCCACCTTCCCACCACACTGAGGCTCTGGCTGCTCCTTTCTCAAGTTGCTTCAGAACCCTGGTCACTCTTACTGTATCAGAACACCTTTACGTGAGCATGGAGCCACATGAACAGGCGTGAGAGCAGATTGACCCAAGCAGCAGCAGCCCCGTGTGGAGGTTTTGGCCTGGCTTGGTGCCTGGTTTCATTCTGAAAATGTGATCAAGGAGCTGCACGAGCTGAATCAGGCTGCTGTGAAACCATGGAGCCAGCTCCATTTTATCACTCTTCAAAATAGACGTTAGTTAACACCCTGGCTTGGTGCTCGGGCTGAACAACTGTGGCAGCCATCGACTGCACTGAGCACAAACCTCCCTCTGCCCTCACCTGCATGCCCAGGGCTCTCATCAGCCAGGGAAGGTTAATTTGGCTGCTGGGTGTTGCCCCTCACCAGCCCCCATCGCTTCACCAGGGGCAGCAACACCTCTCACCAGAGCAGGTTGCCCAGAGCCCCATCGAGCCTGCCCCTTCCAGGGATGGAGCAGCCACTGCCTCCCTAGGCAACCTGTTCCAGCGCCTCAGCTCCCTCACAGGGAAGGATTTCTGCCTCAGATCCCCTCTTTTATCTTGAACCCAACCCCATTGTCCCAGCACCAGAGCCCCTTTGTTTTCCTTTTTAGTCCCTCTGCAGCTTTTCTGGAGCCCCTTCAGGTACTGGAAGCTCTGCTGTGGTCCCCTCAGAGCCTTCTACTCTTCAGGCAGAACAGCCCTGACTCCATCAGCCTGTCCCCAGAGCAAAGGGGCTCCAGCCCTCTGAGCATCCTTGTGGCCTTCTCTGGACCTGTTCCATCAGGTCCATGTCCTTCTTGTGTTGTGTTCTTCAGAACTGGATGCAGGACTCCAGGAGGGATTTCACAAGAGCAGAGTAGAGGGAGAGAATCCCCTCCCTTGACCTGCTGGTGACATGTTGTCATCCAGCTCAGGACACAGTTGGCCCTCTGGGCTGCCCTCACACATTGCTGGCTCCAGCTACAGTTTACTGGTGCCCAAAAGCCACAGGACACATCCTTGGGACCACTGGAGGGTCACAGCACCCTCCAGGGCTCTTGGACAGGACTTCCTGCTGAGCTCCCAGGGTTGGGTGATGGTATCTGAGATCCAAGAGCAGAGCAGCCCCTTAATTCCAGGGGTTTTCTTGCAAAGCAGATGGATGAGAATTGTGCAAAAGGAAAAAGCTGACACAGAGAAAGCACTGCTCCCTCTCCTTCCGAAGGCAGGGGCGGCACTGGCCGTCAATCACCAGCCCTACTGCAACTTATCGCCATTTCATTAACAAGAAGCCCATTTATGACTTGGAAATGCTTATTCATGCAGTCTGATTACACTCCAGATTCTGTCAGGAGCCACATGCTGCACTGCCTTCCAGTATCAAAACCCAGTGACTCACTGCATTTCACCAGAGCAAGTGCTGAGCTGGCCCCTGCTTCGCTAATCCTCCTCATTCCTAACGCACTGCTTCCCCACCGCTGCTCCTGCCCCTGCTGCTCCGACCCAGTTACCCAGGAATAACTGAGTGGCTCAGCCTGGAGAAGAGGAGGCTGAGGGGAGACCTCACTGCTTTCTAACAGCTACCTGAAGGGAGGTTGGAGTGAGGCAGGGGTTGGCCTCTTCTACCTAGGAACAGGACCAAAGGAACTGGGGTCAGGTTGTGGCAGGGTTGGATCAGGTTGGATCTCAGGAAAAACTTGTTCCCAGAAAGAGTGGGGAGGCCTTGGCACAGGCTGCCCAGGGAAGGGGTGGAGGCAGCGTCCCTGGAGGGGTTCAACATCTGGGCAGCCAGGGTGTTTGAGGAGCTGGGGTAGGGGTTGGGGGCTGTAGGGCAGACAGTTGGACTGGATGACCTTGAAGGGCTTTTCCAGCCCTGATGATTCACTGATTGTCCCGTCTATCTCCAAGGGCAGATGAGCTGGAATAGGCTTCATTTTGCCTTTTAAAAACCAGCGTTGACCTCAACACAGGAGGCTTGGTCAGAAGATGGATTTTCTGGGCTCCCGAAGCACCAAAGACCCAGGCACTCAGCAGTAACCTGGAGCCTGTGTGCTGCTTATTTAGAGCTGCGTGTATTTTCAAGCGTTTTCTATTTTTGAGCGTTTTCTCTTTTTCCAAAGCCAAACCAGCAAGGTGGAAGGACCCGGCGAAGGTGGGGCGTCAGCCGCATGTATTCCGATCGCAGTTCAGTTTGTAAATACAGCCGGAGTGCTGCCAACCCTCATTAACTGTCCACAGTCAATGCCTTCGTTCTGGGTGAGCTGACGGCAGCAGCACTAGCTCAGTTGGAGCTGTTGATCCACCGAGCAGACTGACTGCAGTCCTTCAGGATTCTTGTAATGGGAAGTCGCTCCCGATGCTGCCGAGCGGAGGGATGGTGCCGTAAGCCGACTATCGGAGGGGTTTCCATGCCCTCACAGGGTAAAAAGCCATCATTTTGATTTCGTTTGAATGAAGCAGAGGGGAAAGGGCAGTAAATCTCTGCAGCAAATTGGTTCCTCTGGATTCCTTGAACAATTGAAATGGAAAATATCGACTAGGCATCGGTTTAATTTAGGGTTTAATGATCATTTCTGTGTGAGCAGGCTGTAAAACCTTCCTGCAAAGCAATCTATGCTCCTGAGGTAAAATTCCGCCCCTAGGAATTGAGGAGGCGGCAGCTTTAAATAGCTCAGCACCCTCTTCTCCCTTTTGTCTGTGTCCTTGTGCAACCAGGCAGCAGACAGCTCATCCCCTTTGTTTTTCATCTCCTTTGGATCCTGCAGATGAGGAGAAGAGATAAAGGCATCAAGTAAAGGAAGGAATCTCTGCCAGAGCAATCACCCCCAGGCTAGAGTTTCACAGGCAGGAGATGCCAGCAATCCCAGCAATCCTCCAGTCCACCTGGAGCTGAAGGCTCTGCCCTCAGGTTTGAAACTGGCTGGGTGTCCCTGTGCCACCTGCCCCTGCCTCTCCAGTGCTCCTCTTGCTTCAGGAGATGCTCCAGCATCAAGAGTGGACTCTGGCACATCCTGGGCTCTGAGAGCACCATGGCAGCTGCCTTGGCACTGCAGTGAATCCATCAACCCCTTCCTTTTTCCTAGTTTGCTGCCTTTTATTCTGTTGCAGGTCCTGTGGGATATGGTGGGGGGGTGTCTCTCTTCCCTGGATCTGCCCCCATCCCATCTGTATTAGGATCAGCATCTTCTTGTCCTTAAAAGGCCGTGAAGCTGCACCTAGCAGACAACAGCTGCCTCTCCTAACTCACCCTCTTATGGAGCCATCAGCCAGGGCTGGCCCAGAGCAGCCTCCCCCACCCATCAGCTGGAAGAGCTGCCTCATCCTGAATTGGATCTGGTTGTCAGGTTGGCACCACTTGAGGCAGGGGCTTGGAGCAGACGACCTCAGCGATCCTATCCAGCCTGACTCTTTTCACAAAGCAACCAGTGGTGAATTGCTGATAGCAGTAGGCTGAGCTGGGCTCTGTTGGGAGCAGCCCTAACTGGAGCACCTCTCGCTTTCTGGGTCAGCCAGAAGCTGTGAGCACAGGGAGGGGGTAATGTGCCCATTCCACCTCTGGTGATTGACTGGGTCCTGTCGATAACAGCTCTGCTGGGCAGCTGATCTGTGTCCATGGGCTGCAGGAACCTCTCTTCCTCCAGAGCTGGAAAAAGCCTGTGAATGAAAATGCATAGGAAGGGCAGGGGAGACACTGGGTCTGAGAGAGCAGAGCAGCACTGACAGACACCAGCAGGATCATGCTGGTGAGGGTTCCAGACTCATCACAAGCCCTGGGTCACCAAAGGGGGTTTCCTTCCTGCTCTGACCTTTGGAAAAGGGGAAATCGTAGAAAATCCCTTCAAAGCTCCTGGCCAGGCTGCAGCCTTCACTTGCCTTTTGGCTTTTCCTTGTCAAATAAACCTGGGAAGAGAAAAATCGGGTTGGGATGTAGCCGGACACAGTAGCAGTTGTTACTGTCACCTGGAAGCAGTTGCTTCTCTTGAAGAGCAAGCCTAGATGGCATCGTCCGTCAAAGCTGCGTCCAGCAGCTTCCTACTGTGGCCACCTGAGTCTATAATGAGACCGGGTCTGGGTTGTGGTTTCCTTTGTGAAAGATGATGTGGAGCAGCTGGGTGACTCACGCTGCTCTGAAGTTTGTTCTTTGTCCTCCCAGTTGAACAGGGGCTCCAGCTCCCTCAAACTCTGCTGGGTAGGTTGGGGCTTTTGCTGCAGCCCAAGAAGAGACCCTGTGAACATGGTTCTGGTGCTTGCAGCAGTGGAACTGGGGGGTAACAGGCCCACACACAGGCCACAGGAGCTGTGTCCCTGCTGTTCTTGTGTGAGCCTGCTCTGTGACACTGGGAGCTGAAGTGAAGCCTCTGGTCTGTGCAAAACCAGGACTGGGTGGCACCTCCAGGTCCCAGGCTGCAAACCAGAGCCAGTGATTAGTGCCAGTCCCCAGAGCATCCTCTCTGCTGTGGGATTTTCAGTTCCAGACAGCAGCTGGTTTCCTCTAAACTTCCAGCCTGTGCACGGAGGGGGCTGGTTTGGCCGGGACGCTGAACAACCTGTTTTCTAGTCCTGCCGTCTGTCGGGGAATATATTGTTGGGGGCTGGGAGGAGGCTGCATGCCCAGCTGCCAGACTGGGCTTTGGGGAGTAGGAAGTGTGAGTTGACTTCTCCTTCTTCTGATCCTGCCTTTGAACACCTCTATCTTTTATCACACCTGGAAGTGGTGAGAGTGCATCTGTGGGAGGAGATGGCAGCAGAGGGCTTGGGCAGGGCTGGGATGAACAGCTCAGTCACTGCTCACAGCCCATTCTCATCCAGAGCACATTTGAAACCTAATACAGCTCCTAAATGGGTTGTACCAGCTGTTCCATCGAGCCTTGGACTTCTGGGCTCCTGCTCCAGCAGACTCTGGAGGATAGTTTGTAAGTCCCACAGCTGGTTAACTTTCCCTGTCAGGCTGTTAACCATCTCCTGTTACCACTCAGCTCAGTGGTAGTTATCGCTGGAGCAGATCTGCAGTGCTTGGGGTTCACTCACACAGTTTGTCTGGGTGGAGGAGGAGGTGATAATTAGCCTGTGGTCACCCAAGGAGCAGAGTGAAATCTACAGGATGAGACCTTTCCACCTCTCCCTTCACTCTTCAGGTTTCAGAGTTCATCCCAGTTACTGGAAGGGCTTAGGTGTGTGACTGGTCCCTGTGGCACAAGGATATGGAAGGGGTTGTTACAGCTGGACTGGGTTGATGTCACAAGGTGCTTACAGGGGAGTTCACGTAGCCCTTGGGTTTCATACAAGTTCCTTCAGCAAAGCAAAGGCTGAGAGGAGACCTTGTCCCCTTCTATAATGACCTGAAGGGTGATAGTAGAGAGATGAGGGTTCATCTCTCAGAACAAAGGGGAAGGGCATCAAGCTGCCTTAGGGGAAGGTTTGGTTGGCAACGAGGAGAAATTTCTCCATGGACAGGGTCATCAGCTCTTGGAGCAGGCTGCCCAGGGAGGGGGTTGAGTCCCCATGCCTGGAGGTGTTCAAAGATCTTTTAGATGTGGTGCTGAGAGATCTGGTCTGACGGGGAACTTGGTAGAGTTGGGGTGTTGGTTGGATTTGATAAGCTCAAGAGCATTTCCAGCCTGAGTGATTCTGTGATTCTGTGACTCAAACATGGAGTTTTGGAAGCTGTGGCAGCCCTTGCAGGCTGGTGAGGGATGGCTGCTGCCTCCCCTTCCTGGATCCAATCTATTCCTGGGTAAGATGCTCTGTGGTCCTGCAGCCCTGGTCCTGTCCACCAAACCCCACCTCTCATCCTTGCAGAGGCATCCAGAGCATCACAGCTTCAGAGAACCCAGTGCACATGGAGAATATGAAAAACCATTGCAAAATGTAGTGTTGGTCATGGAACTGAGGATGAATGAGCCTTAATTACACCAGCTTCTTGCTGGTGACAGCTCAGTTCCTTCTGGGAGGGACAGGAGGAGGGGAAGAGTAAGAAGCAGCTCCAATTAGTGACCTCAGTATTTACTCTGCCCAAGGAGCACTTAATTATCTGTCAGCAGCTCCTTTCTCCTGATCACAAGTGTTTACTTGGAGCCAGTCATTCCAGCTGTTTCCCTCTTGTGCTGCCAGGATTGAGCCAGGACTGTGTGCAGTCGGTTCTGGCAGTGAGCACCTCCATGGAGCCAAGTGAACATGCAGACACCCCGAGGAGAGTCAAGTGAGTCTCCTCACTCTTGGGAAGCGATGCTCTGGAAAAGGGTCTTTTCCTCTCTCTGGTATCCAGACCTGATGGGCCACCACCAGCCTGACCTGGACGGTGCCCCAGCCCAGCACAGGAGTAGATTTATAAGCACCTGCAGGGAGGCTTGAGTCAGGCTGGCTCACATCATGCGCTGCTGCACTGCACTCAGCAGCACTGGGCTGGCCATGACCTCTGTGTCTCAGCGAGCTGGATAAGCCTGTTGGCTCTTGGTGGCCATGGCTGGTTTGTAGCTCTGGAGAAACCACCGTGACTTAGGGAGAGATTTCATCCAGCCCAAGGTCAGGCAGACTCTTTCTAATCACCCGCCCTAATCGGCTGCTCTGTGCAAACTGCGGTGTTCACGGTGATACAGATCACTTAATCCCCGGCTCTTGGCGTAACAGCAACGTCGCTCAGCCATCACCTTGAGGAGAGCAGGATCCACGCCAGGGCTGATGAGATCAGGGAGAGCTTCAGCACTTCCCACCCCGGGGTTGCACCTATGCTCATTCCTTTTGATCCTGCACCTTCTCTCATTGTGTGGACAGCACAGTTCCACGCTCCCTGCTCCAGTGACCACAGGCTCCTCTGTTAAGGATCTGACTGCCCTGTCGTCGTGCCAGCATCTCCTCATTTCTAACTGATGCCCTGGCTGTTTCAGCTCTCTTCCTGTTGGCATATTCTGCTCACGGAGCTGTGGGAGCTAGAAAAGGGAACCTCTGGGACTGGAAAGGGGGAAGAAAACCAGTTGACTCCATTGCAGTCAGGAAGGGAGAAACACGAGACCAGAGCTGGTTGTTATCTGATTTGCTGCCCACAGCCCCAGCAGCTGCCTCAGGCAGTCAGAAACAAGAACTTAGGCTGCCAAACCCCCTAGATGTTCAGATTAAAATGAGATGACGAGCGACCCTTGTTTGTGACAGCAGTGCAAAGGATTAGGGAGTGTGAAGATGAGGGTTAGAGACTCCCCTTGCAGGTCATGTCCAGAGCTGGGGAGTCCCTGTCATGATGCTGCCACTGAGCTCTGCAGTCACCAGCTCATGTGGGGACCTGCTCTTCGAGATGAGAGGAGCCGCTCCTCAACTAGGGATTATTGCACAGTCGTGGCACCTTGTCTTGTCAGTGCAACGGCCCTTCAGAAAACATCGAGGAGGCCTCTTGAGATGCTGTGATAGCGTTGGAACAAAGAGTTAACCTGGCACTGGTGGAAGCATTTGCCCACCCCAGTTCATGGCTCAGTTTCTCAGAGAGCACTATGAAAGATTTAGCTCTGGTTATCCCAGAGGAGGGTGGAAGCTGATTAGAAACCAGGGTGAGGGGAGATACTTTGCTCAGCTGGAATGACTGCAGCGAAATAAATGGCTGCTGAGTGCCTGAGCCCTAGATCTTTGATTTGTTGGTGGCTGCAGCTTTGCAGGCATGTGGTTGATGCACATCTCTCAGGGCCAAGTGGGAGTCTGCTGGTTTCTCCCAGCACAGACTGTGAAATACAGAAGCATTAAATGCTGATCATTCTGCCAGCCAAACGATGGATGCAATGTGGTACCTCCAGACAGTGTTTGACATGGCTCAGGGACTGCATTTCTTCATCCTTCCCCCAGCCCTGGGAAGTGATTCATGTCCCTCTTGGACTGGAAAGCTCAGGGTGGCTCATGATGTGTTTGACTCTTCCAGTAATTCACCTGGGTTGGGAGACATTTCTAAAGGACCCTCAAACCCTGGAGTGGGTCAAAGAAAAATAGACTATTGGGTTGGAAGGGACCTCCAGAGGGCATCCAGTCCAACCCCCCTGCACCAAGCAGGGCCATCACACACCAGACCAGGTTGCCCAGAGCCCCAGCCAGCCTGACCTTGAATGGCTCCAGGGATGGGGCCTCCAGCCCCTCTCTGGGCAGCCTGCTCCAGGCATCCCCTACCCTCAGATTCAACAACTTTGTCCTCCTGTGCAGCCTCACTCTGCCCTTTTCCAGCTTCAAACCAGGACCCCTCGTCCTATCCTTCCCTGCCCTTGGGAACAGCCTTCCCCAGCCTTCTGAGAGGCCCCTTTCAAGGACTGGAAGGTCGCTATAAGGTCCTCCCAGACCCTTCTCCTCTCCAGGCTGAACAACCTCAACTCTCTCAGCCTGTGTCCAGAGCAGAGGGGCTCCAGCCTCTGATCACCCTCATGATCTCCTCTGGACCTGCTCCAAGAGCTCCTCAACCTTTTGATGTTGGGGCCTCCAGAAGTGGCCACAGGATTCCAGATGAGGTCTCAGCAGGGCAGTGCAGAGGGTCCCTTTTCCTGCCACTGAGGCAGTGCATGGCAGAATCCCTGTGCGGTGTTGCAGAAGAAGGAGAGATGCGAAGGGAGGAGGGTCCCAGTGGTTTGGTGCAGTGGTAGCATGGCTGGAGCTTCTGTAGAGATGCTGCCCAGTAATGCCAGTCCTTGGCACTGGTTCCCATCTACTTGAAGTAGCAGGTCGGGGGTGGGAAGGAGAGAGGCTAAGCAACAGAAATAGCATTGAAGTGCAAACCCTACCATCGGCTGCAGGGAAAGATAGGAAGAAGGATGGCTGCTTTTGCAGCTGAGAAGGCAGTCAGTGCCAGTAGGGAATGAAAAGCGTTTCACTGTGCCCAGGAACGTGCCCACACTGGGAAGCTCCATCCTCAGCCTGCTCAGAACAGACCTGTGTTTATTCTGGGGAGATGCAGGGCACCCACAGCCTCACTGGTGGCTCATGAGCCCTCACTCAGCCTCCACCATCCCTCCCCAACGTTTCTCTCCTCTCAGAGTCAGCTCCTGCAGCTCCCACTGACCTCACCTCACCGCAATCACTCTGCTGTGTTTCTGAGGTCATTAAAACCCTGTCTGATGGGGCAGGGATGGTGAAGGAGGCTGTGATTCCACCTGCTGAGCCAAAGTGATGGTCAGCCCGCGAGGGTTTCTTCTGCTGCAGGGCTGGGACACATGCTGCCTGCAGACACATGGCTCCATCCGCCTTACTCTCCTGTCCTCTGGCGGAGCCGCCTAACGCCCCGCAGTGAAGACTGTACCTTGTCACAAGGGAAACGCAAGTGCTGGATGTAGTGGGCTCAGCCTGGCAGCATGCAGTCCCCTCCAAACTTTTCATTCCTGTAAGCAAAACCCTTTCTGGTCTCTGCACCTGTTTTTCTGTGCTGGCGGTGCCTCAAGGAAGAGGCTGTTTCACTTGATCCAACCCAGGCAGTTCAGCTATTTCCAGGCTTCTCGTTGAATAAGTTAGACGAAGGGAAAGCAGAAATAGGTCAGGGATTTAAATAAAGCAGAGTTGTCTCTCCTCACAGCAAGTTGCCTTTTCTCCCTGCCCGTGTGAATTGTGCTGACGGATGGGTGAATAAAGAGCAGAGAACAAAGGGAAGGAGAAGTGCCAACCATTTCATTCCGTGCTCGCAGCTTCAGAGCCTTCTCCTTTGCGCAAGCGATACCGACACCCCTGTGCAGCATCTCGGCAGCAAAATGCTCCTGAACTGGGGATTGACTGCCTGAGCTGTCTGAACACACAGGATCCACTGAACACTGGGGAGAAGAGGAGACTTAAGGGGGACCTTCTTTCCCTCTCCAACTCTCTGAAGGGAGGTTGTAGTCTTCATGGGGTCAGGCTCTTCTCACAGGCAGCCAGCACCAGGACAAGAGGGCAGGGTCTGAAGCTGCCAGGGGAGGGTTAGGTTGGATGTTAGGAAGCCCTTCCTCACAGAAAGGGGGATCAGAGCCTGGACTGGACTGCCCAGGGCAGTAGGGGAGTCCCTGTGTCTGGAGGTGTTGAAGGACATCCTGGCTGTGGCCCTGAGTGCCCTGATGTGGCTGCTGGGGTGATGGTAGGGGCTGGGCTGGGCTGGCTGAGCTCAGAGGGCTTTGCCAGCCTCAGTGAGTGTGTGAATCTGTGACTCCTGAAATCTAGAGGAATGGGCTGCCTTTCTTCATTACCCATAGGGTGGTATTTTCAAGCCTGTGGCTGATCCCAGGCTCCTGGCAGGTCAGCTGTCACGTTGGTTTAGGCTGATCAAGCTGCACCTGGTTCTCAGAGAAGCATGAGGAGTCCAGAACTGAATTCCTGTTCTGCAATACCTTTGTGGCACCGAGTGCTGCTGGGAGGACTCTTTCTTTTGGGACCTTTATCTGTTGAGATGGAAGGGAAAATCTTTCAAACAGAACCTGTCTCATCATTTGCTGTCTGCAGGCTTCATGACTCCAAACCCGATTCACTCTGGTGCTTCCAAGAGGAGCAGTAATGAACTGCATCCTGCTCAGACCCAAAACCCTTCAGCAGGCAGCTGTAATGCTGGTGCAGAGGTGGTGTCAGGGCTGGTCCTCACTGGGCTTTTCCACATGCACAGAGTTTTTGAGGCAGCAGAAGTAACTTCTGATGTTGCAGGAGCAGAGGCTGCTCACAAGCCTGAGGGTCCAACCACCTGCTTTCTTCTTCTTGCCCAGACAGGCTGTGGCTGCTCCATCCCTGGCAGTGTCCAAGGCCAAGCTGGGTGAGGCTCTGGGCAACCTGGTCTGGTGAGAGGTGTCACTGCCCATGGCAGGAGGTTGGCACTGGGTGACCTGTGAGGTCCCTTCCAACTCAACCCAGTCTGTGGTTCTGTGGTTCTTGCCATATCTGACATCTGCCATTTCCTCCTCAGTTTGTCCCTCCCTGTTGCAGTTACTGCTGTTGCCTTCTCCTTCCTCTAATCCAAGCTCTCCTCTGCGTTCGTGTCCCACCGTCCCCATCTTTTGTCCCCTTTTGTGCTGGGACAGAGAAGCCACATCTTCCCAAAACTTTACCAGACCCAGCACATTGCTGGGGACATTTGGTGCAGACAAGGTGCATCAGCCCCTGACCTCCTGAGCACAGCTTCAGAGCTCTTCAGACATCATCCCTAGAATCCCCTCTGCCCTTGGGACCACACGGCTGGCCCATGGCGGTGTTGGCAGCCAAACCTGAACGCACCAAGACACTGCCTTCTGGGTTCTAATTCCTGAAACCACAGGTTCTTTGAGCAGCTGCAGCCTTAGTGCAACGTGCTCCTCAGCTTCCTTTTGACATGCTGAGCATCCCTTGGATTTAGAATCCCTTTCTAAGGAGGGTTTTAGGGCCTGGGGCACTCTTCTGCCCCGGGATGTGAGAGGGAAGTGGCAGTTGGTTCAGATGTTAAAACCTGGTGATGGAGCAATCAGAGGTCTGTGCCCTGAGTCACTCTGACTTGTTGCTTCCTCTTCCCCTTCCTGTCTGTCATCATCTGCCCCATGAATCCTATCAACCTGGTTCTGCAGGGTCCCAAAGGTGTTTTGAGCTGGGAGACTCTCAGGAGGGTGAGGTGTTTGCAGGAAGCTTCTTGTTGCCCTCAGCATCCCCACTGCTCTGTCCTTCCCTATCAAACAGATTCCAGTGGGATGGAAATGGGGTGGAAAAATCCCTGTGCTCCAGCTGTTCTGCTTGTGACCACAGAGATGCTTGATCAGGAGGGAGCCCTCAGTGGGACTCCATCTCTTCAGGGTACAAACCTGTCAGGAATTGATGATTCAGCTTCCTCAGCTGAAATACTGAGGAATTTCAGCTCTGTGGCTGCTGGGCGAGGAGGAGCCCCCAAACTCTGGCAGGACCTGAGCACAGCCAGCCTGCTGCTCTCACTGTCTGTACAGTCACTAGGGCTGGGCAGCCCTGATTTCTCCCCAGGTCACTGGGGAAGGCTGCTCTGTGTTGCTGGTTTCTCCTGTTAGCAGGCACTATGTGATCAGATGCTGGTCTCCAGCCCTAACCCTAACAATCCCTGTTGTGCACAGGGAGGGTGACCAGGGGCTCCTCTCTGGCAGAAGGAGGCAGCAGAGTGCCCCTTCTTCTCTTCTCCATTTTAATGGCATTTTTCTGTCCCCTGAAGCTTTAGCTGATTTCTCTCTTTTCTCTGAGAAATGGAGAAAAATCTAGGTTTGCAGATCAGAGCTGGAACTGAGGAGGCAGGATTAAGCACAGCAGTTCCAGGTCAGAGGAGCTGAGGAGGGGAGACGTCTCTGGTGCTGACAGAGCAAGATACCCCCTATAGTTGGGGGTGTCTCCTTGTGGGGAATCTGCCTTGGGAGTCAACGCAGTCCAGCATCATGACTGGACAGAGTGGTCCAGAGGAGCTGGAAACCACTGGCAATTTCACATGATGTCACCTTGTCCTGCACTAAGTAGGTCATGGTGACACCCTGCCCAGCCAGCCTCTGCGCCAGCGCTTCAGACAGAGCAGGCGCTGAGTGGGACCCTCCCCAGTAAACCTGAAAAAACCCCGCTGAGAGGGGAATTCATGCAGAAGGAGCGTCTCCGGGGGTTATCCGGGGTGCAGCAAGCAGCAAGCACGGGAGGCAGTAAACGAAGCCATTGCTCATTGCTCTGCATCAGCCCTGGTTGGCTGGCAGGGATGAAGCATCAGATGGGATGATGTCTATCCAGGTTGCTATAGTGACTGGGAGCTGAGAGCCAGCAATCGTTCCCCCCTTCGCCCTGCGCGCACACACACACACACACACACACACACACACACACACACACAGGAGCTGCCAGTTGCCCATCAAAGGCAGCAGCTCAATCCTGCCCATGCAGAAGCAGTGGATGTTCCCAGGATGGCAGAGCCCCCCTTTTAAATTCCCAGCTCCTGCTTTGAGACACTGAGTGCAGAACAGATCCCACTGAGCCTTGTGCAGCAGTTCGTAGGCTGTGGGGTAGCTGGAGATGTTGATAGGCACAGTCCCGGACATAGCAGGCAATCTTGAGCCCAAGCTTTCGGGGTGGTGGGGTGCGATGCAGTGATGAGAGAGAGCTCTCACACCATCACTTCCCAGTGCTCTGGTGCCATTGCAGCCAGTGGTGCAGGCAGAAGCGGAGCTGCAGTGTCACCTCGGCAAATCACCCTCCCACTTTGCTCTGCTGGGGTCCCAGCGGGTTCACTCACAGGGGTCAATCCCAAAGAACAGTCATAAAGAAACAAAAGGAGGAGGGAGCTTTGTGCACAGGCTCAGGGGTTTTTTTAATGATAATTACAGGGGATCTCTGTGGAGCTCAGTGGCTGCTTCCCCCGCTGTTGGAACCTGTGCCAGACCCTAAAAATATCCATTCAATCCACAGCTCTGCAGGGACCAGTGGGAAAAGCTGAGTTGCTCATCACTGGGGTGGCGCTGGGTTGGGTCTGTATTGAAGGGAAGCGACAGGGCAGCGGCAGCCTCATTTTCCAGCCAAACAACCCCATCAGCTGCTTCAGCCACTGACTGACCAGAGAAAATCGTTACCCCTGTAAATCTGAGCAGTGACCAGTTGAATAGTCCCACCCCGACCTCCCCACCGTCAGCTCCCTAGGCCTCACGCTCTCGCAGGGGTTGGGTAAATCCCTCCCAGGTCACAGAGCGGCGCTGGATTCCCTTTCCAGTGTTTTCTTTCATTTTTAGTTCTTTTTCTAAACATCTTCCTCCCTTCAACTTCAAAAATTCAACCAACAGCATCCTCAGCATCTGCTGAACAGGCTGAGAGCATCACTGCAGGAGGGAGCTTGCTGTGCCTTGTGCAGAATCCAGCCACACAGGCTGGGGAGGGTGAGAAGCCAAAAGGAAATGATGAGAGAGAGAGAGAGAGAGAGAGAGAGACTCTCTGTGCTCCTGAGCCCAGGCTGCGAGGCCGGTGGTGAACGGATTGCGAGGCAGCTCCACGCTCATCCACCTAAGTGCTCGTGTTTTATTGATGTGCCGGTGCATCTGCAGCGCAGGACTGTTGGCAGGACCCCACGGCCGAGCTGCTGCTTTTCCTGGCTCCAGCCAAGGCCTTGGAATCCTATTTTTGACCCAGTGGTTTCTGTAAAATCTGAAACACTCCAGCATCTTGCGGCCGTGTTTGCTGCTGCCAGAGCAGAGAGCCGGATGAGAGCTGACTCTCCACAGCTCTGCCAGCACCCAGAATAGCTGAGAAAATGACTAATTGGAGCCTGCAGAAGCAGCCCGAGTGTATAGAGCGGTGCTGTGCCCAGGGAAAGCTGCTGCTGCTGCTGAGAACTGGGTCAGGTTGAGAAGATGCAGGCGAGCGGCACCCGGCGCTGGACACCACCACATGGAACCATCATTCTCAGGAACACGGTTCCTCGGGTCACCCCAAAATCAGCAGCTCTGACTGAGCTGCACAGCTCAGCGCAGCCTCAAGCGAGTGGGCAGGGCAGAGAGCAGTGCTGAGGATGAGCTGCAGCCCTAAGAATCCTTCTCCCCCAGTGAGATCACTCGTTTCATAATTCTGCGCCAGATCTGGTTGCCGCTCCTGGTGGAGCTGGGGCAGCCCTGCGTGATGCAGTGCTTCTGCGGTGCTGCTGAGCCCTCACAGGTGCTGGTGGGGATGGAACAACCACCGCAGGCACCTGCTCTCTTGCCACCTGCCCCCACATCAGTGGGTGCCACAAACACAGGAGAGTCCCTTCGCTTCCCTCCCCAGCTCGGCTGGGAGTTGCTGGTCGGGGAGGCGTCAGCAGGGCGAAGAGGATGCAAAACGTGGGGTTTTAGCTGTAGACAAAAATGCGTTGAGTTCTGGAGTGAGTTTGCTTCACAGAAACTCGCTGGATGGAAGAGACCTGGTTGGACTTGATGGTCTTGGAGATCTCTTCAAACCTTAATGATTCTGTGATTTTCTGAGGATCTCCCCCAGCACTGCCAGGGCTCTGCTGACCCCCATCCCTCACCCCACAGCTCTGGGGCTTTGAGACCCCTCCAGACACAGGGACTGCCCCCCTGCCCTGGGCAGCCAGGGCCATGCCTGGAGAACCCTTTGGGGACAGAAATTGCTCCTCAGCCTCCCCTGGGGTGCCTTGGGACCAGTTCCTCTTATCCTGTCCCTTGTTCCTGGGGAGAAGACCAACCCCCCCACCTGGCTCCAACCTCCTGAAGTTTAGGGAGCTGCAGAGAGCCAGAAGGTCCCCCTGATCCTCCTGTTCACCAGTGAAACACACACCACACACACATGCACACACAGAGCCCAGTTCCCTCAGCCTCTCCTCAGACCACTGGTGCTCCAGCCCCTTCTCCAGCTTCAGGAGGTTCCTCTTTTTCAGGGTGTTGGATCAGTCACCCGGCAACTCCAGCTCAGCCCTGAAGGTGGGTGGTGTCCTGGCCTCCGGAGCTGCCTCCTCCCCTCCTTCTCCTCCACAGAAATTGGGATTTTTTGTTCATTTTGCCTGCTGAAGGGAATGAAATCTCTCCGTGATGCTTTTGCTCTTTTCTTCCTTTTTTTCTGAAAGCTGCTCCTCTGTGAGATTCCCCAGGAGCCCCCTGTTTCAGGGAGTGCCCAGCAGCTCCAGTGAGAGCTTGGGGTGGGCTAAACCCCTCCAGGGACTGGGTGCTGATGGCAGCAGGAGAGACAAAACCGCAGAGGCTTCTGCACCTGAAGGTCTGGCTGGAGTCTCAGCTTCAACAGGGGCAACTTGGAGAAACATCAGCATCTGCAGCCCTGGTGCCTCCTGCCTGCTGGGGAAGGGGCCAGTGCTGTCTGAGCCTTGAGGATCCCACAAGGGCTTGGCTGGGAGTAATTAATAGGGAGGGGAGGAATTAATAACCCAGGTGTAGTACTGAGGCTGCGGTGCAGTCTGCAGCTGAGCTGGGGTGCCCAGAGAGCTGCTCTCCCACCCCAAAGTCCAGTACAGTCAGCTGGGAGATGGTGCTGGTGTCTGGGCTGGGTCTGGGAGCCGAGCAGGAGCACCCTGGCTCAGCTGAAGGATGAAGCTTCCGTGAGGTTTTATCCCTTTCTTGAATTCCATGTGATAGGGAATAATCACCTCTGTCCCCATCAGACGCCCCAGGGGTGGAGGAAGGGGCTGGTAGGGGACAGCATGCTCTGCACTTGCCCTCAAAGCCGTGGTGGCAGCTGTCCCCACCCATGCAGCAGGAGCTGTGGGGTGCAGTCACCGTGGGAGGTTCAGTCCCAATGGAGGGGTTGAGGATCTTTGCCTGGAACTTGGCCCCTTTTACTCTGCTTCTTAGCTGCTCAGGTATCTCAGAGAAACCTGTCAGCCAAAGTTCCTGACGAAGCCAACAGGCCCTGGGGCAGCCCCTGCCCCCCAACTTGGGGACCCTTCTTTGCCCAGAAGCTCATGAGCCAGACAGCTCTGCTGGAAGAGACAGGAACGTTTTCCAGCTGACTGACATTCCAGAAGGACAGAGGCACAAGTGGAGAAGGCACTGCATCTCCCCAGTGCTGTGCTGGGACCTCTGACCGCAGGCTCCAGTTGGAACAGATGCCGTTTGAAAAGGAGAGAGCCAAATCTTTAAGGCACTGAGTTGACTCCTCAGCTAGAGGAGAAGGAGTACCCCTGGGTCTACTGCAGACAGATCCGTGTTGTGGCAGCTGCTCTCTTCTCCAGAAGGGGCTTTTATGGGCCCGACAGGAGTCAAAGGAAACATCTGGGGCAGCAGCCCGGTGCCAGCAGACAGAGTATGAACAACTGACTTCACTCCTGCCCTGCTGTGTGATACAGCACACACCTAACTGTGTGCTGGGACTGTGCAGCTACTGGCACTCTGCTCTGGGCACAGGCTGGGAGAGTTGGGGCTGTTCAGCCGGGAGAGAAGCCTGAAAGGGGCTGTCAGAAGGCTGGGGAAGGCTGTTCCCAAGGACAGGGAAGGATAGGAACAGGTGTCCTGGTTTGAAGCTGGAAAAGGGCAGAGTGAGGCTGGACAGGAGGACAAAGTTGTTGAATCTGAGGGTGGGGGATGCCTGGACCAGGCTGCCCAGAGAGGGGCTGGAGGCCCCATCCCTGGAGCCATTCAAGGTCAGCCTGGCTGGGGCTCTGGGCAACCTGGTCTGGTGAGTGTTGGCCCTGCTTGCTGTAGTGGGGTTGGACTGGATGTCCTCTGGAGGTCCCTTCCAACCCAACCCAGCCTGTGATTCCATAATCTTGTTCATTAAAAGGGCAGAACCAGATCTGCTAATGCAGCCCCTAACGCAGTGTTGTCACTCTGATGCTGTACAACCCTGAAAAGCTGAGGCAAGTGGCACCAGTGAATAAATGTCAGTGTGAGAAATGAGAGCTGGGCAGGGCTGAGCCAGGAAAGATTGAAACCCACTGTTTTAAGTGGATTGGGTGAGTTTTCAGTAGGGATTGCAGACTGTAGCCGGATCCTTCTCTTGCAGATTAAAAAATGGCTTTGGAAGAACCTCTCCTTGCAGTGACTGAGGTGATTTTCCTCACACAGACCACAGGGTACAGACCTGTGTTTGAAAGAAGCTGTAAACATTCACCCTTTTTGAAGGCCAAGGGATAAATAATTCACAGGGTCAGGTGTTCCTTGACTGTAGATCATTGTGAAAAATCAGCCAGGACCCACCAGAGCCCCGTTTAGCTGAGCTGACCCTTCCTGGCCACCAGAGTGCCTGGAGGACTGGTTCTGACCCTGCACTATGGAAATTTGTCTTTCGATCTGGGCTGGGATCCCCTTCCCTCACATCTGACTCCTTTGTAGTCTCTCTCTCCACAGCTTTGATCCTCCTCCACCACCCCTCATGGACCTGCTCTCCTATCCTCAGCCTCTGAAAAGCAACTGGCGGTCGGAGGAAACATCCTGCTCGTGCCATGCGACACCTCCGAGAGGCTTTCACAAGGCACCCGTGTGGTTTGGGGTGTTAGTGCTGGGTGAGCGGCTCACGTCTGCACCCCCGGATCCTGCCGCTCCAGGGCTGTGAGCAGACAGGGCTTCTCTGCACCCAGAAACAGCTCCTGGTTAATCTCCTCACCCCGGGCGCCTTGGTGTCGGTAACCAACCGTGGGGGGTGAGGAGAGTTGCCAGCCGCAGCTTCAGGGCCGTGCAAGGAGGGGATTCCTCTGGCAGTGCTAACACAGCCTGGCAGCTGGTGTGAGCAGGTAAAGAGGACACTGAATGATTTCCTCGGGCAGGCAGGGCAGTAAATCACTGCCTGTAACCTCCTGCAGCCTGGTGAGACAGGGAGATTCGGGAAGAGCTGGGTGGGGAAAAGTGTTTTCTCCCACTGAAGGCAGCACAAAGACGGATAGAGGGTGCAGGGCATCGCACAAAGATGGATAGGGGGGCTGCTGTCAAAACCTTAGGGGGATTTATTCTCCAAGGGTGTATATCTCTTCTGGAAGGAGGGACCTGGGGCTTTGAAGCTGCAGACACTCCAGGTGTAACTACCCCCTTCAAGAGGCAGCAGGAGAGTAGAGAAGATGGAGCATCCTGGAGCACCAGCAGTCTGTGGGCTCTGGGGACATGCAGCAGGACATTTTCCCCTGGAGTGAAATCTCCACGGGGTTGATGTACATGGGATGTTCTTCCCCAAAGCTGGGAATGCTTGTGCTCCCAGACAGCCAGTGCTGGCATGGTCTGTGTCCAGGGCAGCTCTGCCCAGCCCCTGCTATGCTCCCTGCACCAAGCTGAGAGGATCCAACCAGCACAAAAGACTGCTGAGGTTTCAGTGCGGATCTCACACTCGGCCATGCTGAGAAAGAGAGGGTCATATTTTTGTCTGCTCTCAGTAGCAGACAAGCCCAGCGCAGGTTTTCCTTTGAGCCCAGACACCTCTAGTATCATTATCCTGCCAGTTGCCGAAAGCTGTGAGTGGCTGGAGGAGATAGATCTGCTCCATCCCTGCCCTGCCCCGCGCCCCACAGCCAATGCAGAAAGCACTTATCTTGCCCCAAAATGCCTCTTGTTGTGAGGCAGATACGAAATGTTTGTTACCTGTGCAAGAGCCAGCGGCACTACAGACCCTGTGTGCTCTGTCCCACCTCTGTGCCCCGCAGGAGTGGGGACACCACAGCCCCGAGTGATCCACAGTCCCTGCAAACTCGGTTTAACCCACCCTGGGATCCTCAGGGTCACGGAGAGTCTCCTTGCCTGTCACTGGGAAGCAGAGCCTGGAAAGCTCGTCTTTTTTTAGAGCTCTCTGCTTTCTCTCCCTGTTTCTTATAGCTTCTTCATGCGGAACATAGCGGCTGCTTTTGAGGTTTTATTCTCCAGCCTGTGAACCTTTTTAGTTTCTTCCTGTGGCTGAACCCCCTCAGAGGCTGCAGCCAGTGCTCAGATGAGCTGCAGCACTCACTGACATGAGGTGGTAGGATTTTTCAGTCCTCTTCATCCTGCTCCTAACACTCCTCAGCATCTTGTTTGCAGCTGCCCCCTCTCTTGGACCCTCCAGCGAGTCTCCACAGTGATTCCTGCCTTTCCAGAAAAAAGCCTTGGCCTGGACTCCAGAAAAGTGGGATGGCTTTAAACAATTCCCTGGGGAACACATCCCATTCCCTTGATCACTGCTGAGCCCTCAGTTCACCCTGCAGTACAGGCTCAGCCTCATCTAAATCCCTCTGCTTTGTTGGCATTAAGAGCAGGCTCTTTCTGCCCCCAGGTTTGTCATCTCCTACCCAGACTTAGTTTCCTAACAAGAACTTTGCTCCTGCTCTGTGATGGCATTAGGATCATCCATCCATCAGCAGGTGCATCCAGAAAATCTGCCTGAACTACAGTTCCTTAGGAATTCCCAGCCCCACGAGTGATGAGGTGCCACTTTCAGAGCAGCCCAGCCCATGGTCAGGCACTGCTGTCCTTGGGCACTGCTTTCCCAGAGCACTGCTCTCTCTGGGCACTGCTGTCCTTGGGTTTTGCTGTCCTTGGGAATTCCTGTCCCTGGGCATTGCTGCCCCTGGACACTTCTCTCCTTGGGCATTGCTGTCCCTGGGCACTGCTGTCCCTGGGCCCAGCTCTGCAGCACAGGGGCTCCTGATGGAGTCCCAAGCAAGGATTACCTCGTCAGCAAGCGCTTGGCTCTGTTTCCATGCCCATCACAGCTCCTTGCCAGGTCACTCAGGTTTGGTCTTCATGTTTAACATCGATTTTACCAAAACACTTCTGTACCTTCCCAGTCTGCCCCCACT
The DNA here is from genome assembly GCA_013397515.1 of Upupa epops. NCBI lineage: Eukaryota > Metazoa > Chordata > Aves > Bucerotiformes > Upupidae > Upupa > Upupa epops. The sequence continues at coordinate 142,868 of VZRI01005202.1, read as the reverse complement.
GCCTTCACCAAAGGCCCTCTGATCTTTCTCCACTCTTTCCCTTCACCCTTTTCCTGGCAACGCTGATGCTATTGTGGTATCAGCAGTGCTGACAGCTGTCTGGGGCCATTTCTGCTCTGCTTGGCTTGAGTTTTCCCCGAGGTCAGAACTCTCACATTTCATGGGCCACTAGTCCTCTTCCACGCGGGGTCATCCCTTCCCTGCTGGTTTCCCTTTTGCCAGCATTTACCCAGCTCACGCCGTGTTTTTAAAGGAGCTCCCGCTGTTGGACGCAGCTCTCTCGTGTACACGGACACTGCTGGTGCGACACTCATGCTGCCTCGCAGATGTTTGGGCTCACAACCAGAGCATCTACCATCAGCTCCCCTCAACAGAGGAGTGAAGGAGCAGAGGGGCTCGGACTTAGATGATCTTTTCAGGTCACTTCCAAGCTGTAACAGTGTGTGAGTCTGTGAGCTGATCTGTATTTGGTTTGTGTGGGGTTGTGGTGGGAGGAAGGAAGAGCTGTCACCCAGGCCTGCAGAAAGCACTGGGTCACGGGACCCTGAGAGCTATGAGAGCAAAGAGAAACCCTGACCCACACAACCAGCAGAGATCAGCGGCATCAGCTTGGACCACCAGCACGTGGCTCCTTCCGTTCAACAGCACTTGCAGCTCTCTGAAAAGACTTGTGTTTTCAGAAAACACCGGCAGCTCCACGTCCGTTAGATAGAGAAGTCACCCATGGTTTCTTCTCTGCAGACACTGCTCTGCAATTTGTTCTCTTCAGGAATCCGCGCGAGGTTTAGTATGTAGAGAACGTGTCCTGTGCTTTAGAATTATCACTCGGTTTGTGATTCAGAGGGGTTAGCGCAGGGTTTGACACCCAGAGAAGTTCTCACCTGGTTTAGTGGCCGTGGAGCTGTTGGACTGAGGGCTGAGTTTGGTGATCTTGGAGGTCCTTTCCCAACCGTAAGGATTCAGGGGTTCTGTGTGACACAACCAGAGGGAAGAGCTTCAGTTGCAGCAGCAGAGGGTTAAACTGGACATCATTAAAGAGTTCTTCACAGAAAGAGTGATCGCACACCGGAACAGGCAGCCCAGAGAGGCGGTTGGTCTCCATCCCTGGCTGTGTTCCAGAGTCACTTAGCTGTGGTGTTAGGGAATAGAGTTTAGGGGTGAACTTGTCGAGTAGGGTTAATGGTTGGGCTCAATGATCCAAAGGGTCTTTTCCAACCCGAATGATTCTATGTGATTCTCTTTATGATACAGAGAACTATCATGCGGTTGATTCTGTAGAGAAATGAGTGTTGGTTTGATTATTCAGAAAGTATTGCGTGGCTTATTCAGAAATTCATGTCTGCTTCGTGACGCAGAGACGTCACCGCGAGGAGTAGCACGCAGAGGGATTGCCACGAGGGTTATGATGCAGAGAGACGATGGGGCTCATTCTATCCAGAAGGTAGCACGAGGTTTTGTATTGACAGAATTATCTCGCCATTTGTGATATAGAGAAGTTACCATGAGGTTCCGTGTGCCCAGAAATTGTCATGAGGTTGATGATAGAGAGAAATGACTGTTGGGCTGTTAGAGACAGAAATTGTCATGTGGCTGATGGAGCCAGGCTCTTCTCAAGGTCATCTGGTGCCAGGACAAGAGGTACTGGCTGCCAGCTGGAACAGAGGAGGTTCCTTCTCAATCTCAGCAGGACCTTCTTCCCAGGGAGGGTCCCGGAGCACTGGCACAGGCTGCCCAGGAGGGTTGTGGAGTCTCCTTCTCTGGAGACGTTCCAGACCCTCCTGGATCTGTTTGTGTGTGACTTGGTCTGGGTGATCCTGCTGTGGCAGGGGGATTGGACTGGATGATCTTTCGAGGGCCCTTCTGATCCCTAAGGATTCTATGACTCTATGATTTAATCAGAAATCCACGTGTGGCTCATGATACGGGGAAAGTGGTTTCACATACAGAGAAATTCTCACATGATTTGGTGCTCATGGAGCTGTTGGACTGAAGGTTGGACTTGGTGATCTTAGAGGTCCTTTCCCAACCTTGATGATTCAGGGGTATCTGTTTATGGTACAGTCAAAATCACTGAGTACATTCAGAAATCACCGTGTGGCTCATTCTGTAGAGAAATCATTGCTTGGCTTTGTTAGCGTCAGAAATGATCGCGTGGTTTATCCAGAACGTCAGGGGTTGCCCATGGTAGGGACCACCCCGCGGCTCAGTTAACCGGAGAAGTGACTGCATGGTTCTTGATGCAGAGAAAGCATCGTGTGGCTGTTTATACGCATAAGTGACCGCGTGGTTTGTTAGTTACAGAAACTACCCGGGGGTTGATTCTGCTCGGGAATTGCTGTGTGGTTGAGTGCACTCCAAAATTATCGAGGGGTCTACGATGGAGAGGACTTGCCGTGTGGCTTGTGATAGAAGTTACTGTGAGGCTGACAGAAGAGATGTGGTTGACTGTTTACAGAAGTGACGATGAGGTTGAACACGTTCACTCGCTGTCGCGTGGCTCCCTGGCAGGACTGGAGCAGCGCTGGGGTTGATCCTGACCTTCCCACAATAGATCCCTTTCGATTTGGTTTTAATCCCTGGATGTTTAGCAGGCAGATTCGCTCCTGGCTGCTGGGGACTGGTGTTTCTTCCCCAGCAATCTTAGTCAGCGCCAGCATCTCACTGTCTCTTCTAATGGAATCACTGTTCAAAAGAATTCATTTCATTGCCCAGAAGATGCCCAGCAGCAGTGTCCGTGGTTTTGCCCTGATTGCCTTGACTTCCGTGGGTGAGCAGGGGATGGGAGCACTTGGTGAGGAGCCAGAGCTGCCATCAGACAGGGGCTGATCTCAGGCAGAGCAATCCTTAGGACCTATATGAGCTCTGAAGGCTCCTGGATGGTCTCCTCGCTGTGTGTCTGAACGAGGGAGATGGGGTAGTGTCTTGGAAGCCTGTTCAGGTTTTACTGGAATAGAGACTGATGTCTGGAACAAAGTCCTGTGGTGAGGGTCAGGCTGGTGACATCTCCAGGCTCCTGGCTGTCCTATGGGAGCTGCTGCAGCAAGGACTCTCCCATCCAGCAGGGTGAGATGCAGCGAGATGTTAAAGCAAAAGGATCAGGACAGAGGTCTCCAGCAGTCAGAGATTTCCAGTTGTCTTTTGAGGCTGTAACGTGCAGGCAGCTGCGGTCTGTTGGATAGACGGGTGAGTGTGGATGTTGCTTTTGATGAGAAGCTGGGGCTGAACCCACTCAAGATCCTTGAAATGAGATCTACAGGCTGAGAGAAGAGCCTGGGAGTTGAGGCTGCCCTGGTGGGTCATCTGCTGTTAAAAGATAGATCTTGAAAGCTGGACTCATAACATTATGGAAGGGTTTAGGTTGGAAGGACTTTCACAGCTCCTCTAGTCCAACAACCTGCTCTAAGCTGGAACATCCCCAAGCAGAGCAGGTTGCTCAGAGTCCCAAGGGTCAGCGTGATCAGGGATGGTTCCAGGAATGGGGCTTCTCCCACCTCTGGGCAGCCTGGGTCAGGCTCTCAGAACCCTCACAGGGAAGAGTTTTTTCCTTACACCCAGTCCAAATCTACACACACACACACACACACACACACACACACACACACACACACAGAGACACACACACACACACATTAGTTTAACCTCATCGACCTCTGTTCTGTCAGAACGACCCCTCTGTCCCACTCTTTCTTATCAGCTCCTTTAAGCACTGAAAGGCTGCACTAAGGTCTCCCTGGAGCGTCTCTTCTCTGGCTGAACCTCCCCTACTCTCCCAGCCTGTCCCACAGCAGAGGGTTCCAGCCCTGGGGTCAAGTTGGAGAAGTGAAATTTAGCCCCTGGTTCCTGTGTCTTTGGCCAGGTCCCTTCACTCTCTGTGACTCTGCAGCCTTCAGTCCCAGTGTGAGTGGCAGTGGGACTTGGCTGCCACTGACGTTCTGCTCAGGGTCTCGCAGAGCACCAGGGGTCCCACAGGCTGTTTTCACTGTGCTTGCCCTTGTCTCTGAAAGACTTTGTTGGGCTTCCCGGATTTGCTGGACCATCGCCACCTCAGCCTCTCCCTTTGGGAGATCAGTTCTGCAGGAGCTTGAGGGAGCAGATGTGCTGCTAGGAGAGACCTCATTGCACCAGTGGGGTTGGGAAGGTCTTTTAGTCGGCTGATGCGGGCAGCTGGTTTCTCCCTTTTTGGTCACTAAACAAACTGCCGGGGCCCGGGGCAACCAGCAGCTGTCATCAGCCCTTTCTGCCGCTGCAGCACCAGGTGTGATGCTAACGGTGACTGATGGACTGGAAAGCAGACTGACACTTGCTCCAACCTCTTCCCTCTTGGCTGCTGACCAAGCACAGGAGTCGTATCCAAGGGACTCGAGGTCCCAGCACATGGAGCTGATGGCAGGGCTCAGCATTGTGTGGTCTGGGGAGGAAGACCAAGGAAGGGGAGGGTTGTAACCCCTGTGGGGATTGTTCTTTGGATGCCATTCAAGAGCCATCCTGCTCCTCCAGCAAATGGGTTTGAAGCTGAAGCTTCTCACATGAAGAGAAGTGACATCCAATGAAGGGTGGCTGGGTACTGCCAGGGTGGTGTCTGGACAGGCTGGGGAGGGAAGGAAAGCCATGGAGATGATACATGAGGCAAAGTATCAGCAAAGATCAGAGCATCTTCGCTGATGCTGCTCCTCTTGCCCTCTAGTCCATTCTCATTAAATCCTCCAGCAGGGCTGGGTCCAGCTCTGGGCTCCTCAGCACAAGACAGACCTGGACCCATTGGAGTGGAGCCAGAGGAGGCCCCAGAAACGCTGCTCTGAGGGTGGAACCTGCTGCTGTGGGACAGACTGGGAGAGTTGGGGAGGTTCAGCTGGAGAAGAGAAGCTCCAGGGAGAACTTAGTGCAGCCTTTCAGTGCTTAAAGGGGCTGAAAGATGGGGATAGAGTTTTGAGCAGGGGCTGTTGTGACAGGACAGGGGGGTGATGGGGTTAAACTACTGGGGGGGCAGGTTTGGACTGGATGTAAGGAAGAAATTCTTCCCTATGAGGGTGGTGAGAGGCTGGCCCTGGCTACCCAGAGGTGGGAGAAGCCCCATCCCTGGTTCCAGCCCAGGTCAGCTTGGACCTTGGGGCTCTTAGCAACCTGATGTAGTTCAAGTTGTCCCTACCCATGGCAAGGGGCTGGACTCGATGATTATTTAGAGCCCAGCACAACATTGGCTTCATGTAGACTGATGCTCCCCCAGCCTTTGAGACATTCAGCTTCTTCGGGACGGTCCCACAGCAGCAGGGCTCAGAATATATCAAGGATCTTCTCATTTACAGACCTGGCTCCTGCAGGTGGCCACAGTTCAGGTGCTGTCATTCTTCTTCTCTGGTGTGGGATCATTACTGCTGTGCAAAAGAGTTGGTGGAGTTGGACTATTCACGGTGAGGGACCATCTCTCTATCCTCTTACCTAGACCTGATGAGGGATGTGGGGAGGGGCAGGGAAGTTGCTGACACTTCTTCCTCTTACAGACACTCAGTGCTAACCCCCATCTCCAGACACAGGATGGCAGGATTCCCTGAGAGTCTCCTCTGCGTGAGCAGTGTGGTCTGCTAAGACACAGTAAAAATAGCAGACTAAGCTGGGATTTCATCCTGCACTCGCTGAGACAGGAGTAAATCAGTGTTAAATACCTGGGAGAGCCTGAGGGCTGCTGTGCTCTGCCCTTCCAGCACCCCCAGGCAACCCCTTGACTTCATGGAAGTGGTGAACATAGAGTCATAGACTGTGTTGAGTTGGAAGGGACCTCGAGGGCATCCAGTCCAACCCCACTGCACCAAGCAGGGCCATCACTCACCAGACCAGGTTGCCCAGAGCCCCAGCCAGCCTGACCTTGAATGGCTCCAGGGATGGGACCTCCAGCCCCTCTCTGGGCAGCCTGCTCCAGGCATCCCCCACCCTCAGATTCAACAACTTTGTCCTCCTGTGCAGCCTCACTCTGTCCTTTTCCAGCTTCAAAACAGGACCCCTGTTCCTGTCCTTCCCTGTCCTTGGGAACAGCCTTCCCCAGCCCTCTGAGAGGCCCCTTTCAAGGCCTGGAAGGTCACTATAAGGTCCCCCCTTCTCTCCAGGCTGAACAGCCCCAGCTCCCTCAGCCTGTGCCCAGAGCAGAGGGGCTCCAGCCCTCTGAGCTTTTTCATGATCATCTCTGGACTCACTCCAAGAGCTCCTCAACCTTTTGATGTTGGGGCCTCCAGAAGTGGCCACAGGACTCCAGGAGAGGTCTCAGCAGGGCAGTGCAGAGGGACACAATCCCCTCTTGTGATCTGCTGGCCACACTTCTGCTAATGCAGCCCAGGATGTGGTTGCCCTTCTGCTCAGCAGCTCCACACTGGTGGCTCATGGTCAGTTCTCGTTCGCTGGTACCCCAGGTCTTTCTCCACCTCTTCCCCCAGCCTGTACCTTTGTGGTTTGGAAGAGACATGGGATGTGGAGACTGTCACAGCCTGGGCAAGGCAAGACCTTGGGTCTGGAGCTAAACATAACAGAAGAGGAGCCCAGCACATCTCCTTGGTCTGTTTAGAGCATCAAGGGAGGAGGTGGAGTTGATGCCACTGAGTCCTTAAACAGGAGGAGGGGGTTATGTTGGACATCAGGAAAAATCTCTCCACTGACAGAGTGGTCAGAGGTTGGAACAGGGGGGAGGGGAGTCGCCCTCACTGGATGGGTTCAAACAAGTAGCTGAGCACCTGGGGAACAGGGTTTAGTGGGCAGAGTGGGGTTGGGTTGATGGTTGGACTGGATGATCCTGGAGGTCTCTTCCAACCTCAATGATTCTGCGATTCTGTATAATAAAAGAATCATGGGATTACTCAGGTTGGAAAAGAACGTTAAGCTCACGGAGTTCTACCTTCCCCCAGCACCGCCAGGTCCCCTCTAACCCTTGTTCCTCAGAGGTGTGGAGCACAGTGAGGACACAGGAGACATCTCCCACAGGCCAAGTCCCTGGATGTTTCCTCCTGTGTCCCCAGGCTGGTGGCAGCTTGTGAGGATCACAGAATCCCAGAAAGTTAGGAGTCTAAAAATTAGGACGTTGAAAGATCGTCCAGCCCAACCCCTGCCAGAGCAGGATCCCCCAGAGCAGATCCCACAGGAACAGCCCAGGAGGGGCTGGGATGTCTCCAGAGCAGGAGACTCCACAGCCTCTCTGGGCAGCCTGGGCCAGGGCTCTGGGACCTCCCTGGGGAAAAGCTGCTCCTGATGGTTACGTGGAATGGATGGGATGGATCTGCTGCCGGTGTTTCTCCTGCTTCTTCACTCTCCTGGCTCCTGCCGCCCACATTTTGCCTGTGCAAAGGGTTCCTGGCCAGGGCTCACCAGGCAGCTCCAACGTCATCTGCAGCCCTGCCCCAGGTTGCAGCCGGCCAGGGCTCTGCCTGTGGTAGAAGGGAAGTTCTTCGTGATATCAGCTCGTGGCTTTGCTGACCTTCAGCGCAGCGGGACATCCTTGCTGGCCATCCCTGATGCCGCCCAGGCTGGAGCAGAGCTGGGACAACCACCCAGCCACGCTGTCCCCCTGTGCTGCTGTCAGTCAGGAGGCTCATTTTCAGCACCAGAGCTCTGGGGTAAAGGGTTAAAAAGCTGGGGAATGGTTTGCAGGGTCCCATCGCTGCTGCCTCCATCCCAGATGCACAGTGGGTCTGGCTGGCTGTTCCCACCTGTGATCCCTTTAGCTCCGTCGAGCTGAACTTTCCTCCAGCCCAGGATGAGGGTGCCATCACCCTCGGTGTCATTACAGCAATAGCTCACGGGGTCACTGGGTGAGGGGGTGCCCAGCCTGACCCCAGACCCTGGAGCTTTTGCAACCTGGCCTTTCACTTTGCCTGACTTGCCCCTAGTGGCACCAGTCCTGATGCCACAGTCCCTCCTGGGTGTCCATCTGCCTGTGTGGGGACATGGACTTGTGGGAGCGGGGCTCAGCTGAGCCCTACAAGGGGTGATGGATTTAAACTGGAAGAGAGTGGGTTTAGCCTGGATGTAGAGAAGAAATGCTGAGCGTGGTGAGAGCCTGGCCCAGGTTGCCCAGGAAGGTGGGAGAAGCCCCATTCTCAGAACCATCCCAGGTCAGCTTGCTCTGAGCAACCTGCTCTGACCAGGGATGTCCCTGCTCAGGGCAGGGTGTGGGACTGGAGGAGCTGTAAAGGTCCCTTCCAGAGCAACCCATTCTCTATGATTCCAGAGCTGGGCTTAGGGATGCAGCTCAGCTCAACACCATGAGCACAGCTCCCTCCCGACCCTAGAGCATCTCCCTGTGCCTTGTGCTGAGGGCAGAGCTGCACTGGCCACATCCCCAGCTCCTGCCTGACTCTGCTGTTCCCCTTTTGCCTTTGCAGGGAGAAGAGAGCTCTGCAGGTCACCGTCACCAACCCAGTGCAGTGCAGCCTGCACGGGCGGAAATGCACCGTCTCCGTGGAGACCAGGATTAACCAACCCCAACCCGATTTCACCAAACATCGCTCCGGCTTCATCCTCTGCGTCCCAGGAAACTAGCATCGCCCTCCATTTGGTACAGCCAGCCTGGAGAGGAAACATGGGGCTGGGGCTCCCATCGCCCTCCCCATGCATTGGCCTCTTCAGCAGGGACTTTAGGATGCTCAGCTGTGACTTGGTCCTGCGCCCAACCCCGTCTCTAGCACCGGCGAGTTAGCAAAGCCAACATCCAGGAGAGGGTTTTACTACATCGAAGGATTCAAACAGCCCAGGACTGGCCTCCATCTCACAGCACCAGCCCGAATCCCCAGAAAGTGCCTCTCAGTTAGTCCACACAACCCCCAAACCCCGCCGGCAGGTACCTGTCCTCTTTCCCACGGTGATTTCCCAAACCCTCTCCTCTCCCTTCTGTTTCAAGGTTTTGGTGTCGTTCGTTTGCACTCTCATGCAGCCTCTGCCAGAGGAACCAAAGATCCCCTGGCTCAGGAAGCCTGGGGCTGGAAAACCAAATCCCAGTGGAACTGGGGCCAGGGTTGGAAGGGAGTGGAGGGCTGGGAGCTGTGGAGGCGGCCCCGGAGTCGGGGTGGGACACGGACATGAACTTCTGGACCCGCTGCTTCCCTGCCTGGAGCACAGCAACCCCTTGGGGCACTTTGGTGAGAGGCAGCTCCACCACCAAAGCAGGGGGTGCGGTGCAGAGGTTTGGTTAATCCTGCATCACTGTCGCCTTAATTTCCCTCTCCAGAGATTTAGGGGCCACTGGATTATAGGATCCAGTGGGTTCCCCTTTGGACCGAGTGGCCTTGCTGAGTTTTCAGCTGATCCCTGTGGCCTCATAAGAGTCCCAGTTCAGGGAGGGCTGAAAGGACCCATGGCCCGTGGGTCAGGCTGGAGCCTCATGGAGCTCAGGGTGGGGGCTGAGGCCACTGCTCCTTTGCTTTGCACTATTTAACACTAACTCTGGGCAGGGCCAGCTGCACCGGCTGAGGGGCAGCAGCACAAACCCCACTGCCCCATGCAGGCCCTTCATCCCAAGAGTTTTCCTGGCTCTTCCCAGCTGTGGGTATTGTGTTTTGGGGGGTTTGTGCATCTCCTTGGCTTCTCTGGAGGCATCACCCCTCCTCACGGTGCAGCCCCCCCTGCCTGCCCCGCTCAGATAACCTTGAGCCTGGGGTTTAGCAGGCTCTCGGTTTCCTCTGCTGCTGTGAAGTTTGAGCAGCAAGGCCATGGGGTGGGACAAACGTGAGTCCTGGCACTGCTGGTCAGGTCAGGATTCCCAGCCTGTTGGACACTGGGGAGTTCTGCATGAAGAGCCCCGCTCAGGCAATGCCTCTCTCCAACCCAGCAGCCAACGAGGTTAGCGGAGCAGTTTGGGAGCTGGAAGTGGCTCCTCACCCAACACCCTGTCAGTGAGAGGCTTCCAAAGCCCTGGCGAGGACATGGGGTGTGGGGACAGTTACCTGCAGCGAGTGGTACCTGATGGCAAACAGCCAAGGTTGAAGGGAACCTCTGCTGCAGGGAAGCTCCAGCTCTGCATTTAAATAGGACCAGCTTAACCCTCCAGTGCTGGGGAGGCCCCATGCTGGAACCCTCTTCTTCCCTTCATCCCAGCCCACTGCAGCATCCCAGTGCCACATCCCATCGATGGGCACCCAGTAAGCAGCTCCAGGATGCCCACTGAGGTCCGGCACTGGCATCTCCAAGTCCTGAAGAAGCTCCTTCAGATGCTGACAAAACCAAACCACCACAGCCAGAGTCATCAGGGGCCTGGAGATGACATCCCACCTCAACCACAGCTCCTCGCCTGGCCAGGCTCACATGCTCAAGCGGCCGGGGATCGCCAGAGACCCTGTAACCCCAGCACCAGCTCCACAGGAGGAGCAAAGCCAAAGCTGAGGCCGCGGGACATCCCAGCACCCATCAGCCCCCCCCGGGGGAGCAACAGCTAAATGAAAATCCTCATCACTTGTTGCCTCCCCGTTTGGAACTCCTTGCTTTTTGTAACTCCTAGCCCGGACATCCCCCCCCCAGTAACACTAACCCGCAGGCAAGGTAGCGGCAGGAGATGTAACCAGCACTTTTACACCAACGAGAGTGCTCTGGAACCCCGACCACACGAGGAACCGCAGGGTCAGGAGACTTCCAATAGGAGACGGCAACAGTGGAGGTGATGAGACGGCTTTATAAAACGGATTACCTGTTCCTGCTCTGGTTCTATACTATATATATAAATACAGAAAGGATCCATATCCGGGGGGGTCCCACAGATTAACTATTTCTGAATGGAACAGAGAGATTTTTTCCCAGCCTGGGGCAATGATGCAATGAACCTGGTTTTGTTTCTCAAAATGGCTGAGATTTTAATTTGTAAATGAGCAGACCCCCCCCGCCCCACAACGAACCCCCCTGTTCTGTTCTGTTCTTCCAGCCTAATAAAGAAATAAAAAACCCCAGCAGTTTGTTGCATCCCACTATGGCGGAGCAGCGCGCAGCGCAGTGCTGCAGGGAGCACCTAATCATCCTGGCTGGAAAGGACCGCCAGCATCAGCAAGTCCAGCCCTCATCCCAACATCTCCCTCACCCCTAGACCACAGCCTCGAGCGTTCGATCTGCTCAGGTTTTAAACCCCTCTAGGGCTGGGAAGCAGCGGTCTGATGTCCCGATAACCCGGTTCTCTCACCCCCTGCTCTGCCGCCGGCCAAGGGGTGACCCCAGTGCCCGGCTGACGGTTAAACCCGCAGCAGCTGCCTTAAACCCAGCTCCAAGCCCAATCCAATTGCCCAAGCGCCGCGAGGCGTCGGGATTGCAGAAGAAGAGTCGGCCACGAGCCGCTGCCGTGTAATGGATGGTCAGTGCATTTTTATTTCATCAGCACAGTACAAAAATAAATAAAAATAAGGAGAGGGGAGGGGGGGGGATTAAATTACAGGCACACTGAGCCCCCATGACACAGTCGGTCGGGTTATAAACCACGCGCACACGTACAAACACACGGTACACACACCCACGCCCACAAAATGAGACAAATATATAAATTAATTCAGTACCAAGAGCCACCAATTTGGTCAACAAAGAGATTTTTCTACAGAAGAGATTGCACTAAAAAAACGAACGTACACACGGGGGGTGGGGGGTAGGCGGGGTCTGCTGTACAAAGCCATGAGGAGCTTCAAGTGAAACGCAAACCAAATGCAAAAATAAAAAGAACTGAACTAAAAATCAATGGCACCATTGAGTTGCTCCCTCTCATCCGGCCCAGTCTGGGCCAGAACTCAACACAGAGAAAATCATTAAAAACCCCTACGATGAACTCATCATCAAAGGAAAACACAGCTCGGCAGTCCCCAGGCCCGAGAAGGGAATTCGCCAGCTCAAGACTGCGGTACCCGGGTCTGTCAGGTCTTTGTGCAGGGTGTCGTTTTCACAGCCTCTCTCCTTGAAGGGTGGAGGGGTTGGTTGGGGTTTTTTTTCCTCTTTTTTTTTTTTTCAGCTTTTTTTCTCGGCTTTTTTATCTCGAAGACACAAAATGCTCCTGTTTGCATGCGCAGTACCACTGGAAAAGCAACAATGAAAGAAGGGGGGGGTTCCTCTCAATTCTTTTTTTGGCGGGGTTTTCTTTTTTTGTAGGTTTTTTTTTCCAGGGGTTTT
>VZRI01005202.1:94933-119152 GCA_013397515.1 Upupa epops | reverse complement strand
GGGGGTGGGTCTGGGGAGAGCAGCACAATGACAGTCCTGAAGAAGGTTCCCTGGGGTACAACAGCCCTTCAGGAAAATCATTGTGGAGCTGTTTGCGGGGGGATCTGAGACTTTTGCAGGAATTTCAAAACTAACCAGCGCTCTGCATGTGTGGGGGTCGGCTGGTTTTTTGTGTCGAGAACAAGTGCGATCAACTGGGCTGCTCAGACAACATCCGTTAAGGATCAGATTTGAGAGCAGAGGGAGAGATGAAACTCAACTTGTCTTGGGCACCTCCTGGAAACAAAAGTGTTGTCTCTGCTGGCAGCACTTGCTGCCGGCCCTCAGGAAGTGGAAAGCACATGTTTAGGTAGTGTAAGCCTTTTTCCTTTTATTTAGAGCACCCCTCTTTGTTTAAACAATGTTCCCCCCACCCCTTTCCCCAGAGATACAAAGTTCGGCCAGTAAAGATTACAAGGAAACTGGAACACGCATCGTATGGAACACAAGATGCACTGGATGAGGAACTTTAAAAACTTTCCGAGCGAAAAGTAGAACAAACAGGAACAAAAAAGAAAACCAAACAAAAAAAAACAAGAAAAAAAAAGAGTCTCCTAACATTTTCCCAAAGGGTTCACTCTCCTGTCACACACACTCTCCAAATGACAGCTAGAAATTCAACTCTGCAAAAAGAAAACAGAGCCACATCAATTGAGAGGGAAGAGAAAACAACCCTCAAGGACACACAAACCACACCTTGGCCTGGAAGGAGCGACGGGTCCGGGGCAGCTGCGACCTCGGGCTCTGGCCCCCACTCACCTATGTCAGCTTCTTGGCTTTGTTGTAGAGAGAATCCACTACTTTGCTCATGTTCTGAATAGTCTCGAGGGCGGCTTCATAAGTTTTGTCTACAGGGGGTTCATCAAAGATGATCAGGACTCCCTCGCCTTGGTCAAGGATGCCTGTGAACACAGAGCTGGGGTTACTGGGCAGGTCATGGCTTCCAGGCAGCAGGAGTTTAGGGATCTACTTTGTAAGGGACTGGTCAGTTGTGCTGTGAGGGCGCTCCTGTTGTGCTGGAGTTTTGTCAGCAGCTTAACCAGGAAAACTCAACCCTGTCTGGGAGAGGTGCCTCAGGAGACACCCAAGAGACATTTTCACCTGCACATCCCTCAGCAGGGACCCTGTTCCACAGCCCTCACCAGAACAAGTAAAAAAACCCCAAAGCTGCTTTGTAATTAAACTGTGTCCAGGTCCCATGGGGGCACTGCAGCACTCNAAAAAACCCCAAAAAAACCCCAAAGCTGTGTCCAGGTCCCATAGGGGCACTGCAGCACTTCTGCAGCTTCTGAGCTGCTGTCTAACCAGTATGGGTCTTCCATCCATTTGTCTGGCTCAGCAAGATCAGGAAGGCTCCCAAACCAACACCAGGGACAGGGTGAACAAGAACAGTGTCATTTCCTTGAAGCCCTAGCAGAGCAGCAGCCTCCTGCAGTCCCACACAAACCCCTACCAGTCAGTTGTGCTGGGCAGGTGCCCCCACCAACACACAGATCAGATGGGAAGGGCAAGCAGCAACTGCAGGAAGCTCTATGGCAGAGAAGCTCTTTGCCAGGGAGCCACCAGCAGATTGGTCTTACAACCCTCCCTGGATGCAGCCACAGTGAGTAAAGACTGAATGCAGATTTTGATTTGTGAGAAATGAAGCCTTGAGCTCAGTGAAGGCAGACAGAGCGACAGGAACTGCCTTCACACCAGCAGAGAGGGGAACAAATGAAATCCAGTGCTCACCACTCTTCCCTCAGTGCCCTGCTGCACTGAACGGCCTTGGGACACTCAGACTATGAAGAAACAGCAATGAAGAAGAGTCTGCCCACTACCCACTTACACAACAGGAGTGAAGGGTGCAGAGACTCACCATGAAATTTCTTGTCCAAGATCATCTGTGAGAGTTTCCTTTCCACCTCGGCCTGAAATGAAAGCAGAAAGATGTCAAAAATCTCCCAGAACCGGATAAATGCCCATTTCTCTAGTCTATAGCCACGGGGTGATTCAAGCACTGAGTCAGAGCAGCTATTTTATCACCAAAGAGGATGCTGGGACACATCCTTCCTCACACACTGCCACCTGCTCTAGTGACAGGATACAAAGCAGCAGCACCAGGCTGTCTGGCCCTCTAGAACAGGGTGTATCTGTCACTTCATCCCAGCACTACTTGTTGGGACAAGGAGGCTTCCAGTTCAGTTCAGTACTTGTTTAGTCAAGTGCTGGCCAAGCTCTGTTTAAGCCCCTCAGGGTGGGCCTGCCCTCTGCAGAGAAGACAGGGAGCTGCAGTTAAACAGCCACGGCCCAGTTTTTACTCCAACTATGGAGCATGCAGGTCCAGTTGAGGAAAAGGCAGCACTGCTGGCAGAGGATGGCTGGGGTAATGACAACAAAGGCCGAGCTCAAGCCAGTTCCAAATCTCCAGCATGACACAGAGATCCCTAATGGAACTTCAGTGCTGGACCCTGTCTTAAGGCCCTCAGAATCCTCCAGGCACACTCACAAGGATTAAATGCTGGTCAACAGGGCCAGGTCACCAAGCTGGTTAGGACCAGAGGAAGATCTGTCTCAAATTGAAGCCAGGCTGATGCCTCCCAGAAGCTGCCTCTGTTGAAGCTCCCAAGAATGATACCAGCCCATAAGCACCCTGCAGCTCAGCTGTCAGGTTACTTCCCAGTGATAAATGCACTTCACCCAGATTCTTTTTCCCTCTTAAGATGGGCCACTGATTTCTACCTATGGTCTTACCTTTGAGAGTTTTATGAGGCTGGATATGTGTTCAATCTACAAGAGAGATCAACAGAGTTCAATGAATCTCTAGCTGCACTTCTGACACCCCACACGGAGGTGCAGGGTGCTGCCACAGAACAGCCCAAGGGCCTGTAAATGCTCTGCTCTAAAAACCTCCAAAGTGTGTCTCCACTTTGTAGCTTCATGCCCTTCAGATTTCACATCCAATACTCAGCTGAAGCTGCAGTAGACACCTTCAGCCACCTCACTGTGAAACATGAACCAATAATTCTCCCCCAAGGCTGTGGCAGCTTTACCCACACCCAGCCCTCAAAAGTCAACCACCGCTTTCTTTGGGGTTTAAAGTGTTTCCACCTTCCAGTGAATCTGAATGAAAGGAGTGGGCAATGGCTCCAGAACTCCAGGATGTGACTCTCCAAAGCTTCCACAATATCTTCAGCTGAACATGGGGAACCCTGAGCAGCTCCGAGTAAGAAGGGTTCTGCATGGGAACAGGTCCCTCACTCACCAGTAGCAGGGGCTGGCAGCCCCCACACATTGCTGGGCTTACTGGAGACATTTACCTGTACTCTGGAGAAGGGTTCGATGACTCTGATCAGGTTCTGTTCCAGTAAATTATCATAGAGCT
The DNA here is from genome assembly GCA_013397515.1 of Upupa epops. Classification (NCBI taxonomy): domain Eukaryota; kingdom Metazoa; phylum Chordata; class Aves; order Bucerotiformes; family Upupidae; genus Upupa; species Upupa epops. The sequence continues at coordinate 115,749 of VZRI01005202.1, read as the reverse complement.
TAGCCAAGTGAGTGTTTATGATGGGGTCGTCCCTGAGCTCCACCTTATAGTCTGTCAGAGCCTGTGGAAGACACAGCAGGTACCAACATAATAATCTGGGTAGCAAGTAAGTCTCTGGTCCTCAAGGTCCCTCCCAATATGAAACAGCCCCCACCAACTGGCCAATGAAGTGTCAGTGGTTAATCCAGCCCTGTAACCTGGCTAAAGGCCAGAAGGTGATGTCAGCCCAGCAGCCAGCTGGGCACTGGGTAGCAAACATCTTCCATCCAGACACTGTTGAAGTTCAGGAGACCAACAACCACTGGGCTACACCCAGGAGAACAGGATGACACTGTATCCCAACACAGGAATCCTGTTATTCCTGTGTTGCTCTGGCTGCAGCCAGGAAACGTTTCAGGAAGATGATGCAAATCCCAGTGAACAGCACCAAGAGGACAGGGAGCTGCTGCTGCTGAGAACAGACTCCAAACAAAAAACAAACCAGTTTCAAGCAAGCTCCAAACATCAAACAGCTGAGTATCACAGGGGGTTAGCTTGATGCACCATTTCTATGAATGGGTCTACGCTTCATGCAGTGGGATGGAGCAGCTCCTACTCCTTTCCAAACCCAAGCCTTCTGTCCAGCCGGTCTCCACTGTCGATCTCCTGACTCACCTTTTCAAAATCTGCCAGCGACCGGTTCTTGCTGGCCTGTGCCACGCATTTTAGTGCTTCTGTCTGTGGAGAAAGAAAACAGGAGGAGGTTATTTTGTCCCCTGGATTCTCATCCCAGGGCTGTTTCACCAACTATGCAGCACACTGGCAATGGGAGAACAATCCTCTCACTACAGAGAGTGCTCCCTCCACACAGGCAGGGCAAGAGCAGCTGCCAAGGAGAACCTACAGACCAGCTGTGGGCACCACATGGTACCAGCTTCATGACAATAGTTTTGTGAGGTTGGAGAGTCAAGTTCCCGCTGGGTTGTGGAATGGGAGGAAGCCTGATACAACTTTTAAGAAAACTGCTGGCACTTGATTAAGGGATGTATTCAGCCCTGAAGCTGGTTGTCCCCTTCTCTTTGTTGTGTTTCCTCTGCTGAGCAGCAGAAATCCTACAGATATCCCATTGCTGACTGCATCAGGAAACATTTCTCATTTACCTCACAGCTGCTGAAACAAGCCTCAGCCAAAGCACCATAGTTAGACTGAACAAAGCAGGAACAGCACTCAAACTTTCCACGCGGTCAGAGGTACAGATGTGTGAGGCAAACCAGAGTGCCCAGTGCTGTCCTGTGGTGCACAAAGCCCAGGCATCTGCCTCTGTCTACCCCCAAGGCTGCCCACTTGCTACTCCCCATGCTGTTTCCAGTGGCTGCAGGAGCTCCTGATGGCTGCTGTCCCAGGAAGACAGCGTGAGAAGAGCTGGGACTTCCCCCACCACAATCCACCCTTGTGCTCTGAGGAGCTGCCTCCAACCCCAGGGCTACTTGGAATCTGATGTATGCCAGCTGTTGGGGTTGGAAGGGACCTCTGGGCTTCCCCCAGAGCAGATCTCACAAGAACGGCCCAGGAGGGTTTGGGATGTCCCCAGAGCAGGAGACTCCACAGCCTCTCTGGGCAGCCTGGGCCAGGACTGGGACCTCACTGGGAAAAAGCTTCTGATTTGTTAGCTGGAACTTCCAGTGCCCCTTGTCCTGTCACTGGGCACCATCAAGCACAGCCTGGTCCATACTGCTGCCACTGGCCCTTTAGCTACTGATCAGCGTGAATCAGATCCCTCCTCAGCTGAAAGCCCCAGCTCTCAGCCTCTGCACCAGCCCCCTGCACATCCCAGTGGCTGTGCTGGATCCTCTCAGGCACAGAGTGGGACCAGGGCTGCCTTTCCTGATCCAGCAGGGACAACACAGGGATGTCTGCACTCCAGACGGTTTTCCAGTCTTGGTTTAAAACCAAACAGCACTAAGTCTGAACCACTTTTGTGCCCTGTACAAACTCTCCCCTGTGCTGTGTGAGGCGGAGGAGATTTAGCTCCTGTCTCAAAGTAGCCAGCTGAGCAAAGCCACCGAGGGCAGCAGCATGTCAGACCAGCTCAGGCCCAGACATATCTGACTTTTGGCCCTCTGTGCTTTCTCTCACCATCCCTGGATTTACCATGGGGGTGGCACTGGCAGCCTGGCAAATCACTGTGTCAGAACAAACAGCAGATTTAACAATTCCCCAGCTTCCTGGCTTTCACCTCGCAGTCATCTAGGTCTCAAGCCGCTCAGCTCTGCTGCTGTGAATGGAGTGTGAGGACTTGCTCCAATAAACAACCTGGATTTGAATCCATGGGATCCATGAGTGCAGAGCAGCAGTGAAGGCTGAGGCACCGGCACCGTATGGCACTGGGCACTAAGAGTTCAGAGAATGCAGGGCGGAGAAAAACAGAGAAAACAAAGGGAGCAGATTAAATCCTCAGGTTGTGGAAATGGCTGAATTCCCTCTGAAGGCAGCTGCCTTCTGGTAGTTACTCAGGGTAACTGAATCAGTTTTGGATGTCCTTCAGGGCACTCAGAAGCATTTTGGTATGGAAAGGCCAAAGAATTTGATAAAAACAACACAGTAGTCTCCCTGATAATAGGATGGTAGAACGGACGAAGTTTCTCTACCTGTCTCCCCGCATACCGCAGAGCGAGCTTTCCACTCACTAACGCCTGCACATCTTCTGGGCTGCAGGGGAGCAAAGGGAAGAGAGGGTTTAATTCAACACCACGGTCAGCTTTGATCAAATCCCCTCTAGTACCACCACATCCCCCCAGTTCAAGGAGCATCATATGAGAGCTCCAATCAGGCCATAAAGACAAGCAGCAAGACTGACTGCTTGAGCTCTTGTGGTAGAGTCCTATGAACAAGAAGCCTTTCCCATGTAAATAGGGGGAGTTTTCCTGGCAGAACTGTCAGACACATACATGTTCAGCATGATTTTGCACAGCAACATGTATTTCAGCGCAGTGATGGCTTTTGGGTTGTCAATTGAGTCATAGCCCTCAAACGCCTCATAAAAATATGAATAGGCTGTTTTCCAGTCTTTCTCTTCTGCTGCGTGGATGATACCTGGGAAGAGGAGCATACAGGCAGAAATCAGGGATTATTCTGAACAGAACAGAAGAGGACAGAAGAATTAGGTTGCCCTGAGATTTATTAGGCACTTCGGTAAAGGGAATCCTTTCCTCCGTGCCTCCCTCTCTACTTTCTCTTCCAGATCCTCTCTTCAGAAGAGATGTTAAAAAAGACAATTTCAGGGCTCGCCAGGTAGAAGAGTCTGCGAATCGGGCTGCTGCAGACACCAGACAGGACTACACAATTGTTTTGGTTGGAGGAGACCTTTAACCTCAGAGTCCAACCACTCCCCCAGCACTTCCAGGGCCCCACTAACCCCTGGCCCTCACCCCACACTCCACAGCTTTGAGACCCCTGCAGACACAGGGATAACTCCCCTGACCTGGACAGCCTGAGCCAGGCCTGGGGAACCCTTTGAGGACAGAAATTCTTCCTCAGGGTCAACCTCAACCTCCCCTGTGGCAACTTGACACCATTTCCTCCCATCCTGTCCCTTGTTCCTCAGAAGAAGAGACCAACACCCCTTTGGCTACAACCTCCTGAAGTTCAGAGAGCTGCAGAGAGCAAGGAGGTCTCCCCTGAGCCTCCTGTTCAGCAGTAAAAACACTCCAGTTTCCTCAGTCCCTCCTCAAAGCACTGGTGCTCCAGACCTTTCTCCAGCTCTGCTGCCCTTCTCTGGACCCACTCTAGCCCCTCCATGTCCTTACGACAGGGAGTGAGGGGCCCATAACTGACTCCAGGACTGGAGATGTGGCCTCCCCAGTGCCCAGTACAGGGCACTAACACAGTGAAAAACTGCAGTACCTAAAGGGAGGTTACACACTCTCCACCTCTGGAGATTTTCAAAAACAGGCTGAAGGAACCTGTATCGGGGCATAGTAGTTGTAGGTGATCCTGCTTCGAGGCAGCTGGGCATTCCTGTGGCTATCTGTAGGTTCCACCTAGCATCAATTTCTACAGTTCACTTAGGGAAGAGCAAACATCAAAGAATCACAAAACCACAGAGTGTTGGGGATTGGAAGGCACCTTGAAAAATCAGCCAGTCCAATTCCCCTGCCAGAGCAGGATCCCCTAGTTCCAGTGGCACAGGAACAGTCCACACGGATTTTAAACATCTCCAGAGAAGGAGACTCCACAACCTTCCCAGGCAGCCCCCTCCAGAGCTCTGGAACCCTGGGAAGAAATTTCTTCTCATCTGTGTTCCAAGTGACACCCGTCTCCCCTTGTCCTAGCATTGGGTGCCACTGAGCAGAGCCTGGTTCCTTCCTCCTGACACTTGCTCCTTCCATATTGATCATTCATGGGGTCACCCCTCAGCCTCCTTTTTTTCCCAAGTTCAAGAGATCCAGCTCCCTCAGCCTTCCCTTCATCATCTCTGTGGCTCTGCACTGGACTCTCTCAAGCAGTTCTGTGTCCTTCTGGAACTAAGGGGCAGTAAACTGCTGCATCATGCCAAGTCCTAGACCGTCCCCTTCTCCTGGAAGGCTTTACCTGACTGCATGTCTAACGCTGCTTGCAGCTTGGGGGGACAGTAGATCGCATTGGCTGTTGTCCGTGCAGAGGTTAAGGCTGCTCTTGCTTTTGGCAGGTTGCTCAGGGCATGGTAAGTTTTACTTTCTAACAGCTGCACTTCCACCAGCAGTGCCTTGTCGTCCATCTTCTTCAACTCCCGCAGAAGCTGGGAACCTAGCAGGGAAGAGAACAAAAATATCTGTAACTGCTCTGCATCTGCTGTAAACACCCACACAGCCTGGGCCTTACCAGGTGAAACCCTTCTTCCTCCTCCCCAGCGTGTGGGGTGTCAGAACAGGACAACCTGTTCTTCCAAAAAGAAACAGAGAGGACAACAGTGAGTCAGTTCACAGAGTCACAGAATGATTGGGGTTGGAAAATACCTTTAAGATCATCAGGTAAGTTCAACCCAACTGTCCCATCCCACCCCAAACCCTGCCCCTGAGCTCCAGATTTCCCTGACTGTGAAACACGGCCAGGGATGGCCATTCAATCCCCTCCCTGGGCAGCCTGTGCCTGAGGGCCCTTTCCAGGGAGAAGTTTCTCCTCAGGACCAACCTCACCCTACCCTAGGGCAGCCTGAGGCAACCTTCCCAGTTTTGTCTTAGCACTTGTAGAGGGTGTTTATGCCTAGGACAGTGCCTCTGCCACCCCACTGTGGGCAGCAGACGCTCAGCAGGTGGTCAAGGGTAGGCTGTGCAGTTCAGGTCATTGCCCTAGTACCCCATCCCCAGATCACAGCGTTCAGAGTTCCAAGCAAACCCATTCCTGCATTGTTCTACAGTGAATTGTGAGGACTCGAGCTACTTCTTAGCACAAGGAAGGTTTTAAAGTTTGGACATCCATACAGAATTACAAAATCCTCATGGCTGGAAAGGACCTCCAAGATCATCAAGTACAGCCCTCACCCCAACGTCTAAACCATGGCCTCAAGTGCTCTAGCTACTTGGTTCTTTTACCCCCTCCAGGGATGGTGACTCCACCCCCTCCCTGGGGAGCCTGTGCCAGTGCCCAACCACTCTCTCAGTAAAGAACTTCTTTCTAAGACCCTGACGCAGCTTTCGACCATTTCCTCTCATCCTATCAATAGTAACCGGGGAGAAGAGACCAGCATCAGCCTTGCAGCGACCTCCTTTGAGGTAGCNTCACCTCCCTACTCCTGCTGGTGACACTGTTCCTGATCCAGGCCAGGATGCTGTAGGCCTTCTTGGCCACCTGGGAACCCTGCTGGCTCTTGCTCAGCCAGCTGTCAGGCAACACCCCAGGTCCTTTTCCCCCAGCCTGTAGCTTCTGGGAGTTGTTTTGACCGAAGTGCAAGACCCAGCACTTAGCCTTGTTAAACCTCATCCAGGATCACGGGGGTAGGAACAGACAACTAAGAAATGTCTAACCTGTCATGTTAAGGCCTTGTGTGGACAGAAAGAACCAGCCTGAGAGGCAACTTCTCCCCTCCTTTCCCTGCACTATGAACTGAACTAGGAAGGTGGTGGAATCTCCATCCCTGGAGGTGTTGAAGAACAGCCTGGCTGTGGCCTTCAGTGTCCTAGTGTGGCCAATGTGGTGATGTCAGGCTGGATTAGCTCAGAGGGCTTTTCTAGACTTAATCGTTCTGTGATCCTGTGAACAGCTAACTTGGGGCCAGCAGCAATGAGAACCTCATCCTCACCTGTTGTGCTCAGAAGCTGAAACCCACAGCTGGTTCTGCAGGTCCAGGTGAAGAGAACAGACTCTCCCTGGAAACACCCACCCCCCACTCTCATGACATCTTGCCTAGTCAGGTGGAAATACCAGCGCAGTGCACACTGACATCTCAACACCTGCACTGACACCTTCCACCATTATTCCAGTGATGAAGTTCACAAAGTAGATCTTTGCTCTGCAGAAGCTGATCAGGTTAAACCCGAGTTTGTTACACAGAACCACAGACTGGTCAGGCTTGGAAGTGATCTCTGGAGACCAGCTAGTCCAATCCCCCTGCTAGAGGAGGTTCCCCTGCAGCAGAGCACCATACACAAACTAATTCATAGAGTCATCAAACCATCCTGGCTGGAAAGGACCTCCAAGACCATCAAGTCCCCCTCAACCCAACATCTTTATGCTGTGGCCTCAAGTGCTCAATCTACTCAGTTTTTAAACACCTCCAGGGACGAGGACTCCACCACCCTGATCTTCAATTCCATTTATTAGAGTGCTTTACAGAACTTGATACTCTGATCAGTCACCAGGGGCTCTGGACATAACTGTTCTGTTTTAGAAGCTGAGCAGAGTATGTCAGTCTAATTTCTGTGTTTTCGGCAGAAAAGTTTAAAATTTGGGGTTTAAAAAATGGAAAAGTGTCTGCACCCCCTCCCTTCTCCCCCCCTAAACAACTTCTGCTTCTTCTTCACTTCTCTCCATCTTGGACTGTTAGCAGCTGTGTTGCTGCTGCTGAGAGAGAAGGTTCTGGCTTCTGAGAAGGCTATCAGTCCTCAAGGTGAAGAAAACTGATGGTGAGTGGGAAGACTGACCTGGCCCTGGAGAGACTGAGAACTCTGAACCTTGAAGGGGATCAGGACTGAAGCTGGACAACTGCTGGGATTTGAGAGAGAAGCTACAATGAAGATGTTCTGGACAGTTTCTATCTCAGTTCAGTGTAGGAGCAGTGTGACCAAGCCCCGTGCATCTGTGTTTGTATCTTGTGGGGTTGATTTTCTCTGCCTGGTGGAGGGAGCAAATTAAAATGTCCTCATGCCTTTCTCCTCCAGCGGCTTCACTGCCTGCAGACCCGTCAGTGGGTTTGTTCAACCCTCCCTATGTGTCTGACACTTTAGCTGGGAGCTCTAGGTTGAAAGAGAGTCGGGGTCTCTGCCCCAGGACACTGGTGGCAATCCAGGGGGCACACAGGGGGATGCAGACAAGGACCCACACACTACTGCTATGACAACACACACTCTTGCCCCTACACAAGAGGTGATGGGTCTCTGGTGAGGCATCTTCACTGCCCGTATCAGTGCAGGCACCCCCAGCCCTGCTTAGACCTGCATGCTGGGCTGGTGGAACAGCCTGTACAGGCACCCACCCCTCAGCCAGCTCAAACCTTGCTGCTGCAGTCATTTGCAAAACAAGTGTTGGTGAAGCACTGCAGGGAGCTGGGCCTTGTGCTGACCTGCTTCAACCCCCTTTGTCACGGAGTTCACGGGGTTTGTCACCATCTCTCAAGTAGAACAAAGTCTTATGGCCTTTTCATGTTTCATGTCTAATGCCATTCTTAGAGGTTTCCATCTCCTGCTTTGATTGAGGCCACCTGGAGAAAGCTAGCACCCCTCAGTGACCTCAGGATCCACATGCACCTGGACATGGCTTCTCTCTGCTTCCAAAACCATTTGAAATCAGCAAATGGTGTCATCAGAGACCTCCAAAAGCATGACCTACAGCACAGGATGGCAGAACTGGTGCAGCACAGAGAAATGATCACCCAAGTTACAGCATCACAGAGGGCAAAGCCCTCTGAGTTCATTCAGCCCAGACGGACAGGGCTCCCTCAGTCTCCTCCAGTCTGAACACCTCCAGCTCCCTCAGCTTCTCCTCATCAGCCTTTCTCTCCAGTCTATTCCCCAGCCGCTTTGCCCCTCTGGACCGATTCCAGCCTCTCAGTCTCTTTCTCGTAGTTGATGGTCTCTATTGCCAGCCTCAAGTCATTTGAGAACAAAGAACCACCACCACCACCTAGTGGGAGACTCACCGAGCTGCAGAGCTTCCTGGTACCTCTTAGTATCGAAGTACAAGGAGACCAGCCTCGCCTAGAGAACAGAAAAGGAACTGCTGTGAGAGAAGGCAGAGAAAAGCCTCTGTAAAATTAAAATCTATACTCTTATCTGCCCAGGTTTCACCGAATTCTTTTGTGTTTATTACACTATACAGCCCAAGTCTGCTCAATCTACCCCTTGGAAGATGATCAGCTACTCTAAACATAAGGGGTAAAACCCAAGAGTCTCAACCCTCGAAGTCATCACTGTCACCCAAGCATCACCCATCCCAAGGTCTGGGCACACACTGGAAGTTCTGTGCTTTCACAAGTTTTTAACATGAGGGCTGCAAGCTTGGGTCCTGCAGCGTAACGTACCTCCAGAGCCTGGCGGAGGAAAGTCCTCTTCTCTGATTTGGCCCACTCAATGCACTCTAAGCACAGGTCGACCTTAAAAGGAGCAGAAAGAAACAAGTAAAGGATGCTGCTGCCCCTCCCTAGACGTACAGAACAGTTCAACACTTCCTTACAAAGCAACTAAAACACATCAGAGCTTGAATCTCTGGGATGAGGTTGAAAGCAATATATTCATCCCTGAGCAGCAGCAATGCCCAACATCGGATCAGCTGTACCTTAACAAGAGCCTGGAGATTCAACTCAGTCTTTAGGCCCTGCCTCAAACACCTCTGAGCAACACCTTGAACATTGTCAAAGTAAAGCTCAGGTCACCAGTGGAAGGGGAGAGACTTCAGTAAGGACTCACTGGTAACCCCACAGAGAGTCACAAACTGTTTTGGCTGGAAATGTCCTTCAAATTCATTGATTCCAGCTGCTGCCCCAGCACTGCCACGGCCCCACTAACCCCTGGCCCTCACCCTGCATTTGTGGGACTTTGAAACCCCTCCAGACACAGGGACACACATCCCCCACCTCCCCACACACTTGGCCAGGCCTGGGGAACTCTTTGGAAGCAGAAATTGCTCCTCAGAGCCAACCCCAACCTCCCCTAGGACAAATTGAGGCAGTTTCCTCTCCTCCTGTCCCTTGCTACTGGGGTGAAGAGAGAGACTTGCACCTGGCTCCAACCTCCTGAAGTTCAGCGAGTTTCAGAGAGCCAGAAGGTCTCCCTGAGTGTCCTGTTCTCCAGTGAAACTCCCCAGTTCCCTCAGTTCCTCCTCAGAGCACTGGTGCTCCAGACCCTTCCACAGCTTCACTGCTCTTAGTCTGGACCAAAATTTAGTTTGAGCTTTGTCCATCACAAAAATCACTCAGCAAACCCCAACAGTCCCCCTTCTCTGACAGCTCTTCCCCCGTGTTTGGCTTCCAATACTTTTCTGACCACCATGGAGCACACTTCATACTGCACTATGAGAACAGAGCTTTGCCTTCCAACAGGTCACCAGTCATCCGAACAGCCTTTCTTAACCAGCCCCACTTGTGTTTGAAATGAAACCATCTGGGAACAGGAGAAATGATTCAGCCTTAGGGCCAGGGCTGGATTCTGTGGTCCCTTCCAGTGCATTTTGCTCCATTTCATTCAGCCTTAGAGAAAAAGGTATTTTCAATTGAGAAAATGTATTTTCAATGTCTCTAGGAAGAGGGGAACACAAAGCTTACGTGTTTTAGGGCCTAAATAACCCTAAAGGAGCATCACACAGTGATGGAGGTGCTGGGCTCCACCATTTCACCACCAGCTCTCTCAGCACCACATCCAAATAATCTCTAAACACCTCCAGGGTTGGAAATTCAGCCCTCTCCCTGGCAGCCTGTTCCAAGGCCTGACTGCTCTCTCAGTAAAAAGATTATTCCTGATGTCCAGCCTAGCCCTCCCCTGGTGTAGCCTGAGGCCAGTCCCTCTTGTTCTGTCACTAATGACATGTGAGAAGACACCAGCATTCCACTCTCTACACTGTCCCTTCAGATCAGTGTAGAGAGCTATAAGGCTTCCCCTCAGCCTCCTCAATCTGCTTCCCTTCCTTCCCTTCTCCCCCTTGGGCAGATGGGGTTTCCAACTGATTCAGACACCAGGAGCTAGCCAGTAGCAGTGCAGGTTTTATCTATCGCTTTAAAGTGCGGGAAAGGAACCCAATGGCTCCTCACACTAAGCCTGCTGAGATTCCCTTCATGAATAAAGCTGTTGTGCTCCAGTCCAGTTTGCAGAGGGAGTCGATTCACTACCAGCCAACACACACAGTGAGCTGTGCTGTGGTGCCAGGCTTGGCAGTGTCATTACCCCACCATCTCTGGGTGGCAGCTCTGCCCCCATCCTACACCCCAGGGCTCAGCAGCTCCTAAGCAGTGTCGATTGAACAGGGACAGCTTAAGAAAAGCCATTACCAAGTGGCAATTTATTGCACAGTGATAGCTGGAGCATTAGGAGCTGCAGCAAGCTCTAATTTCATTGCTTTACTGGACTCCTGGGAGCCTTCTCAATATCCAGCACACCGAGGCTGCAAATGCCCCTGCGAACACTTCTGCAAGTATTTGGGATTACTGCATGAAGAACTTAACAGGGTAGGTGTTGTCATTCCTTAGAGGATTGGCTGTTTGGCTTGCGAACAGGCCTGACAGGATATTCTGCCTAACAGCCATACTCCCTTTGCTGTCACCCCAAGTTCTTCCCCTGCCATAAACTGACACCTTTCAGGATCCAGACTGTTTCCCTCAAGTTACCTTTAGAAAACGTCTGATGTTGCTCATGTGCTCCTGATGCCTTTATGGGTTCCCTCCTCAGCTGCTCCCCCTCCCTACCTCCCCCTAGCCTCTCTTGTTGAAGAGGGGCTGAAGGTTCTGCCATGGTTTAGGGAAACATGCGGTACAAACCACACAGACTGAACAGCAAGAGAAGGTCTGTGAGGATCCCTGGCCCTACAGGATGCTATTTCTGCACTAATTCCCTGCTCATTGGCAGAACCTCTTCTAGACTGTCACTGTTCTGTGTGTATGGCGTTCCCTGGGCTTTAACCTGCAGCTCAGACCCTCCTGCCTCTCCTCTCCACCCAACTGCTCTGCCAGTACAACATGTACTACCACAGCTCAGCATCGCTTCAAGTGGTTCCTCATCACTTACAACTTGTTTCTGTCCTCCCATTCTCAAACAACCAACACAGGGGACAATAAAAAAAGAAACCAACTGTACACTGAGGAGCTGCTGAGAATGGAGTAAATCCATCCTGCTGAGCTACCTCAGACCCAACACGTATCCCAGTAGTTAATATTTGGTAGCTGGGAGACCTTTTTCACTCCCACTTCAGGAGTGAAATGGGAGTACATTGGAAGGCCTTTGTAGAATAAGACAGCCACCACCCTGTGTCCCCATGAACACCCCTTCACATCTCCAGGTGAAAGATGCTAAGCAACATCCATCACATCCCACCAGTTCCTGAGAGACCTGAATGCTCCCTCCAGTGTGTGAGAGTAGCTCAAAAGCCAACTGCATCCTGGGCTGAATCACAAGAAGTGTCACCAGCAGGACAAGGGAAGGGACTCTGCTTCCCTATTCTGCTCTTGTGAGACCTCACCTGGAGTTCTTGCATCCAGTTCTGGAGCCCCCAGTAGGAGGACATGGAACTGTTGGAGCAAGTCCAGAGGAGGCCACAAGGATGATCAGAGGGTTGGAGCCCCTTTGTTCTGGGGACAGGCTGAGGGAGTTGGGGCTGTTCAGCGTGGAGAGGAGAAGGCTTCAGGGGGACCTCAGAGCAGCTTCCAGTACCTGAAGGGGCTGCAGGAAAGCTGCAGAGGAACTTTTTCTGAGGGATCCAGCACTGGGACAAGAGGGATGGGTTCAAGCTAAAAGAGAGGAGATTGACACGAGATCTGAGGCACAAATCCATCCCTCTGAGGGGGCCAAAGCCTGGAATAAGTTGCTCAGGGAGGTTGTGGCTGCTCCATCTCTGGAAGTGGCCAAGTTGGATGGGGCTCTGGGTACCCTGGTCTAGTGAGAGGTGTCACTGCCCATGGTAGGGGTTTGGGGCTGGGGGAGCTCTGAGCTCCCTTGCAACCTAACCAGTCTAGGATTTTATGATTCTCCTCTGGATTGGTATCATAAATTCTCCATCAGACTGGGGGCCCTGAATGGTGCAGCGCCTCTCGCATCCTCCACACCACTCACTGTGCAGGACACCATTAGTGCAGTGAGTTTAACAGTGACAACACTAATCCAAAAGATTCTACATCTCCATAATTCTACAAACAACTAGAGCTGACAATCACTCTGAACCTGCAGCAGGACAAGGCCAACAGAGCCAACATGGTTATGAGAGAATTAAACTATCTCATGTTTTATTGATAGACTATATCTGGATGCAGTAGATGAGCCTTTCCCAACATGAATAACTCCTTGGTGTGCAGCAATCTAGGTCACATCATGGTGTTACCAGCTTTTGAGGAACAACTGGGGCTTTTCCCATCTCACCTCCTGTCCCGTCGCTGCCTCCATGTCAAGGAACAGATCGAGCAGGAATCGGACTAAACGGGCTGCCTTCGCTTTGCTGATGGAGTTCAAGAAGGGTCGAACGTACTTCAGAAGCCCTCCCAGCTCTGTGTAGGGAANGGCAGTCCAGTCCAGGCTCTGATCCCCCTTTCTGTGAGGAAGGGCTTCCTAACATCCAACTCAACCCTCCCCTGGCAGCTTCTGGCCCTGCCCTCTCATCCTGGCACTGGTTGCCTGGGAGAAGAGCCCAATCCCCATCTGACCATAACCTCTCTTCAGAGAGTTGGAGAGAGGGAGAAGGTCCCCCTGAGTCTCCTCCAGGCTAAAAACCCCCAGCTTGCTCAGCCTCTCCTCATCAGCCTTTCCCTCTAGTTCCCTCCCCAGCCTTGTTGCTCCTCTGGCCCTGCTCCAGCCCCTCAATCTCTTTCTTGAAGGGAGGGGCCCAGAACTGTCCCCAGGACTCGAGGGGAGGCCTCACCAGTGTGCAGTACAGGGGGGAGAATGACTTCTCTAGTCCTCCTGGCCACTGTTGTTGATCCAAGCAGCATGCCATTGGCCTTGTGGACTACCTGGGCACCCTGCTGGCTCCTGTTCAGCCACTTGTCAACCAGTACTGCCATGTCCCTCTCTGCTAGGCCACCCTCTAGTCATTTATCCCACAGTCTGTAGCTCTGCAGGATGCTCTTGTGGCCAAAATGTAAGACCCTGCCCTTGGCCCTGTTCAGCTTCATCCCGTTGGCCTCTGCCCACTGACCCAGCCTGTCCAGATCTCTCTGCAGCATCTTCCCCCTCTCCAGCAGATCAACCTTCCCCTCAACTTGATTTCATCTATGAATTTACTGAGGGCAGACTCAGTCTCCTCATCCAGGTCATCAATAAAGATCTTTAATACAACTGGGCACAGCAAATAAATCGTAAGAGAGGGTTTCACCACAGCTGGAGCGTCTGAGCCCAGCTACACAAGTTTTTTAGGGAGTAATACAGGACTTACTACTGCAAAAACATTTTATAAGCAGCCTCTCCACACCATTTCCAGGCAGAGAGCAATGAAGGTTGCCTGAGGGAAGCCCCATAGTAACACAGGCACTGGCAAAGCAGGCTGCTGGTCTCCAGTGCCACCCACCCCATTACTCCAGGGCTCCCCAATGGCAAACCCCTTAGTAACAAGAGTTGCCTTAGGCACTGCTGAAAAATCCCAGTGACTGCTGAAGGCTTTGAGAGTCTTCTCTAGAAAGGGTGATGGGTTTATAGCTTATCAACTCAGCCCGCTGTTTTAGGAAGTCACCTCAGGCTCCATCAATAAAGAAACTTCTATTTCTTACAGTTCTACTCCCTGAAACTGTTTTCTGCTCAATCCCAGTCAGATCCAGGCTCGCTTAACCAGTAGAACTGTGCTTCTACTGGTCTCCTTACCAACACAGATGCTAGAAAAGCTCTGCTAAAACTAGACCTTACAAACCTAGTCCCAAGCTCACAAAGGAAAAGTCTTTACGAAGAAACACCCTCAAAACATCATTCCCTCAGAGCAGAGGAACGCAGCAGTTAACACCCCAGCAGCTCCAGGACTCACTTGAGGTAACAGAAAGGGGCTGTGTGTTGGGATTGCTGGATTCTGCTGCAATAAACAGCCATGGGGCCGGGTGGCAGCAGTGTCTGTTTACAGAGCGCAGAGGATATTCCCAGCACTGTGGGATCACGCACTAAACCACAGCTCATTTTCCCCCAGGATTTTAAGTCTCACACAGACATCAGCTACATCTCACACCACCAGCAGGATTTGAGAGTAAAAAAACCCCAGACCTACACAGGTAATGAACATTTCAGAAACCCTGAACACCAAACTGGTATCGGAATCAAACCTAAATGAGAGAATGACCTGATCTGAGGTCAATTAGCACCTGGAGGAGCATCAGGATTTTGCTTCGGGAAAGCACTGAAAGCACTCAGAGCTGTTATAGAACCATCTCACCAACAGCTACAAAAGATTCCTTAGGTGGTTTTTACTTTCTCAACCTACTGGTTTGACAAGTTTAACGAGCCCATTTCTTAGGCTGTTAAGGAGTGGAACTCATGGTGACACAGTGGCATTTTTATCCACCTCAAAGCACAGTTTTACAGCCAGAACTTCACTCAAGTTCCCTGATGATTTCATACAAGCATGGAACGGCCAAGGTTAGAAGTGGCCTTTAAAGATCATCCAGTCACAACCCCTCTGGCACAGACATGGACACTTTCACTAGATCAGGTTACTCAGGACCCCATCCAACCTGGCCTTGAACACTGTCAGGGATGGAGCAGCCACAGCTTCCCTGGGCAACCTGTTCCAGCATCTCAGCACCCTCACAGCAAAGAACTGTTTCCTCATGTCCGACCTCAATCTCCCATCTTCAAGTCTGTAACTCTTTCCCCTTGTCCTCTCACAACCATCCGTGTCAAAAGCCCCACCCCAGCTCTCCCTTCAGAGATTGGAAAGCTGCTAGGTGGTCATCTGGGAACCTCCTTTTCTCCAGGTTGAACAACCCCAACTGGCTCAGCCTGTCCTCATAAAGGAGGTGCTCTGTGTTCCCAACAGCACTGCAGCCAGTGGTGACTCTCCACTGAGCACTCAGACTTGGCAGAGGACCAAACTAAGGTGCCACAAGTGCCAGGCATGAGATTACATAAAGGTTTTACTGTCACAGAATGAAGAGACAGGTTTTTCGACAGTCAAAGTGAAGCCTCTTCCAGTGATTGAGCCCCCTGACAGTTTCATCAGTTTTGCTCAACCAGCTGCTACCCACCCGCCTTCTTCCACTTCACTCTGAGGACCACTGAACCACTCACAGAGGCAAATCCCAACCACTGTAATCAAAGCTTTGGTTTCACTGACAGTAAAACTACCCTGAGAGCAGCAGACAGAGCCCCCAACACCTTGGTATTGAGAAACTCAATTAACCATCCCACCTGTCCAAGTGAGACAAGGACGGTAGGCTCCACATCACCCAAGCTGGCTTCACATCACCCCAGGGCAGGCTCCACAGCACCAAGGTAGGTTCCACCACACCACGTTGAACTGGGAAGAGAAGCTGGAGCTGCCCAGAAGCTGGTTCTTGCACTCTCCTCTAACACGAGCCCCTGCAAACCTCACACAACACAGTAACCTGCTTGCTGCTGCCCAGCACCCTCGGCTTTGAGCACTGTGATGAAGAATCTACCAGTTTTCAGTGTCTTATCCACGCAGTGAGACTCTCCCCGAGATCCACCAACTCTCAGCTACTTCCAGGGGTCCACCACTCTGCTCACTGCACCTCACTGTGGGCTCCTGAGAACCAACTGGCTGGTGGATTCAGGACACACCACCTTTCCACACAAGGGGTTTAGAAGGAAAAAGGAAAAGCCACATAAGACTGCAGTCCTGACCTTCCCGCTCACTGAACTCACTGGAAAGCAGATTCGACATAAACAGCTACAAAATCTCAGCGTGCTTTGCAAACTACACATTTAGCCACATAAGTTCCCACAGAATTTTCTCTTTCCAACCCATTGCAACAGTCAGCTATTTTTAGAATTTATTTTTTTTTAAGTAAATGCAAAGCTTGGTGAAGGCTGTGATTGACAGCTCTGGAGAACTGATGAGCAGCAGCTCTGGAAAATAAAATCTGCTGCTTGTCTTCTGAGCCTCCAGAATAAGGACATGGATCTGCTTGAGTGATCCAGACAGGCCAGGAGGACGATACAAGGGTAGAAGCCCTCTGCTGTGAGAGTTGCAGACCCTCAGGCTGGAGAAGACCCTGGGAAAACCTTAGTGTGGCCTTTCAGTGCTTAAAGGGGCTACGGGACAGCTGGGGAGGGACTTTTTCAAGGTCATGTAATTACAGTCTGAAACCATCCCTCTTGTCCTGACAGGGGGAGATTGAGGTGAGATCTGAGGCAGAAATCCATCCCTCCAAGTGAGCTGAGGCCCTGAAACAGGTTGCCTAGGGAGGTTGTGGCTGCTCCATCCCCAGCAGTGTCCAAGGGCAGGTTGGATGGGGCTCTGGGCAAGGGGTTGGGGCTGAGGGAGCTCTGAGCAACCTTTCCAATCCAGTCTGTGACTCTGTGCCCTGTATGTGAATTCCTGATCTGAGCCTCTTCAATCACACAGTTTTAAGCAAAGCTATAAAAACCTACAACTGTCCTAAAAAAGTAAGTAACTAATCCCCCAGTTTCTAACTAATGCAGTCCTTCATCTCCATCACTCTCATCAAATTGGGCACCTACATCAGTATTTTGTCAAACAAACAGCACAGTTCAGCAGAGATGAGTCCTCTCACACTGTGGCTTCACTTGATCCCCTCAGCCAGGCAGCAGCCCACAGACACTTTCACCTCTGAAGTTACTGCTCAGAATTAGCCAATGAGCCACTGCTACACCCTGAATCCAAAGAAATTCCTCCAGCGGAATCTAAACCATGGACTACAATGGTGAGATCTGTGTCACCTGGGCTAGACAGTGCAGCCTCAGCAATTTCCTCCACTTCTCTGCCCAGTGCATCTCAGTGGGCAGCTGTACCTGGTGATGACACTAGTGTCTCTGCTGACAGTCTCCTTCACCCAAGAACACAGGCAGAGAGGGAAGGTGACTCTCTTTCCCACACAATCAGCACAACTCTGAGCTACGGTATCCCTGTTCCTCAAGCTGCACCACAGACCTCCAGTTAGCACCTCACTCCGATCTCCACACACAAGTGCCCTCATAGCGCTGCCCACCTCACTTTCTTCTACTGAGAAGACTCAGCAGTTTAGTGCTCCCTCTAACACACTTCACATCTGCCTCTGCACAAACCTGGTTTTGATGAGTTAGCTACTCCCTTTCATCACACAGTCTCCCCTTAAAAGCCTCCATTAGCAAGTCACCCCTGAGAGCAGAATCACATTCACATAAGGCTGCAGCTCAACTACTGCATGTTTTGCAGTGTCAGGTGACCACCGAGCACCCAATGACTCTCACACTTCCCCACACCAGCATCACCTCCACAGTTTTACCCTGAGACTCCAGGGATAATTCCTCCTATTTTAGCCCAAACACAGTCTGCTTGGTGTGGGGACAAAGCCAGGTTTAGTTATTGCTGCAGAAGCAAACAGCACAGTGCAAAGGGCACCTGCACCTGAGATAACTGACTTGGGCTCCTTTAATACTCAGAAAACTAAGGGCAATGCAGCAGCTTCATTCACCCTGCTCCAAATCCCTTCTGTAGGAAGAGTGTGCTGGCAGGGCTTATTTTCCAACACTGACCACAATAGGAAACTGGAGGTGGACAGCACCTTTGCCTCCTGATTACCTGCTCCAGTGGCAGATAATCCCCTCTGCTCCACATCAATCACAGTGAGACTGGTGTCCAGAATGTTCAACCACACACACATCTGGACAGATCAGTTCAACCACCGAGTCAAACGAGATATTTACAAAGCAGGACACCAAGTGTTCTCTTCACAAACAGCATAAAGCCCTGACCCTGCTCTACTGCTGTCCAAGGGGATCTCTCACCGCTTTCTGTGAACTGCTCTTACCTAGGCTGGTGTCCCAGTCCAACAGCAGTTCGACTGAAGCTCCTGCTGACCCATCTCAGGCTGTTACACACACACTCTTTCCCTCTCCATGCTAAACTGCCGTGCCCAGTGAAAAACCATCTCGGCTATAAGCACAGGCAGCTGTCAGTACAGATATGGCCCATCAGCTGCTAAAATGCTCAAGGTGCTCCAGGTACAAAACCAGACCAACCCAGTACAAGAGAACCACACTGACTTGAGCTTTCTGGGAAGCTGAAGACATAACCAGGTTCCAATCCAAAGCCATCAACTACAGAAATCTGACCTGTTTCCATCCTCTCACACATTCACAACATGAGTGTCCAGTCTTGCACTGGTGCAGAGCTGTGCAAGGCCCTCCTGATGTTTCGGTGGATAAATCAGTTGAGAGAGAAGTCACTGGTAAGGACTTTTGGGGACAAATAATGCTCTGAGATGATTAAAACTAACGCAAACCTTTCCAGCTCAAACAAAACTACTTCTCAAAACTTCAGTCACCTGTACTAAAGTGGCCACATAAAGGGTCCAAGGCATCACTGATCTTTCAGAATATGAGGCTAAGAAACAGGAGATTAAGCATCTTATGCTGTTCATACAGTTTTCCAGCTCCTCCCCTCTCTCTGACCAAAGTATTCCTACCAAAACCTGATTTTACTTCTAACCCATCAGATAAAGAGATGACCCTCACGTGAACACAGGTCTCTCTCACCCAATCCATCAGGTGTTTCAGACTCACCTTCTGCCTGCCCCGTCTTGGCCAGGAGTGAGCCCAGCTCCAGGATGCTCTGCTCTTTGACTTGCACCGCTTCCTCATCATTTTCTTGGACATCACGTTTCACTACGGAAGAGCAGAAGAGTAACCTTTAACACTACTTCAGTCTGGAGATAATCATTACCCACCAGCTCCTGGAAAGGCATCAAAACCAAAGTGACCGTTATAACAGACAGCAAACTCGGTCTGGGCTGTGAGGTCTGGAGAGCAGATGAGAGGAAAGTTTAAATGGACTTCAGCTGCACTTCAGCAAGGCTTTAAAGTGGCCAAGAGGTACAGCCACACAACCCATCTCAAGTATAAATTCAGTTCTGAAGGAGCCTCACAATTGCTGTCCAGTTGTTCAAGTCTCATTTAAGTCACACCAACACCCAACAGCCCACGTCTCCCTCTGAAGCCACAAAACCAAACAAAAGACATTTAACTGTTTGGATATCCTGGTACTGGGATTCCTCACATTACTGCTTTTTGCATTGTGATCCATGGTCTAACACAGCACCAGGATACCCCCGGTTCCATGAGCTGGAGACGTTCTCCCTCATTGCTCAGGAGTGGATCAGGCTTACTGGAGCCAGAGCTCTCCCACGCGAAACTCCGACAATCTAATCATCCCTGTGTACCAACGTGAGTAACTGCCTCTGAAGAGGCCAAATGCCACAAAGCAGCACCAAGCCCCTGTTTACGCAACACCTAGTTCAGGGAAGTTCTCCACAGAACAAAGTACCTTCTTCCCTGCTACCCACCGACACTCATCTCCACCATCCTCTGCGCAGGTAGATTTGAGCTAATTCCACACGAACAAGCCCTCTGTGGAGGAAACATAAAGCCTCCAACACTTCGTTTCTATGATTTACCACGTGTGGTGTCCAAAGCAAAACAACTTTGCTCTCGAAGTCTCACATCAGCAGTACCCAGCCTGCTCCAGCTACCACCAGCCAGCAACACAAACAGGGACTGAGTTAGCCTGGCTGGCTGGGAAACTGTAGGTTGTTCAGGCTAGATAACAGCAACTACTAATTAACCACACCGAGCGGGCTGAACCACGTTTAGAGACCACAGAGCAGCTCCAACGCCAGGGTCTAACAGCAGCCTGACACAGCAGGGTGACAGCAGGGCACACCAGCTCTTCAGAAAACAGCACATGGAACGAGGATCCCAAACCACACCAATTCTCGAAGGCAGCCTCAACGTGCCCCAAACCCCGGAGGGGTGTCAGCGTTAGGTCTATGAACCCCTACCCAGCAGCTTGTCCTCGCTGCCGGCACAGCCTGACCACAGCAACCAGCCGGGCTGCAACAGAGACGTTAAAGCTGCGCAAGCCAGCACAGATATAACTGCCCCCAACTTCTCCCTGCGGCACCGACCAGGGTCCAATTAACCACCGGCTGCCTCCGAGAAGCCCCCTCCAGCCGAGTTTCCTCGCCCTCCCGCCACTTCCCACACAGCACCCGCGCGGGGCACCTCACGGCCGAACGACTCCTGCACAAACGACCCAGCACCGGGCCCCGCAGCTCCAAGATGAACAAGCTCCGTGGGGGAAGCAGGGAAACGAGAAGTCGGCCCCGAGCCACGGGGCTCCCGCTGCGGCAGCACCCGGGCGCTGAAGCCCGAGGACAGCTAGAGGATGCGGTGCCGGTGGAGGGCTCGTAGATCTGGTGCCGTTAGAGCGGCGGGGCCGTGCGGTGGGGCCGGGCCAGGCCTCGCTCCCTCCGGTGAGTCAGCAGCCGGCGGCGACGAACAGGCGGGAGGCGA
>VZRI01005202.1:61889-75859 GCA_013397515.1 Upupa epops | reverse complement strand
CCCCCCCTTCACGTCGTTCCTACTGCCTGAGGCTTCCCCTTCTCTCCTAGACCTATCCCCACCTCCTCAGCCCGCGGCTGCACCAGGGACCCTCTGCCCCGCTGAAACTGCCTTTACCTTCCCTCCCCCCCCCAAGCAATCATCCCTATTCCGACGGAATTAGTTTAGCTGCTGCTGTTTTAAATCAACAATAGGTAACTGAACGTTGACTCATTAGCCTCAACAATGACATTTTGTTTTCTGACTTCAGCCCGGAGAGTCTCGAGGTTAGAGAAACAAAAGGCGAGAGGGGAAGAGCAGCTACTGCTGAGCTTTGGGCTGTCCATCCCTCGTTCCGGAGTCCCCAGCTGGACTGATGCTTTTCACTCAAACTCCTGCTTTTCACCTAAAGTTCTGGGAGTGTTTGTTTTTATACTGTGTTCATCCTGGAAAGAGTCAGGACATCCCGTACTGATTCATTGTCCTTGTCCCTTCTGGATGCTGTAGGGACTCAGGTTCTGTAAATCATTAAACGGTGTTAGAAATGCACAAAAAAAGCCCTGTTGGTGAGGTCCATGTGCCATCTGTGTTTCCTCATTCATGGAGTGATCCCACCCCCTCTGCCCAATACACCAGGGCTGCTTGTATCATTCCTTTCTGTAAATGAAGAAACAAGTTGTAATTAATATTGAAATGGGCTGCTTCGGGTTTGAGGTTCCTGTTTGAGGAAGTGGAAGGATCCAGATCAGGTGTGAAAATGTTTCTCACAGTACTTGGCTTTGGGAGAAGAGAGAAGGAGGGAGATGGGGAACGTAAACCAAGCTGGGAATGGCAGGATGTTCCCATGGATCAGGTGAGCTCTGTAGTCTTGTGTTGCACAACTTGTTTACCTGTGCCTTTTGTGCCCTGTCCTTGTTCAGATCCCTCTGTGGGGCAACCCCTCTGCAAGGAAAAACTCATAGTGGCAGTAGAACCTGTTACTGCCTTGCACTGGTCACGTAGGGAGGACACACAGTGACGTCAGAGAGGAAACGGCTCCATTACCCAATGCTGAAATCTTCAAAGCTGCTGAGCGTGCTTGAAAACAGAAACCCTTGTCTCATCCCTGTTTGCCCTGGACTTTAAGAAAGGGTGCTGGTTTTAACTGGGATGTTATCGGTGCCAAATATCAAGCTTTGGTTGCCTTTTCCATAGACTGGAGGACAAAAATAAAAAGGGTTGGGTTGTTTTTAGCAGAGGGGTGACTTCTCTGTTCTTGGCTCCCTGAAAATTTGCCTGTGAGGACACATTTTTTTCTGTGCATTAAAGCTTCCTTTAAGGGAAAAGAGGAATCAGTCCTCTGGGAAGGGTGGTTTGTAGTTGGTTGAGCCTTGTGGAGGGGCCGAAAGTGACAGCAGTGAGCTATGAAAAAGAGTTGATTAGGGGGAGACTGGGCCCAAGTATGTTGGCCAAGGTCTTGCTGAATGGTGGCAGCTCGAGAGCTGGTGCATGCATCCTTGATGCCTAGTTGCTCTAACAATTTTTTCTGAAGCGTATTGCTGGGAGAAGGCATTTAAACCTCATTTTTCTTTCTCCTTCATCAGATTTGCTTTCAGAGAAGGTGTTTTTACTTTTTTCTCTATACTCAGAGGTCCCTTGAGCTGTAACACCAGCATGGAGTGAAGGAACGGCACTGGCAGGGATTTGCAGGTCCGCGGTGCCTGCTGTGCTGGGGCTGTTGCTAAGCATAGGTACAACTGTGCCTGCCTTGATGTGAAGCTTGTGATGGACTCGATAACACTCCTGTCTCAAAAATAAGACATTTGGATAGTGCAAAGTCACAAATTTGCATGTAGGCTCTGCTGTAGGAGTGTTTGTCTGTGCTGGGAATGTTTCTTCTGTACAATTTGTGCCAGTTTTCATTCGAAGCTCTGGCAGGTGGAGTTTCTGTACTGTGGCCCAGCACAGCTATGAGCGTGTCCAGTGTTCCTGCTGTCAGTTGAGACTCCAGTTGGCAAAGGGGAGGTGGTGCTCTAGAATTACAGGGACGAGTACATCCTGGTGAGGGGGAGGGAGGCCACACAGATCCCTTGGGTTCCATTCCTGAGTGATCTACTTGTGATCTGAAGAATGAGGCTGCGTTACCCTCTTGAGAGAGGAAGAGAAACAGAAGGTCAGGAGTGAAGCGCATGGGTCAGAGGAGCCTTTTAGCTCCTTGGAAGAAAGACAAATGCCTTGGGACTAGTGATGTGGTTAATGGAAGGTGGGGAAAAGAAGAGAATTTAAGAGTTCTCTAGTGTTATCAGCTGCCTTTCTGGAGAGATTTTGGCTTGGGGAGGATTAGTTTGGCAAGAGCGAGTCGAATGTTGCTGTAGGCGGGGAAGCAGTGAGGTTAGCAGAAGTAGTGTTCAGGTTTTTGAGCTTCTGATATGCTGGAGAGAAGTGGATTAGAGGTAGGAGAGCTGCTGGAGCTATTCTTTGCTCCCTTGTGCCTGGCTAAAGCCTGGTGCCATCTGGGAAGGTAGGACCAGACACGTAGAGCACTGTGAGAATGTGAATGCAGGAAGAAAAGGGCATAAATAAGCTGAGAGCAAGAAGATGTGAATGGTCTGAAGAGCAGAGAAAGGTGGTGAGAAGGATTGTTGGACAGAGGGATTAGCTGGGGAGTGGGGAACCTTTCTATAACCTCATCCTGAGCAATGTCATGGGTCTGAAGAAAGCTGCAGGGGAATGGTTCTGAGTAACCCCGTGGGAAAAAGCAGCTAGTGAGATGGGTAGAAAAGTATATCTGTCCTTGAGGATAAAGATCGTGGTCTGGAGCAGGAGGAAGAACATTATGTCCTGGGAAATGATTTCAGGGCCTCTTGATGGCAGGATTGAAGGAACCTCAAAGCTAAGAGTGCTTTGAAAGTTGAAATGGCCAGGGAAGCAGGAAATGGCATCGGCAGATATTGCTGCAGTGGGGTGATGAAGCACCTTTTGGCTTTTTCACTAGGAATGTCTCGTTTTTGCAGTGCCGTGTAGCTTTAGAAGCCTCAGAAAGGGTGTAGACCATTTCCTTTTTGCTCTGTGCTCCCAAACCTTTGAAAGTCAAGGGGAAGCCCCTGGTTTTGGTTGTTCAGTGGATGCTGAACTGGAGGGCAGCTCCTTTTGAAGGCCTCGACCCTTGCTCTGTCCAGTAATCCTTCATCCTTCTGACCAAGGCAGCTCAGTGGTTCTTTTGAGAGACTTTAGGCAGCGAAATGAATTATCCAAGGAGGAACAGTATTGCTGACCTTCCTTCCCTTCCTTGTCCGTCTGGTCTGAAATAGTAAGTTAAGTCTGCTGCAGGATTTACCCAGTGAAATCCCAGCCTTTTTCCTCACTTTTCCATTACAAGAAGGATTATTCTGAGTTTAGTCTTTGCACGGGTGTCACTTAACTGCCTCTGCCATCTCCTTAACTGACTGGCTTCCCCACGGCAGAGGCAAACTGATGAACCAGTGTAATGTCAAGTAATGCTGAGTGATCGCTGTCAGCTTTGCTAACAGAGGGGTGTAGAAGCCTCACTGAAAGCTGTGGTAGTCTGTGAGGCTTTTGCAATCTGTAAATACATCCTTTCTAGTGTTACTTTTGTAACTGCCTTGGATAAACTAAACTGAGCTCACAAGGAAAGCTGTGCGTGGCTCCATGCTGCTCCAATCCAGCAGAGCTCCCAATTCCTCACAGATGTTGAGAAAAAATGTTCCCTTGCTGCATCTTTCCCCTTCCCATTGTTGAAGCAGAAGTATTACCAGCCATATGTGTCTGTGTGTACGATGATTTCCTCTGCCTACGTACATTGCACTTAACTTGCATCATTAGCCAGACGGAACACAGGCTGTTCTGTCTCTGTTTTTTTTTTTTAGTTCGTTGCACGTCTCTGTCATCCCATACAGACAGAAGTGCCTGGTTTTCTAAACTGCGTTGAAACTTGGCCGATCCGAACCTCAGTTCTGGTTTTCTTGCTCTTGCCAGGAAGATTGGTGGGTTCCTTCTTTGCTAACAAACAACTGGAAGAGCTAACTGAGCATGTCGCTATTGCTGACTGCTGTGTGCTTGCAGTGATGCGCTGGTAGCGTGGGGATTTTATGCTGTTGAATTGGCAGAATGTCAGCGCTGAGTTTTGTTCCCCAGCAGCTTAGGCAGCCCAGCTTAACCCGACATCTGGGCGGTAGCATGGAGTTGGGAAACCTGACCTTCCTGTGAGTTTCAGCGGCTCCAACTTCGGTTCACGTAGGTGCTGCCTAAGGCAAAAGGGTTTGATTTTTACATGGATTGTGTGGCCAAGGAAGCTGTTGGCTTTTCTCTGTGCTGTAAGGAAACAAGGTCATTTTCTTTTGCCTCCTTCTGCTAATTGGGAGAAGAAAAACTTACTGAGGAATGAGGATTGTAATCTACGCAGGATGCTATCCCAAGCTTCCAGCTGATACGAGGTCCCTACGCCTGGATGTGACTTTGACAGATGTTCTGATCACTGCGGAGAGGTCACTCGTTCCCTGGTGTGTTTTCTGATTTAAGAATTACTCTTGGATTTTCTAAAATCTATCGGTATTGCTTGGAGATCCTCATGTCTCATTTGATTAGGATTATATTTCTGGCATGAGCGCAGTGCTGGGAGAACACTGTTCTTACCTCTGTTGCTGATGCTTAGTTGAGCAAGGCAGGAAGATCAGGTCTGTGATGAGTTGTTTGTGTGACTGAGGAAGAGAGAGCAGCGGACACTCTGAAGGAGATTGGATGGTGCTGGTCTCATTTGAGATCGTGGGATAATCTAAACTTTGTAGTGATTTGCTGCTGGTGGTAAGTAGGTTTCATTGGCTTCAATTCTTTCCCATCTCTCTTGCTGTGCTCTCTTGTGTAGGGAGGTCTCTGTTGCTGTAGTTAACTGGACAGGAAATGCTACAGTCCCACATCTACACTGTGTTTCTTCGGAGTCACCCCCTCTGAAACACAACTGGACCCTCCCAGTTGTGCCTGACACCCACCACATGGGGATTAGCGCTTAGGGGGTTCACTTGACTGCAGTTCTGGGCCAGTGTTCCCTCAGCTGACTAGTACTTTTCACTTCTTGTACATCTTTAATTCTTGGTGCTTTTCCACCTTCAAGCAGCTCTATGAGCAATTGATCTGAGCTTTGGGCAATTCCCAGTTCTATAGCTTAAAGTCGATCCTGTTGCGTCTGTTCCACATAACCCAGGTGTCACCCTTTGATTTCCATGATTTCACCCAGTGCTGAGCCCAGGAACTGGTGCTTGGCCACAGCATCTCTCCGTTGTGAAGGTGATGCTGAGTGTGTTCCTCTGTGCGTTGTTTGAGGTAGTTTGGCTGCTGAAGTGTGCATTTTTCTTGATTGTTCTTTTAGGTTTTCTGTTTCAGCTTGTAGCTCTTGCTTCTTGTTCGGTCGTCCTCTGCCGTGGTGGAGCACCCATCCATTCTCTCTCCTCTGCTTTGTGAGGTCACTGCTGTGATAGTCCTGCCTCTTCTGAGAGCCCGCATGGTCTGATGAGTGGATTCTCTTGTTGTAGGCTGTTTTGTCTTTGCCTTCACTTCGGTCCAGCTTTCTGCTTCTTAAAATAATCCACATTTGTGCCTGGAAGTTTTGCATGGAGTGGGAAATAGAACTCAGCTGTGCAATACAGAGATAACCATCTTTCTTACTGCTTTATTCTTGCTTGCTTTTCTTATATTGCACACCCTTGGACTTGTGTTTTATCCTTTCTGCTACCATACTATGTGAAGAGCTTTTAACTGGGATTTCTGCTGCCTGCTGGGGTGCTGCTGGAGTGCTTGCACAGGGCTGGGAGTGTGAGTGAGCTCAGGCTGCTGTTGCTTGGGTTGAGTGGCTCTGTGTAAACACCCTGGCTGCTGTTGCTCACCATTTGTTGGGCTGTGTGATCTGCATATGGAGCTGCAGTTGCTCTGTTTCCCTTCTGGTCGTTGATGGAAACGTTGAAATACTGAGGCTGGTGGAATGACTTAAGAGTTTTAATCCAGTTAACCCGCTTATGAGGGAGGGTTTCTGTGATGGTTTATCTAGTGAAACACAATGCTAAGAGAAAAGGTGAAATCAGATGGTGCTGTGGAAGCTTGGAAGTTGTTGTTGGTGATAAATAATTATACCATAGGTAAGAAAGGATAAACACCTTCACCTATCAGGGTGTTTTCAGAGAATCTCAGAGCAGTTTGCGTTGAAGGGAACTTCATAGCTCTCCAGTCCCACTCCCTGCAGTTTCTCCCACCTGTCTGAGCAACTCAGGCTAGCATCTTGCCACTGTCAACATAAAACATAGGTCCAGTTCAACCCCTCCATCTGTCAATTTAGAACTGCTGTCCCTTTTCCTGTCACTACAGGCCCTTGTATAAGTCGTCGTCCTTCTTCCCCCTTAAGCATTGAAAAGCTGCACTAAGGTCTTCTTGGAGCTTCTCTTCTCCAGCTGAACACCCCCAGCTCTTCCAGTGTGGCTTTACAGCAGAGGGGTTTCAGTCCTCAAACCACTTCTGGTGCATCTTGGCCCCACTCCACCAGCTCCATGTCTGCTGTTCTAAGGAGCATACTGCTCCCCCAGCCCTGCAGGGGGTGGAGGTGTGGGGGGTGTGTGTGTGTGTCTCACTTGGTTCCTGGCTGTCATTACAAAGTCTTTGTTAGTCATGAAGACATGGGTGCTTGAACCTGCAGCATCTTCCACACCCAGCTGTGTTAAGCAACAGCTCCGAGAACATTGGGGGAACAAGACAGTGCTGATGCTCTTCGTGCAGTTGCTGGAAGTGTTGAAGCTCTGAGCGGCATCCTGTGGGTACTGCAACAGATTTAGAGCCACTATTGGTAGCAGCAGAAGGAATCTGAAAGACATGAAAAGGTTCCTGTGTGGTGCCAAGGTATGGAAACCCTGCTCCTGGTTCCATTCCTGTGGTGTAGGGGCTGTTGATCTCTCCGGGTAGAGCATGTTTCTATCCAGGCAGTTCTCACAAAGTGCTTATATGCTCATTTTCCGTATTTGAAGCTCCTGGCCTATGAGGAGTCTCAAATGTTTTCTGGGGAGGGGCTTTCTTTCACTGTTTTTTGGGTTTAACAGGTAGAGTTTTGCCATCAAAATTAACTTGTAGTTGGGTAAACAAAAGGCACTTTGCAGCGTGTAATTACAAGGTGCTGCTTTCAAAAGTTGCCAATTTAAATTCATATCCGAAGCCTGGTGATTGCTTTGGTTGTATTGTCTGGAGAGGATTTTCAGGCTAAGTACCCTTACTGTAATTGCTGTGTGGGAAAAGAAGGTTTTGCTGCCGTTTTCACAAGGTGTTGACTGTAAACACTGAGCTGCTTTGAAGGGTGTGAAGAGATGCAGTGTCCAACTAACCTGCTTGGGTGGTGTTTTTACAGGAGAGGGAGTGGAAAAGCGCACTGATTAATGTAGTCAAAAGCTGAACAATTTATTGAAGCCGACAGAAGCTTTTATACCTTTTTACTTATTTCTGTTAATAATTCTTACTATGATTGGTAGGTGTATATGCCTTACAGAGAATTGGTTTACTCACGGGTGGTTAACATATGTTGTCCAAGCAGCTGTCACATATTCTTGGAACTTTACTGAGCTTCACTCTTCACATCCATGACTTGTCTATCTTCTTTTGCATACTGCAGTATCCCTTCATGTAGCTTTCCAAGTCCTTGAGCCTGAGCAAGGCTGCAGGGCTAACTACAGACTTTCTTCCACACAGAGGTAATTTGGATTGCTCACATGTCCATTATCAATAAATAATCACCCGCAGGAAAGGGATTTGGGATGTGCAGAAGGCTGTGAGAGGCTCCTTGTTTTTCTGTGAGTGCTTTATCTTTGCGCTGCTTGGGCAAGATAGCAGTGGTTTTTGTGTTTTTACAGTAATTAGGGAGAGGAAAGGGAAAACGTTTGAATTGTAAAATGGTCTAGGTTGGAATGGAGGTCAAAGCTCACCCAGTGCCAACCTCCTACCATGGGCAGCGAGACCTCTCACCAGACCAGGGTGCCCAGAGTCCCATCCAGCCTGGCCTTGGACAGACACTGCCAGGGATGGAGCAGCCACAACCTCCCTCGGCAACCTGTTCCAGGGCCTCAGCACCCTCACGGGGAGGTAGTTCTGCCTCAGATCTCTCAATTTCCCCTCTTTAGGTTGAACCCACCCCCTTTGTCCTTGCACCAGAGTCTCTCATCACAAGTCCCTCCCAAAATGGTTTTGTTCTGGAAGTGTGAGCAAAAGCTTTCCAGGTACTAGGACAAAGTTGCTTTTGAATAGCATGTTGAGGTACCACGTGGCCTTTAAAGTTACCCAAGAGATCTTCCAGCGCAGGCAGAGCTGGCTGGTATAATCTTGTACAGCCATATTGCTCTTAGCTATGTGTTTTCTTCTGGGTATGTGATGACTATTCAAGAAATCCCTCCTGAGCTTTGCTTTCCTGGAGTTGTTTCTGAGTTCTCTGGATGGATTTCTAAACATAAACATGGTTGTCTGAATCAATTATGGTTTGGAGATCTTCCATCCTATAAAGTCATCAGGTTCTATGGAGCTGTAGGAATTCCTGTGTGAGGCTTGTAGTCAGTGTACGCAGGGCAGAGGAATTACAGACCCGCTGTGTTTTCATGGTGTGTGGTGCTCTGGGGAGCTGGGTTTGCATTTGCCACCTTCCCTCTCTTGTGTAGGCTGGAATTTCCTGGTGAAGTTCCTGAAGGAGCCCCACAAATAACAGAACCAGAGATAGAACCAGTAGACCTTGTCCCTCAGACCTTGCAAATCTGATCTTTGTGTGGAGTTGGTTTTTCTTCTCCTGTCTCCATGCCATGTGTGACCCTACAGCCACCTTTGGTGCATGTGTTCCCTTGGGTGTGTAAGGTGTATCTGCAGGACATTCCCAAGCAGAGCAGGTTGCTCAGAACCCTAAGGTCTAACCTGACCTGGGCTGGTTCCAGGGATGGGGCTTCTCTCACCTCTCTGGGCAGCCTGGCTCAGGGTCTCCCCACTTTCAGCATGAAACAAGTTTTTATATCCATTCTAAGCCTGCCCCCTCTCAGTGTAGAACTGTTGCCCCTTGTCCTTCTGGTCTATAAGAAAGACAATACATAAAACTCCTCCTATATGTGGAAACGCCACACTAAGGTCTCCCCAGGTCTTGCCTTCTCCAGCTGAAACCCTGTAACTCTCCCAGCTTATCCTGTAGTAGGTTTCATCCTTGGGACATCTCTGTGGCCTCCTTTGGTCCCATTCCCTAGAGGCCTGTGTCTGACCCCAAAGCTGGATCCAGCAGGGTAGGGGAGGTTTCACCAGAGCAGAGGGACACCATCCCCTTCCTTGACCTACTGGCTACACTGTGTCTTAGGCAGGAGCCTGATGCTCTGTCAGGCCCTTGCAGGGAGGTTACTGTCTCTCTTGGCCACTCTCTGGTGCTGGACCAGCACTCTTGAAGTGGGTGTCCTGGATGTGAATGCCTGCAGGGCTTGTGCTAGGGATGCAGCTTTGGGTAATGGTGATGATGTTAAGGTACTTTGGCCTCCTGGTAACTGCTCAGTCCCCTCCTTTCAAAAAACTAAAGTTTACATTTAATAAGATGTTTGCTTCTGGAATTGCTGATTCATGAAGGTATAGCACGTGTGTGGGTAGCAAGAGCTGGGGAGAGGTGGCATTTGTTCACTTGGCTCTGAGACTCACGCAGCTGGAGATGCTGTGTCTGCACTGACCTGTCCCGGGCTGCCGCAGGAAATGTCAGCCCTGCCTTCCCTCCTCTGGAGCAGAGGCTCGAGGGCACTGCAGAGTCTTCTTTTGCTTTGTACCAACCAAGCAGCTGTAGCAGAAAATAGGTTTTGTGGGGGCTCTCACTTCACTCTGCAGACATTTCCTGATGTCTGCTGCTGCTTTGCAGCCTGATGCCTTCAGAGGTTCCAGGAACGGGGAGCCAACTTGGTTTCCTGCTTTAAAGGTACATTTGTGGGTAACAACTTTGGATTTTATGGCGTGACTTAATACTCAGGGGAGATTATTGATTGCATTGATGGATAGATGGACTCTGTGCAAGTCCTGTTGATCCTCTTGTGCCTCTTAAACTGCTGTTTTCCAAATGCAGTGTAACTGTTATTTTTTGGTGTTGTCTTGTTGTACCAGTGTAATCCTAATTTTTTGATGTCTAAGGAGCTAACTGTGATCTTTTCAAGTGCAGTTAAGCGATCATCATCCTGCTGAGCTCTTTCCCAGTGTTTTTAAGAAATAGCAGTGGTGAGTCCAGTGAAGCTTTTCTGCAAAATTACTTTCTTCAGATCGTGATCCATTATCAGACACTCACAGAAATTCACTGTGAACACAAATAGGCTGTTTCTGCTTTGACACCTCAGCAACTGCTTTTTGTGTGTCCTCTCTCCAGTCGTCACTGATTTTAGAGCTCTTAAGCAGAGGTTTTACGGCAGAGTCTTGTTTTACTCTATTCACGCTGTTGAAGATGTTGTAATGGTGACTTGTGAAGCAGCAGCTCTTTCCCCAGGTATCTTCATTCCCTGGCTCTTCATATCTGACCTGTGCTGGGGTTTGTATCATACATCATCATCTTTCATATTGCTGTTGGTGGAACTGGCTATCTTGTTGAGCAGCAGCTGGAAGCACAGCAGGAAATTGTAGAATCATCAAGGTTGGAAAAGGCTTTCAAGTCCAACCATCCTCCCTGCAACCCCCAACTGCTAACCCAACTCCTGGAACACCCTGGCTGCCGGGTTGTTGAACCCCTCCAGGGATGGTGTCTCCGCTCCCTACCTGGGCAGTCTGTTCCAAGGCCTCCCCACTATTCTTGGGAAGAAGTTTTTCCTGGGTTCCAACCTGACCCTCCCCTGGCACAGCCTAACCTCATTTCCTCTGATCCTATTGCCAGACCCTAGGGAGAAGAGGCCAACCCCCATCTCATTGCAACCTCTCTTCAGGCATTTGCAGAGAGCAGTGAGGTCTCCCATCAGCCACCTCTTTTCCAAGCTGAACAGCCCCAACTCCCTCAGCCTCTCCCCAACAGCCCTGTTCTCCAGACCCCTAACCAGCCCATTTGCCCTCTTCTCTGCCCCCTCTTCAGCATCTCCATGCCCTTCCTGTACTGAGGGGTTCAGAACTGCATCCAGTACACAGATAGTTGATAAACTGCTGCCAAAGCCCAACAAAGCCAACACACCACAAATGCAGAGTGGAATCCTGAAAGAAAACTGCTGCTCTCACATCTGTTATCCTGCTCTTCTGTGGCAGTTTTCTCCCAGCTCCATGTGAGAGCTGTGGGGTCAAGGTTTGGCCCCACTGCCGGAGCTCAGTCTGCCACCTTACCTTCACTTTTCTTCTGAAAGAGTGTAAGGATAATTTAGGGCTGCTTATACAAAACCCACTAATTCCTGTCAGGAACACTCCCTGTGTGGGATGTGTTCTGTGTGCTGACATCTCTGTGCCCTCTGTGCTGGGGCTGGTGGGAAGGAACAGCTGGGTAATGACTGTCCAGGGAGGTCCTACAGCCTTGGAGCACTGCAGTGATTCATCCTCATCCTCTTCCCTCTTTGTGCTTCTGTTGCTGGAGGTGACTTGGTGCTCAGAGGTCAGCTCTGGCTTTGGACTAACCCTTCTGGGAAGTGAGTGAACCGTTTGAAACATGTCTGTCTTCTGCTTTGTGGTTGTAGCTACCCTTTTAAAAGAGTTTCACAGTAATATGTGTGTCTTGAGATGCTTTGCCTTTGCCCACCTTTGTGAAGAGGTGCCTCTTGTACAGGAGAGAATGAATTGTGTGAGCCTGAGCTTGGGAAGAGAATAAACTGTGTGCAGCTGTACAGAGGTGAGTGGATGAGTCCTGTGAGACTGAACTAGGGGGGAGAATAAGCTGTGTGAGACTGAACTTAATGCTGATCAACGGGCGTAAATCCACTGTCCATTTCACTTGCACTGAGTCATTTATTGGCAGTGGTTCTTGCCAGTGAAGATTTTGGGATGGAAGATGGGGGATTAGGTTCTTAATGTTTTTTTAATTGCCCTGATCAGATCTCACAGCCACAGCATTTGGGGTGTGATTGGGTGAGGATGTTAAAGTAAGAAACAAGCAGCAGAGCTCTCTCCTGGTAACTGCTTCACTTGAATTGCATTAGGAAACGTGGGGATTCCTTCTTGGAAAAAATGGCCTTTGCTGGGTTTGCTCTGGAGTATTTGCAGCCCAAATAATGGAGAGTAAAGGTCTGAAATGCTGTGTAGAGTTAGCTTCTGTTAGCTGATTTCTCGGATGGGCTGTTCATAACCCCACTGTTAAGTGTGTGAGGGCGCCAAGGTTTGGCGAAGAGATTTGTGCAGAGATCAAACAGTGGGGAAGGAGGAGAGGCGGGAGGATGTGTGACTGTGAGTAACCAGAGTGGGTTGTTAGCCAAAGTTCAGATGATCCCACACAAACAATTACAGGAAGCAAACAAAGTGGCTCCTGGAGATAAAGACAAGGAGGGGATTCTGTGCTGAGTATGACCTGTAATGAGGAATGCTCAGATGGTGAAGGCTTGGCCTTGCTTCTCATCCAAGTAGTAAAATGTATTGCATTTCCCCGTGCTTGTGGCAAAGTGTCTGGCATTGCAGTCCTTGCTGAACACAGAGAGTAATAAACAATGCTGAAGTGGCATCGAGTGTTGTAGGGTGGAGGCAGTGTCTGTAAGAAGGGTTTAAAGGGAGGCAACACAGCTGCTTTTACATGGCAGTGTGTGGAAGCCTCATCTAGACAGGTTGAGAACAGGGGCAGGGGTGAGTGGGAGAAGGGTCTTGCGTCCAGCCTCCAAATCCCTGTCCATGGGATAGGCAGGAACTTCATTGCCAGCAAGCAGGGAATGGTTTTTTACTCTATCACTGTAACAACCAGGGGAGAAGGTTTGAGAGCAGGTTTTGGATGGCACTGCATTTGCTGCAGCTGTTGTTTTCTGGCCTGGGATCCATTTTGTGGGGGTTGAATTCTGCTTTTCACATAAAGGTCTCCTGAAGAGGAAAGCATTCCGTGAAGGCTGCAGGAGACAGATCAGAATGGGATTCAAGTGTGTGGTCTGTGCTTAGGGTTTGCCAGAAATGTAGTTTATTCTCTGCAAATCTGGCATTTAGGGTTTAATTAATTGTTAAGGTTTAAAATGTTAAGGTATTTTGTCTCCCTGTGATTAATTTATCTAACATGCAGCAAAGCAGCTGTGGTACACAGAGCCAGTCGACGTACTGGGCTTAAGGACTGGAAAAGAAGGAAACCAGATGGGATTGCCCCCAAATGGTTCTTTCCCCAATGATGAGGCAGCTCAGGGACAGACCGTCCTCCCTGCAAGACCTGTGATTCCCTTAACGAGCTGCTTGTCGTGGCCCTGTGAGCCAGAACCACTTTTCCCCTTGTTCATTAGGCACCGTCAGGCTGAGTAGGGTAATAAATTGGTCAGTGTGATACTGTCAGGCTTTCTTTTTGCTTTTAGCTAGGATGAGCTGTTTTATGCTGGGAGGGAAAATATTCCCTTTCTCATTTGTTTTAAAGTGTTGATCAATAAAGTCCAGCGGTGGTGATGAGAATTGATTGTGGTTTGGTTTGGACACTCTGTTAAATGCCTCAAAGCCTGTAGCAGTGAAGTTCCTGACACCACAGCTGACTTAGCACCCTGCTGGGGCATGGTGCTGTTCACCCACCAAGTTCAAGGTGATGGGATGCACCCTGCTGCCTTTGAGAGATCTGGTGTCAGTATCGCTGTTACCCAAGAAACCATCCTCACTCCTGTTACCAGTAACAGAACCCATGAGGTAGATAATAAGCTCCTGAAAAATACCAATATATAAAGTAGCCCCCCAATAACACCCAATATATAATAACTCCCCAAATTATATATATTTCACCCAAAATCTCTATAAATATATAACCCCCAAATAGAAATACATAAAATAACCCCTGAAAAATACAAATATAGGAAATAACTTTCCAATATAACTCTGTAAAATCACCCACACAGGATAGAACTCTGTAAAAT
>VZRI01005202.1:15880-61882 GCA_013397515.1 Upupa epops | reverse complement strand
GTAAGTAATCCCTCCTGTGGATGAAGTAGAAGACAGTTGGGGTAACCAGAAGCTGAGGACAAGGGTTCGGTAGGCTTTCTAGTGATGATTGGCCAAGACACATTCATTCAGTCTTCACATAGTTTATGGGACAAGCTGTTGGTTCTGAGTGCAGCAATCTGGAGGTGTAAAGCCCAGGAGCAGCAGGCCCTGACCCTTCTTACAAACTCTCGGTACTGGTGTGGTGGCCCTGTGCTGCGGCTGGTGAGTAGGCAGAGCTCTGGTGCCAGCTCCAGGTAGTTGTGTTGGCAGCAAATCCTCTTGTGAAAGCAGGTAGAGGGGAATACGTGTTTGGATTTGCTGAGAACATTTCAAGTGCAGTAACTGAATCTTACATGAATTTTTCCTTTTCATGAAGTTTATTAAAATGACAGTGAGCACTCAGCAGTCAGAAGTGCAGTTTCATAACTGCGTGAGCACAGG
The DNA here is from genome assembly GCA_013397515.1 of Upupa epops. Taxonomy (NCBI): domain Eukaryota; kingdom Metazoa; phylum Chordata; class Aves; order Bucerotiformes; family Upupidae; genus Upupa; species Upupa epops. The sequence goes on along the minus strand of VZRI01005202.1, from coordinate 61,420 downwards.
TTCTCTTTTTGAGAGGCTGGACTGTGTCCTCCTGCCGTTAAGGTTTTTGGTCATCTTCTCCCCACTGGACTCTCTGGCTTGACAACACATTCGTGTACAGCTGTGCCAGGGCTGTTGTCAAGAATCAATGTCTTGCTGCTTTGTGACTGCCAGGGAGGATGTGTATGTGTGTGTGTACGTTTGGGCATTGAGGGGCTGGAATGGGCCCAGAGAAGGGCAGTGAGGCTAGGAAAGGACCTGGAGAACAAACCTTGTGAGCAGCAGCTGAGGGTGCTGGGAGTGGTCAGTCTGGAGAGGAGGAGGCTGAGCTGAGACCTCACTGCAGTCTGCAACTGCCTGACAGGAGGGTGTAGAGAGGTGGGGGTTGGTCTCTTCTCACAAGGGGCAGGGGCAGAGGAAATGGCCTCAAACTGCCTTAAGGGAAGGTGAGTTTGGCTCTGAGGAGAAACTTCTCCCTGGAAAGGGCCCTCAGGCCTTGGCACAGGCTGCCCAGGGAGGAGGTTGAATCGCCATCCCTGGCTGTGTTCCACAGTCCTGGAGATTTTGAAGCCCAGGATCTGGGGTGGGATGGGACTGTTGGGTTCCGGGTTGGACTCAGTGATCTTGAAGGTCTTTTCCAACCTAAATGAAGAGGAAGCTGAGAGAAGACTTTATTGCTTAGAGACAAGACCTTAAAGGTACCTCAAAGGAGGTAGCAAGGCAGGTGCTGGTCTCTTCTCTCCCGTGACTGATAGGATAAGGGGAAATGGCCTCAGGTTGCATCAGGACAGGTTTTGCTTGGATCTTAGGAGGAAGTTCTTTACCGAGAGAGTGATTGGGCACTGGAACAGGCTGACCAGGGAGGAGATGGAGTCACCATCTCTGGAGATGTTCAAAAACTGAGTAGCTAGAGCGCTTAAGGCCATGGTCTAGGGTTTAGGAAGATGTTGGGATGAGGGTTGGATTTGATGGTACTGGAGGTCCTTTCCAGCCATAGTGATCCTATGATTCCCTGATTCTATTCCAAGTTTGCCTTCATCTTGCTCCTTGAATGGTTTTCAAGCAAAGTGGATGGGAGCAGACTGCTGCCTGCACAGCAAACCCCAGATTTGCTCTGGAGAGCCTGTGAGAAAGATGACTGTGGGAAGCAGAGCATGGCCAGGGTGGATTATTGCTGCAGATGATGTTGGGGCACCAGCATCAAAGCACCTTCTCTTGGCAGCAGGTTGGTGTTAAGACAGTGTCTCACAGATTGACGTTGCTGGATGAGAATGCTTGTTCCAGGGAGGTTTGGAGACTGGTGCTGACTGCAAGTCTGTTACCTCCAGTTTGCTTTCAGCACTGTTCTTGCAGCAGGATGGGTTGTGTTGGTGGAATGGAGCAGAGTGACAACATGTTTCTCTTGGCAGCAGTGCTGGGTGTTCCTGCACAAAGCAGCAGTGGAGCTGGCTGCAGATAAAGGCTGCCAGGGGCTCAGTGCTGGCCCAGTAGGCAGGAGGATTTTGGTGGCACTGCAGGGCCTGGGAAAGGAACAAGGAGGGGTAACAGGAAGGGAACAGGAGTTACAGCCAAGGTTTGCGGTTTGACAGGGCTGTGGTGCTGAGCAGCAGTGCCCTGGAACGGAGGAGAAAACCCCTTTTGATGCCTTTTTGTTCATCTTGGCTGCAGCATCTCTCCTGGTTGCCGTTGTGTTTGCAGCTAGAAAGTCACACTTTTCCTTCCCAGGTCCGTGCTGGGTGTTGCTGCTGCTGCATCAGAGCTGCTTCACTCTTTGCAATTTCAGAAGTTTGAGGTTTCAGAAACCTCTGAAATCTTTTCAGATATGTTGGGTTTGGGTTGGGGTTTTTTTGCCTGAAACAGCTGCTTAGCACTGAGGGTGCTCAGCACCGACAGCTCTTCTGGAGGATGCAGGCTGCCAATTGCCCTCCCAGCTTGGGAACCGGCTGTGTTTTGTGTCCAGGCAGAGCATGGAAGGGTTGGATATAGCCATTGCGTGTGCTGGAGGGGCGTTATCTGTGTTGGACATGGGGCTTAGCAGGTGGAGACTCGGAACAATGCAGTGCAATAACAATTCTCTTTAATTTTCCTGTCTTACTATTATGCAGCCACTCTGCAGGGCTGCAGATGTGTCATGGAACCCCTTCAAGAGCGTAAGGGAGCAAGGGGAGGATTTGTCACTCCTTGTGGCATCGTCTTTGCTGTGACGAGCTGCATGCATGACCGGTGCCCTGCCCTGTGTCCATCTATCTGCCTTTCCTCAGTTGTGTCCTTCAGTCCTGCCCTTTGCTGTGTAGTGGGTTTGGGTATTTTGCTCACAAACTCTCTAAGGCAGGAGGTCTGGAACAAGCAGTTCTGCCTCACGATGTTCTTTGTGCCAGCATATGTGCTGTGTGCCCGCTGCGAGGTCAGCAGACTGGCCACTGCTTGGGGGGAAACAATGGGCTCTTTGCGTTTCGCAGGATCACAGCTCCTGCTGCAGCTGCCCCCAGTCCCCAAGACGGCTGCTCCAGAGCACGGACAAGTGCTGTGGGCTCGGGGAGAGGCTGCCTCAGGTACCACTAGGGGGGTTTGGTTGGTGTAAGGTATATGAAATTACATATGTGCCTCTTGGTCTGGATCTGCTGCTGTAAAGGAAGCCTTTGAAAGGGAAAGGACAACAAAAAACTCCCTTTACAGCGGTGGTAGGGTGAATTCCTTCTGTGTCCTGCCCTGTGTGGGTGGAAGGCCAGTGCTAATGCTTATGGTCACTGTTTCATAGACTTCCTGACGAAGAAAACACTAAACATGTAATTGTAAACATTGGATTCCACCAGGTTGTATAGTTGAGCATAGGTTGGACTTCTGTAGTTTAGAACTGTTGGACTTCATGATCCTAGAGGTCTCTTTCAACCTTAATGATTCTTTGATTTGTGATCAAATCAGCTTAGTTCATTTCTAGCCTAAGTTGTTTCTGTCACAGGCCTGACCTAAGCTTGTGTTTAACAGGTCTGTTTATTAGCAAAATGGTGTAAAATATAACCAAACGTCCAGAGATTTGTGAACTAACCCCCTTTCTCTTCCCCAGGGCAATCACTTTGACCAGTATGAGGAAGGGCACCTGGAGATCGAGCAGGCGTCTCTAGACAAGCCGATCGAATCGGTAAGACACAGACCTATCGGCATCACCCACCCACCCGAGATTAGCCCCCCTGATCGGATGGTACTTGATGTGAATGCAGTTCAGGTTTGGTAGGAGTGGGCACCTTTTTGTCAGCACAAGGTTAATTTTTGGTGGTAGTTTGCATGCTGAGCTGAGGTAGGCCTGGGATTTAATTGTTTAAGTTAGAACGATAGGGAACTTTGAAGTTTAGTTCACTGTGGTGTGATGGATTTATTTTAAGTTTTTACACTTTTCTTTGAGGAATCAGTGTAGCTCATTTGAGAACCCAATGGAACAGAGCAGTAAAATGCACTTTGATCCTTTTTTGTGTGTTCTTTGGAAATACTGGTGTGTTTAAGTGTTAGGCTGAGCCCTGGCAGTGCAGGGACACTGTCTTGTGACAGTGTCTCTGTGGTAGTGTAGAACCCACAAAACTGCACTGGGAGATTCTGTAAAGTTACTGCTTTGCTTTGCATCCGGTGTGGAGATTCCAGCCATAGGATGGGGCAAAAATCAAGTTTTCCCTACTTTCTCCCTTGAGAAGCTTTGTAAATTTTTCTCTTTGCAAAGCACCTTCAGCTCCTTCGAGGCACAGCATCTTGTTCGGCCTGAACTGAACCCAAACCCTTTGGCTTTAGCTGGGTTTCATTTGCAGTTTCACAACAAGAGCAGCAGAACGTGTAGGGAATAGCTGAGGGGCTGATCCAGACTGGGATTATTTTTTGTTTTGAAAGGAAGTTCTTGCCCAGCATTTCTCTTCCCCAGTAATAATTCCTCCACTAGAAGTTTCTCTGTGTTAGTCCACACTTGGAGGAACCCGGGTGTTAGCGCCAGATGACTCTCTTGTATTTTTCAGTGGTGTGTAGGTTGGTGTTGTGTGTGTTTGTGTGCGTGTTAGATGTTTACCACAAAAATTTACACAACTTGGGGTGTTCGACGTTTTTCTTCCGCAGCAGTTGGCCCATATTAGCTAAGCAGCCATGATCTGGTTTGTATTGCACGGTCTGCCTTTTTAATTTCTTCTTCTAGGGTTTCCTTTGCCCCCCTTCTTATTTCTGTTCTTCTGGTCCAGTGAACACTGCATATAGTACCTCCTGTCTTAATGTGCTGGCATGATGCTAGATTTAGGCATGGCAGTAATTGATGACGCATGAGATAATGCTGCAGAGATGGGAATTCGTATTCAAGCTTCTCCTCAATCTTATGGTGCAAGATGGGGATCTTCATTAAAATGCCAAATTAGTTTCCTTATGTAAATCTAATGAGAAATCCATGTCAGGAGCGCTGGAAGTCAGCATTTCTGCATCATTCAAATGCTAGTGACAGAGCCAGTTACCTGGTTTCAAACAGAGCTAGAAGCCGTCTCACATGATGTCTCTGTGTGGATCTGAGGGGTTTGGTGCCTACAGGAGTCTGCAAATAATGACTGAACACGTGGGCCCCGCCAGCATGGGCACATGGACTCGCTGGGGGCATCATTTTGATTCACGTTGAGCTGTGGCAGGAAAACTACATTGGATTAACAGCTTTTAGTATTTTATTCACTTTTATGCCCAAATACTGGGACATTTTTTATCTCCATAGCTCTCTGCTAGGTTCCCTTATGGACAGGTCAGCCTTATGAGTGAACCTGTCAGGAGGAGAGGAAGAGGTTTAGTTCTTGGGGAGGAGAAGGAGTTAAAACCTCAAATTCCTAATCAAAATCCATTTCCCCCCCCCCTCTTATGTATGTAATAAGAGACAGGTGCATTAGAGGCATCTGATCGCTGGCCTGGAACATTACCTGTTAAACAAGGAGCCAGGATCCTGCACTAGGAAGGAGATGTTTGCCCTGCTTTGTCTACTGCTGTGTTTCTCTGCTGTTTGCCTGCCCAAAAGCAGAGAACAGCCTTGAGCTGAACTGGAGAAGGAGGAAATCAGGGCAAGCCTGTAATTTGCAAACACACTGCCTCTAAATATTTGCAATATTAACAAATTGGTTTCTAATCCTTTACCAGTTCTCTGTTAGCAGCTCAAGTGACCTTTCAAGAGGAATGTGCTCAGAGGAGTGAGTAAGAAGAGCCTGTGCTCTGCGTGAGGGAATGCTGTGGCTGACAGATGTCTCCGTGCTGTCTGTAATGACAGCAGATCAAGGCCCTTCCCAGTCAAAACTTTAAAGCTTCCTTATACTCCAGAGTAAAGATTAGATTAAGAATATTCTTTAGATGTGCTTTGTGCATCTTCTCGCCTCTTTGCAGGCATGCAAAACTGCTTGAACAGCAGCTCCCATTTGGCAGTCCTGGGGTGGAGGGTTCCTGTTGCCACGTGAGCTGGCAGTCCCCGCGGAAGCGAGGTCCGTCTCTGCAGCATTACCTGTTGAGAGGTGCTGACTGTACTGCTACAGCATGCAACTCAGAGGTGGCTGGAAAAATAGGTTGGGGAGTCTACAGATCATTACAATGTTGAACTGTGTCCTCAATTACCCTGCTAGCAGTGTGTCTGTCCCCGTGGTGATCCTGCTTTGTACAGCTTGTTTAGGCCAAAGATGTCTGCACTGAAACATGCACCTAGAACCAGAGGACATTTATGGAAAACAGAGCTGACATGAGCCAGTGGACGGATGTAGCCCAGACATAAGCCAGCTATTTTCCATTACGAAATTGAAGCAAACATTTCCTATCAATGGACTCTTCATAGCTGCAAATACTGATTTATTATTTCCCCCCACCCCCAAGCAAGGATTTTTTTGGTCTGGTTTGAAAGATGCTGCACTTTGCGCTGGCTGATCATGCCAGTGTACCCACTGGTGTCCTTGAAAAATAGAGCACTTGGCCCTGTTTTTCTTTTTAAAGCTCGTGCATGCTTTTAGTTTAGAACATTTTCAAGTGCACTGAGTTCAGGCACTCAAACAGGAAGTCCCAAAGTATTGCAGCTTTAACAGATTCCAGATTTATGCCACCTGAATTCTTTTATTTCTACTTGTGTACTGACTCCTGTTGCTGTGAATTGATGGGTTTCTCTGTCCCAGCAGTGCAGGCCCAGTAGGATTTAGCAGAGACCCCCTAGAGCAACCCTGGCAGGCAGCCCTTGCTCTGTGCAGGCAGCATGCAGAGGGTCAGGGACTTGCCCAAGCCATCTCCATCACTGGTTGGAGGCCAGGCTGTGTGTCACCCACCTATTCCAGTGCTCATGACTTTGTCCTTACCATAACTAACAAATGTCCTTTTTCCACCCATCCCCCTCTCTAATTCTCCTCAGTTCCCCCAGGAGATCCTGGAGCTACCCCCAGTTCCAGGCATCAGGTGGTAGTTTGAGGGTCCCAGGCTGTTGTAGGACTGTAGGAGCCGAGGCTGGGTTTTGTCGCACTGGATATATCTGTACAGATCTGTGGACTCCACTAGTTCCAAAGTGTCATTTGATGAGGCTGCTGATTTGACATTTAGCAGTAGCCATATGTGGACAGTGCTATAAATAATGTGCTTCTTGAAGCTGAATGGTGTAGCATTACTATTTGGCTTTTCTCTCTCTCTAGTCTTCATTGTGTTATATGTAGTGAGCTCTAGGTTTTGTTTTGGGAATCTTTTCGACCTCTTGTTTGCATGGGTTCACCCAGTAGCATCCGATCCTTGCTTATAGATTCCTCCATACACAGTCAGCACAGCTTACAACCCGCTCAAGAGACGGATGGGTCCTGCTGAGAGCCGAGCGATGTGGCCACGGTACGTGGGGATCTTGTGGAAAAACCCACCTCAGGCAAAGCTGGTGGGTGGTTTATCCCTAATGCAGCTCTGTCCGCTGACTGCCCACGTACGGCATGTCCAAAACCTCTGAGTCCTGGTACGCATCTACTCATCGTGTGCGTGTCTGCTCTGCTGGGCAGAAATCGGGGCTGAGGGTATCCCAACATCAGGAAATGTATATCCATGTGGATAACCATCAGGGTGCAGGATGGGCAACTGGGGAGGCTGTCTGAGTGGTTGGAGAAAGTCAGTTTGGATAAGATTCTTCCACATAGCTTAGCCAACCCCTGTGAAGGTCTCTTGAACTCAAGACCTTGCCATGTCTCCCACACTTGTGGAAGGCACGTTTCACCTGGAAGTGCTGAGTTCTCCATCTGTAAATAGAAATGATTGCCACTGACCAGCCCCTCAGGTAGGAGAACAGTGCTGGTTCCACTGAGACCCTGGTAAGCCCCTGCTTCACATTACCCTGTCCAGCCCAGTGTCCCCTGCATCTAGGTGCCCGGGCAGGTAGTGCTGCTGGATTGAGTAGCCTGGGACAGTGGATGGGAGTTCATGAGCTCGCTCAGACCTCTAAAGGGAGGCTCTCTTTGGCTGTTTCAGTGATTTCTCATGTGGCTGTAACACACAGTTGTGTCAAAATGAGGAGGCTTATGCCAGCTCCCTGCTGGAGGCTCTTTCTGTATGAAGGAGTCCAAAATGCCACAGAACTTTCACTTAAAAATGCAGCTCCCAGCTGTTACAGCACTGGCTGCCCAATGTCATGCTTGTTCCCGAGATCCCCAGCTACTCCCCAGGCAGGTGGCTTTGCAGAACAGCCCTTGCGAGGAAGCCTGGCCTTCCCTACCTGCATGTTTAAGGCAGAACTTAGGCTGAAGAGCAGTCCCATCTCTGTGAGTGGTCTGCAACAGCAATTAGATGGAGCAAGAAAGTCTGACATGGATAGAGATGAGCAGCCTAAGGACTAGGTCCCAACTCAGATGTTCAGTATTAAACTCTTGGGGTTGTTCTCTCTGTTTAATCAAACAGTGGCTGTTCCATTTAAGTGATATTTCAAATCAAGAAGTAGAATCTCAGACTGGGTTGGGTAGGAAGGTAGCTCAGAGACCATCCAGTCCCAACCCCCTGCCACGGGCAGTGACATCTCTCCCCAGACCAGGTTGTCCAGAGCCCCATCCAGCCTGGCCTTGTCAGGGATGGAACAGCTACAGCCTCCTTGGGCAACCTATTCCAGGGCCTCAGCCCCCTCCCAGGGTGGTATTTCTGCCATAGATCTCATCTAAATATCCTGTCCTTTTTAGCTTGAACCCAGCCCCCTTGTCCTAGCACCAGAGTCCCTCAGAAAAAGTTCCTCTGCAACTTTCCTGGAGCCCCTTCAGGTACTGGAAGCTGCTCTAAGGTCCTTGTGGAGCGTCTCTTCTCTAGGCTGAACATCCCCGGTTCCCTCAGCCTGTGGAGTTGCCCCCTTGTCCCATCACTAGAGTCCCTCCTCAGAAATCCCTCTCCAATCGTTTCACTGCTTGAGGGGAAGAAAAAATGATTATTGGGGGTGGGGGGGAGGGGGGGAACCAACCCCTTCCTGGCACCTGCAACACAGGGTACTTCAAGCACAAATTGCAATTGATGTGAAAGAACTTGCGACCATCCTCTTGAGTGGGTCTGTAAGAGCGGTGCTAATGTGTATAACCCTTCTCAATTTTTTCTGATTTAAGTTTTGTTTTTTCCCTTTAACATTTGTTTCCCCCCACCCCCTTTCACTGTGTCAGTCACAACACACCGCTCTTGAAACCTCCCAGCTGGTCTTGACTTGTTGAATTTATTTTATGCTTTTCACTCTTCTTTAATAAAATACATTACTTGCAAGCAGTGAATTGAAACCAAAGCAAAAGAAAAGAAAAAAAAAAGGCAATAAACTAAGAAAGAAGAAAAAAAAAAAGAAAAAATAAAGCTACCATTAGTGATTGGACAGTTTCTTACTTTGTGTTACATTTAACTGTTCTTTTGACAGCCCAGTTTTTAAAGCCAGGTTCGTATGGAAATGCTTTCACTCCACTTGCACTGCTTTTGGAAATAGCATTACTGCTTCATCTGTCTTTATTTTAGTGCATTCATAACACTACACAGTCAGCACAATGTCTCATCTCCACCCAGCCGCACGCTGCTTCTGGGACTGGTTGGGGCACTTATTTTTTGGCAGGGGGGAGGGAAGAGGGAGATGAAATCAAACTGAAAAATAAGAAATAAAAACCCCAACGCAGCCATTTTTGCCAGCACCAGTTTTTCCATTCAATAACCCTCTGGGAGCTGTGGCCGTGCAGCCACTGCACAGCAATCAGGGTGTTATCGGCCACTGAGAACGGGCTGTGGCAGGTAAGTTCTTCTAGCCCAAGGCCCTTCTCCAGGCTGTTTGTGGTTGGAATCTGTTTCGTCCTTTTTTTCTCCATTCTGATTTTGTATGTTATTTCATCTCTTAGAACCAGACTTTTCCTTGCTTTTCCTTTTTTAATACCTTTGGTTTTTCCACATAGCCCTAGCTGCGATCTGGGCACAGCTGCAGTGTGGGAAAGGCACATGGTGGTACCTTGAAAAACACTGCGAGGCAGCATCTTGCTTTTCTACTGCCTCAAAGCAGATGCTTGAGCTGATGCTTGGTGGAATCTGCTGGAGGAACAGCACCACATCCCCATGGCCAAGATCTTTGGGGAAAATGGTGTCTTTCAAGCTCATTCTTGAAAGATGTATGAGCTGTGGGGTCGTTTCCTTCAGTGAGGAGTGAGTGAAGGAATCAGCACTCATCTGAGCCTAGTTAATTTAGTTAAGCCCCCAGCATCTCTCCCTATTAAAAAGCTTTATTTTTTAAGTTGCCTATGCCCCTCAATGTTCTGCATTCACAGCCCCTTACAGTTCGGGGTATTCTTGGGATAGCTTGAGCTGGGCTTTGCCTCCTGACAATAATCTGGCAAGTCCAGGTTTTATTTTCCTTTTTGCTGGTTGGAAAGTGAATGCTGAGTCCTCTGAGGAGCTGACAGAGGGGTGCTGCTGGTGAGCTGGTCAGTATGGGTCAAGCTATTAGCTTTGGATGGTTATAGGGTGCCATTATCCCTTTTGTTCTATATCTGGGGGAAGAAATCTGCCTTAAAACACAGTCAGTTCTACGCTGAGTCCCGCTCAGTCCAATTCCCAAATGCTGACACTTAATTGCTGCATTAGGGCTTCTCCACTGACTCTAAAATAGCTCTTTTCCTTTTGTTTTAGGAAGATGAGACATTATGCTTATTGTTCCCCTACATGCACTAATGGGTCCTCGCTGTTAATTTACTGCTAGGCCTGTTTCATTCTAACATCTTAGTACTTTTGTTAGTTTTCCATGTGAAATGCATCACCCAGTCTGTGCTTGAGCTCATTTGATTTAATCGAGTTGATTTTCTTTTATTATTATCTTTTGTTTTGTTTTTTTTACTAACCTCACTGTTTTTTCAGTTTAATATTGGCTGCATGCTAGTTTATATATCTGTATCTATATATTCCATATATAAAAACAAAAACCCAATCAAGTCTAGCCTGGATTTTGCTCTGATTGTGTTTTGGTTTCTAGTGGTGGGGCAGTCTTGCACTTATACCTGACTCAGGACCATTAAAGCCTGACACACAAACAAAACCCACTAAACATGCTGGAGATTTTCTTGACCCCCTAAAAAAAACCACCAAACCCCCAAAAAATCCGGAAGTGGTGCTGTCTAGGTGATGGATATGACTGTATCAATAGCTTGATTTTATGCTTTTCACTGTCAATTTGAAGCGGTACACTTGATTTCCTCCCACATTGCTTTCTTTTTTCTTTATTTTCATTATTTTCCTTTATTTATTGTTTCCTTTGAATCGTGATGCCCAAAAGTTGCCCAGCACACCATCAGAAAGTGATTGTCCCTAACCCTCCCACCCCTTCCCCTCCCCAATTCCCTCTCCTTCTCCTCCCCAGAAAAAATTGTAGCCAGCAATTTTGTCTTTCCCTTCTCTTGGGCATCGATTGCCTTTTCAGTAGCTTTTTTTTGCATGCATATCTCTATGTAGTAAAAACCAACCAAACCCCAACTCTCTTTGCTCATCCCATGTTTAAATGTCGGCGGGAAGGGAAGAATTTATTATTGGAATATTTTTGGTTTGTTTTCTCTGTTCTGTCTGTCAGGATAATATTGGACACCGTTTACTCCAGAAACATGGCTGGAAGCTGGGCCAGGGATTGGGGAAAACACTGCAGGGTAAGTCTAGTGGCTCGTGCCCGAAATCCTTCGACACCGGCTTCAGTCTTTTTAACACAATTATCTCTGCTTTTTGTTCCTAGATTAGGTTTTTCTTTCCGTTATTAATATAGCCAAACCATGCACTGTTGAGTCGTGTGTTTAGCACTTGGCGAGCGGAAGCTGCCACCTCGGGACAGGTTAGCTTTGACGTGTGTGTTGTGTTGGCGTACCGAGCCCGTGTCTGGCCGCCCTGGCAGGGGGGTGGATTAACCACCCACTTACTAACAGGTAGTTGTGCAGCTTCTGAAGCCATAATGATGTCCTGCTGGCTGGATGCTTTGAGATTCAAAGAGCTAAAACCACGAGCTGGTTCCATGGGCCATGTGCATGTTTCCTGATCATATCAGAAGCCATTAGAGGGTGAAGTAAGGGGCCCACTGAAGGCTGGAAGTGGTGATAGAGGTTCTCGGGGATGGGACAGGCTCACTTCTAGTTTCTTCACAGAGCTCTCATGGGTTCCCTCATTTGTGGTCACCAGCAGGCTGTTAGGATTTAACACATCTTGGGCTGCTCTAGCACTAGTTGAACCAACTGGTTCTTGTACTCCTTTGGGCCTAAATTCTCGCTGTGATTTGAATGGAACCAGTGCTGCCCAGTTCACCTGGGTGTCTGTAGCTGTGCTCCTGACCAGTTGTTCTGTTTTGAAGTCCTGGGCAGGATGAGAGCACACAGTGGGGTTGTGTTAAACACAGAAAAACTGAAGGTACTTCAGCTCCTCGTCCTGAACCCCCTGTACAGCAGCTGCCTGTGACACTGTGGGTAAGGAGCTTGGTGTTTACACAGACCCAGAACTGTGCCCAAGCACTTATTTGGAAACCTCCTGCAGTGTTTGAAGAGACCGCAGTTCCTCAGAATAACTGACTCCTGTTCCCATACCCTTAGTCTGAAGACCTGAGAGCTTGTAATTGGACTTGATGCCCCTACAGTGAACGTGTTATAGACCAGTCTTTCTGTGCTGAGGAGGACTGGCGAGAGGTAACGAGTTCTCTGAGCTCTGGGAATGCAATTAATCCCCTGGACTAAGGCACTCTAACACCTCAGGCAGGTCTGCGCTGGTGGTTAATGCTTCTTGCTTCCTCTAACCTCGTTTGAGATCCTCTGGTTCATGCATGGCCCTCTGACAGTCCTCTTGTGTCCTGTGCTGGTGCCAAAGCTCAGGATGTGGTTGTAGTTGTCACCTCTTGGGCTTCTGCTTGGGCATGGCTCTCACTGACGTGTAACGTGGTCTGTCCTGCTTTGGGTACCCTGTATTGCTCTGTGCATCACCAATGTGGAAACACGGAGACTTGAGAGATGCTACCGCCTCCTCCCATCCCCAGCTGGATCTCAGAGCACAGCCCGAGGGTCCAGTGCCCCACTGGGTGGTGGGTGCTGATGGGCAGGGTGAGCACATGACTGAGCAGTCCTGAGTCTGGGGCAGGACAGAGGTGACATTGTGTCCCGAGGATGAGGTGCTGGGGCTGTCTGAGGCACCCTTGGGGCATTTCCAGTATGATCCTTCTCCAGATTTGGATTTTCCTAGTGTCCTTTTGTAGTGCTGGATCTATACCCTGCCTGAGTTACAAATTAGTGCAGCTCTAGTGATCTGGGCTGGTTGGAAGCTGCAGCTGAATGGTGGGAATGGCCTGAGAGGGTTTTCCGGGCTGGAGTGAAAGCACCTGTCAAGTTTAAATGAGGCTGGTGCTGAAACCTTCCCAGCTGAGCTGGGGAGAGCAGGTGGGAACTGGAGAGGGCCTTTCTTCTTGCAGGGAAGCAGTGCCCTGTCCTTCTGCCAGCCAGCCAGCTGTGGCAGAGTAGCAGAGCTGATGCTCCAGATCTTGACGCACAGACACCAAGGGTATTCCGTCTGAGTTCTGAGCAGCTGGAGTCAGTGGCATTGGGGCTGATCATGCTGGGAGTGTGTAATTCATTATCCAGTGACCTTTCTGCATGAATCTGAGATGGTCCGCAAATCTGAATATAAACTGCCAGGAAGGAAGCACTTGCTTCATGCTGCGCTTGAGCCTGAGATGTTAAAACAGTTTGTGTGTGAGAGCAGCGGCCGTAGAACCACTTGGGGTAGCCCTTAGCTGCAGCTGTGGCATCCACTGTCATGCAGAAGCCGCTGCAGCAAACCCTCAACCCCCCTGGTTTGGTGCACAGCTGTGGAATTAGTTGTGCATTTATTGTTGTTTCGCGCAGTTGAATTGAATTGTGAAGGAAGTTGGTGAGTTGGAGGTGTTTGTTTCTGTTATGTAGCTTTTTATTTTTGATGTTCGATGAACGGGGGCCTCTGAATTCAGAACTTCTGAATCCAGAAGTTAAGTAGTATGAATTTCACCAGCCATAGACACTTACTTCTTCTGGTCATGGTGGTGTTGTTCCAGAATGTCTTATTGTGGGTTTGTACTGATGCGATGGCTTCCTTGGCCTTACCAACCCCCTGTGGATATAAGCATCAGTGAGAGACTGAGTTATTTCTGCTGGCAGTAACTGGAATAGTAAGGCAAGGCTGGATGGGGATCTGAGTAACCAGGACTAGTGAGAGGTGTCGCTGCCCATGGCAGGGGGTTGGAACTGGGTGAACTCTGAGGTCCTTTCCAGCCTAACCCATTCTGCGATCCTATGAAAATTTTCACTTGTCACTTGCTGGTGGTAAAAGTCTGCTGTGGTCGTGCAGAGGTCCCCAGCAGACTGGCCCATTTGCTGCAGAATTCCAAAGCTGGGTGGTTTGGTACCTGCTGAGAAGCTGCAGCTCTGGTTAACCCAAGTGTAAGAGCAGAGCCACTTGGATCCAAGAAAGCTGGCAATCCTCGTCCTTAGCGGTAGAGCTGTCGTGTTCTAACTGGAACATCCTCATTTCTTGGTTTAGGAGGTATGTGTTAAGTGGAGGAGTGTGAGCAGTGGGCCTGATGTCTCTGCAAGTGCTCCATGGTGGTTCGGAGCAGCTTATCACGAATTCAGCAGTTGTTCCTCTGCTCATCTCTCCTCCTGATGGTTTTCACATATATAGGTTTTTTCCCCCACAAACAACTTGTGTTATATTTGGAAATGCCGCTTCCACTTGCGAACAGCCAGGGAACGTGAAAAAGCAGGAGGAGGGCTGCCAGGCGGCAGGGATCTTGAAAAATCTGCAGAAGAACTGCTTGGGGAACCACTCTGCTGGAGAGACAGGGTGATGGTTGTGCTTACGTGCAAATGAGAATACGAGGACTGTAGCTAGTGCTCTCTTTAGGGGGAACCCATGTTGTTGCAGGGACAGGCTGATGAGGAGAGGCTGTGGGAGCTGGGAGCGTTAAACTTGGAGGAGACTCAAGAGGGACCTTGTCTGTCCCTGTCTCCAACAACCTGAAGGGAGTTTGTAGTCAGCTGGGGGTTGGGCTCTTCTCCCAAGCAACCAGCACCAGGATGAGAGGGCAGGGCCTGAAGCTGCCAGGGGAGGGTTAGGTTGGATATTAGGAAGCCCTTCCTCACAGAAAGGGGGATCAGAGACTGGACTGGACTGCCCAGGCATTGGTGAAGAACCCGTCCCTGGAGGTGTTGAAGGACAGACTGTCTGTGGCCCTTAGTGCCCTGGTGTGGCTGATGGGGTGATGTTAGGGGCTGGGCTGGATGAGCTCAGAGAGCTTTTCCAGCCCTGTTCACCCTGTGACTCTGTGCTTCTCTGATAATCTTGGATACTGTGGTCTGCTGAAAAAAAAAAACCAAACGAGAAGGTGTGGTTAGAGTCGTTGGCCATTGAGTGCAGCCCTGGGTCGAAGGAAAGTGAGGGCTGCGGGTGAATCAGAGCGGTTACATAATTGAGAAGGGGAACCAGAGGGCTGAGTGAAATCTTCAAGTCAAATACTTTGATTTCTCTTGGAATAAGGATTTCATAGGAGGTTAAAGCATGGAGAGGTTGTCACACACAAGTGCTGTTGCTTTAATCAAAGATTTGAAATGATTTTTACAAGCTACTCGTGTGTTCCCAGCAGTTTCCGAGTTTTTGACAATTCTGGTTTAAAAACAATTCCTGGTACTGAAAGCTCGGGTGTTTCCTCTGAGTTTGTGTCTAATCTGAGGAACCAGCACTGCAGGGGGCAGTTCAGAAGGCTTGTCTGGTGTTCCTGGCATGTGGAAGTGAGTCACAGGACGACTGGCCGGCTTTGGTGGACAGGTTCAGCTCAGACTGACCTGGTGAGTGGGACTGTGGATAACTGATTCCTCAGCACAGAGTTGTCTCTCATGCTCACTTGGCTGCAGCCCTGACACTGAAGAGTGGCCCAGCAGCTGTGCATAGAGCAGTTCTGTTCCCCTTCCCTCTACCACAGGTCATGAAGAGCTGCAGTAAGTGATGAATTTGATACATTTACCAGAGTTGAATTAATTAGCATTCCTGCAGCATTCCCGAGGCCAGGATTGTCCCAAGAGGTAGATCACAGTCCAGTGCTTTGCTGTGGCAGCACTTAGCGGGGGTTTGTCACAGCATAGCTACCCTCAATTGTATCATGTTGCTGAAACAGCTAGTTCAGACATTCTGGGGTTTTGGGGTTGAACTGCAACTGAGCCTTGGCATTCACTGTGTGGACTTTGCTCCTCACCCATCTGCAGGGCCCTCAGGCAGCTCCTGGTTGTTGTGGAGATGAAAGTGTGGGATGAAGGAAGGTTGGCTGTGCTCTGTGGGATGTCCCATTGGACAGCAATGGGGTTAGCTCCCTTTACCCAACAGTAAAAGTAGCAGGTGTATAGAAAAGGGATGTCCCCTCCGGGGCACTCTGTGGCAGTGGCAGAAGAAGTAGTGCAGTCTTTGGTCCAAAGGAAACCCCATCTATCCCCCATCCCTGAGCAGTAACAAGTTCCTTTTGGCTTTTAGCAGAGGCGTGGCATTGCTTCAGCGTAACTGTCCCAGTGAACAGCAGTGCCACTGTTGGCAGAGTCCCCTGGCAGTGCCACTAAAGCTGTGACACCCCTTGCCCTCCATTCCTGCTCTTCCACACAGGGTAGAGCCAACAAACCCTGTAGGAATGACTGATGCTGCTGCCCCATTGTGACAGCAGCAGAACATTGGGTTTAATTTATCCTTTCCTGAGGACAGAAATTGTCTCGAGTCAGGTGCGTCAAATGAGTTGCAAACACTAGGATTCAGTTCCTCTAACTGTATTTTCATTACATTTAAATTAAAATAATAATGTAAATTAAAAAAGAAGGGGTGAGTGGATTTCTGCTCTGACTTGCAAATTCCCTGGTGATAAATACAGTGACTGCTTCCCCCTCCAGTCACACTGCGGTGCAGCTCCCATTTGGCACGTTCTAAGCTAAATCTGTTCAGACAAGCTCTTGCTTTCCCCCCTCGCTGTAAGGGATGAGCAGAGCGAGAGATCAGAATGGTGGGACAGACTTCCTGGAGGGGAGGCCGTGTGAAGCAGAGGAGTCCACAGGATCACTCCTCACCTGCGGCAGAAGCAGGGTGCATCCGTACTCTGATTGTTCCTGCTCCTGAGATCAAGCATAACAAGAGTCGCTGTTCCAGTGCCCTGGCGGGTGGCCATGGGTGACACTCGCGATGTGTTCTGGGTGCCGGGTTCGTTAGTGTCAGCAGAAACAAGTGGAGCTTTGACTGTTGGAGCAACTGAGATCAGGCACAAATGGGATCCCTCAGCAGCTGCGGCTCGGGGAAATAAGCTCAGGGTTTGAATTCCATAGGTCTGGGATCCTGGCTCCGCCACCAGTTCACCAAATGGCTCCCAGCTAATATGTTAGTGTGTTTTTCCATTTGTTAAATCCTTTGACCTCCCAAAGACAGACAGAGTCTTTGTTTGTCAGCCCTTGAGAACAGGGAACAATGAGCATCTGAGAAAAACACCACAAGGAGATGAGGAACGTTCTGTTTCGTGCTGGGATTTAAAGCTTTCTAGTAAATACAAGGAATTATGGAAGAGAAAGATAAAAACCATTAAACAGGACCTTTGTTCATGTAGTCTGGGATGACTTGGCAGCCTTGCCCAAGGAATGGAAGTGAATACAATCTTATCTTCATGTATCTCAGTGTGTCCTCACGGGAAGCCCATTTCTGGTCTGGACAGACGTTTCCACGCTGCTGTGTACAGCACAAACCGTTGCCAGAGCTTAAAGATTGAATGTGTTGGTGTGAAGTTAGCTCTGAAAACCTGCCTCCCGAGGCTTTGAGAGCCTGATGGCATTACCCACAGTTTCTCTGCACCTCCTCTTGAAATCCTTGAGGATGCAGGCAGCTCTACTTAATGCTGCTGTCTTCTTTGGGGCAAGAACTTGCCCTTTGGTGGGGACAGTGAAAGGCTGAGGGAGCTGGGTCTCTTGAGCTTGGAAAAAAGAAGGCTGAGGGGTGACCCCATGACTGTTGATCAGTATGGGAAGGGCCAGGAGAAAGAATCCAGGCTCTGCTTAGTGGCACCCAGTGATAGGACAAGGGGCAACGGGTGTCAGCTGGAACAGAGGAGGTTCCACATAAAGAAGAAACCTCTTTCCAGTGAGGGTGACAGAGCACTGGAAGGGGGTGCCCAGGAGGATTGTGGAGTCTCCTTCTCTGGAGACATTTAAAATCCACCTGGACTGTTCCTGTGCCACTGGATCTAGGGTGTCCTGCTCTGGCAGGGGAATTGGATTGGATGATTTTTCAAGGTCCCTTCCAGTCCCTAACACTCTGTGGTTCTCTTGGCTTAGTATGAGCCTTTATTGCACTGTGGCCTTAGATCAGACCCTTCAGCCCTCTGCATGTTCCGAGGTGAAGCCAGACAGTGACTCTGTTGTGATTTCTGCACTAGAACAAACAAGATTTAAGTTCTCACTCTGACATTTTGCATGTTGATCTTTAATACTGTTGCTTGTTGTTTGGGTGAGAGAAGTTTTTTGATTCAGACCCTTACCGTGTGCCTTGCAGGCCTTCAGGAGCTCCCCTTGGTTTCCCACAAGGGTCTCTCTGGGTCTGTGTTGAGGATGCTCTGAGCTCCTGTTTGCAGTTCCCTGATCTTGGGGTGTTTGCAGATGTCTTTCTCTTGTCATTTCTCTCCTGCTTAGTGAGGATTAAGCTCTCAGCAGAGTCTTTGTGTGCTTGGAAAACAGTTTCTCCTTGCTGGGCCTTGATGCCACTCGATGAGGATGACAGATGTTTCAGGCTTCACTTGAATTTCCTGATATTTCGTGAGTCTTTCAGAACTGACGTGGACAGGCTGAGCTCACAAACTCAGTTCCCTGAGGAGCCCAGAATAGAAGGTTGCCCTTGTTTGTTTGCTCCTTGCAGAAATTGGAAGGAGCTGGATGATGTAGCGTTGGTTTTGGCCAGCAAGGAGCACCCCAGAGCAGGCTGGGACTTGTTCAGCAGTGAAAATAAATGGGTTTCCTCATCTCTCCCCTTTTGATGTTCCAGCAAGGAGGCAGAACTTTTAGCGTGGGGTTGGTGAAATGTGTGACAGTGCCAGGAAAGCTTAGAGAGCTTGCAAAATCTGCACCTTTTAAAAACTAATTTCATTCATGACCACAGTGACTCTTTCCTCCTCGCATCTTCATGGAGACACTGTAATTAATGGTGACGGTGTCCTGTACTGATGGACATACTGCTGCTGGTGTCGATAGCTGACTCCAGGCTCCTGCTGTGGATTTGTACCTTAGGGCACTCACACACCAACCCTTGTCCACCAGAGCAGATCCAGAGATCTGAGTAGGTAGGACACTACCCAGCCCTGTTCTATCACTGTGAAAGTCCCTTTCCAGGAGCAGCTCAAACCTGGAAGGCCACACCTCACTGTGATTTTGGTTGTAGCATGAGCCTGGGTTTGTATAAGGACATGAATGAGTAACATCCACTGTTCTCAAGGAGATCACATCCTGCTCTCTATATCCTCCTGAAGTGCTTATTCATGAAACTCTTCTCCAATGAAGAGGGTGATATCGATCAGTCCTCTGGGATTATGTCCCACAAAGCTTGTACTGGGGAGGAATTTCTATTAAGTTGTCACCCAGTGAGCAGGATGAAGGCTGTTGGCTCTCTCTGGAGCTGACACCATACCCACTCTGACACTGATCGGATTGAATTCCATTTGTGCATCATTTTGGGGACACATCCTTTTATTTCAGTGTGACCACCCTGGTCTCTCTGTTGTTAACAGACCTACAGGAGCATTTTGTACCTATAACATTGTGTGATACTGCTGGAGGGAGGCGTTCTGACTTCACAGACTGCTGATGAAGAATGATTTGATTGTTTCAAAAGAGAAAAGAAGCTGAAGTGGTCAGCAGTGGTGACAACAGCAGTGCTTCCAGTCTGGCTTGGGTTCTGAGAAGCAGCTCGGCCTCTCTCTACCTTCTGTGTCCTGAGTTAAAACATGCAGCTGGTAGCAGCTTGATGTGTCTCACACTAAAGCCCTGAAGTGTTAGGACTAATCCTTTTCCCAGGATTTGTTGATTTATGGGGCTGGTATTTGCTCATCTTCAGTAGCGGTGCAGTGAGAGCAGTGGATTTGGAGAAACCTGCCTAGCGAGGAGCTGCCTGCTCCTTGCCGCAGGTAGATCTGCAGGAGTTCTAGGAATTGGGCTGGCTCTTGGGATGAGCAGTGTATCACAACCTTTCTCCAAGCTTCCCCCATTCCTTTGGGAAGAGGAAAGCAAATCAAATATATCTGAAACCTCATTTCATTTCTTGAGTAAAGGAATAATCACCGAGGCAATCTACTCCGGGACTGGATTCTGTAAGGTGCCACAAGCTGCTTGATTTTTGCCCCCCTCCCTTTGGGAGGCTTGTGCTTTGGTTTCTCCACAGAGCTTTTCCCTGTGTGTGGAAGTGGTTTAGACAACTCGCCCCGGTTTGGGGTTTGTGGTCTGTGTAGGGTGACTGGGCTGTTAAATGGGGCAGTGTTTGATGTCTGTTATCCCAGTGGATGTTCTGGGGTGTAGGGAGCCGGGGCACAGGCACACCTTTGAGTGGTCTGTGATTTACTGTCAGAGGGGCAGTTAGGTGTTGGTGTGGCAGTGCTTGCAGCTCTGCAGAGCAGCACAAAGAGTGGGAATTCTGCTCCTTCCTGGAAAGCTCGGCCATTCTTCTCAAAGTGCATCAGTTTAGTCAAAGCCCGGGAGTCCCACAGCTCTGAGAACCATGTTAAATGCTGGTAAAGATCCCATTGTCCTGTATAGTAGCTCTGGAATATGTTTTCTTGAGGAAGTTCTTTGAAAAGAGCTTCCCTAGGCTCATGTTGCCCTGTGGCCAGGCTCCAGCCTGCTTGGCAGTCTGTGGGGGAGAGGTGCCCCTTTGGCAGCACCAACCCCCCATTCCCTTTGCTTGGCTGTGGTGTCTTTCCTGGGGCACGAGGGCTCCCTGTGCTGTTCCTGGAGCTGGAGCTAGGTGCTGCTGCCAGGAGCTGTGTTACGTGCTCTGAGTGCTAGGACATGGTACTTACTGGCTGGGTGTCACTCATGCTGGGTGGCTGCTGTGGTGATTGAGGGCATTAAGGGCATTTCACTGGAGAACAGGAAGCTCAGAGCATGATTGCTCTCTGCAGCTCCCTGAACTAAGGAGGTTGGAGCCAGTTGGGGGTCAGTCCCTTCTCCCCAGGGACAGAGGGACAGGATGAGAGGACCTCGCCTCACATTGCTCCAGGGGATGTTGAGGTTGACTCTGAGGAAGAATTTCTGCCTCCAAAGGGTTCTCCAGGACTGGCCCAGGCCCCTTGGGACAGGGGGAGTCTCCGTGTCTGGAGGGGTCTCAAAACTGTGGAAATGTGGGGTGTGAGCCAGGGATTAGTGGGACCCTGGCAGTGCTGGGGGAGAGGTTGGACTCGATGAGCTGAAAGGGCTTCTCCAAGCAAAGCAGTTGTGGGATTGTGTGATCTGTTGGGAAATGATGGTTGAATTTAAACCAGGGGCACTGCTGGTCAGGTTCAGTGTTGTCCTCTCACTTGAACATGAAGCTGCTTTTGACCCGGACCATTGCCCCCTCCTTATGATCCCAGCTAGTTTCCTTGTGTCTCGGGGCCTCTCTTCCATCGGGCCGTCACCAGCAGCTCAACCTCCTCCAACACCCAAACCCTGCTAGCTGTGAAGGCGGCTCTGAAACTCAGACCAACAGCTCCCAATCTCCCTGATTCCACAGGGCACAGCATGGTGATGGGGTGGAGGGGTGAGGAAGAAACCTCCTATTATTTTATTTTTTAATTGATTGATTTCTTTTAACCCATCGTCCCTGCCTACTGCAAACGGCCTGTTTTCTGCCCCTGATGGTTTCTGCCTAACAAATGGTGTTTCTTTTTTACAGCGTTATGATCCTGGACTTGTTGTGGTGATGGTAAACTTAGCAGTGGTAATTTTTAATTTTCAGACTGAATTCCTCCTTTTGTCATCAGTGCACCAATATGTTAGGCTTTACTTTCTCTGTTGTAGCCATCATCCTTCTGCTTGGTCTTTCATTTTTCCTTTTCCTTTCTTTCTGCACACTTGTCTGATCCTCGTTCATTACCAAGGGTTTTGCTAAAGAAGGGATGGTTTCTGTTTGTGTTAGAACTGCCAAAAATCAGTCTCAACGTCAATCCCTTAATACTCTACAAACCTTGATTTTGATTTTGTTATTTTTCATTTGACTCCCCAACATGATGGGCACTAGCACTTGCTACTGCAATTTCCAAAGAGCTTTGGATTAAAAACAACCCCCCTCCCTCAAAACAATCCAACCAACCGACCCCAAACCCAACCCCCAACAAACTTTGACTGCCTTAGAAGGCAAAAGTACTGTTGTGTTTCTGGACTTAGGAGTTTACCAGGGTGATGAGGCAGCATCGCAAGGTCTCGATTGCTGGAGAACCAATCAACCAACCAACCAGAAAAACCAACCAACCCAAAAATAATTGATAAGGCTTGGAAAAAAAACCAAACAACTTCAATTGTCAGCACTTGCTGCCAGCCCTTCCGTTTGTTTGGGTTCACCAGTGAATCCCTGGCTGAGACGTTACCAAAATGCAGTCATTTTTAGAACCTGTCTTTAATTTGGTCCTTTTGCTAAAAATTGCAGTCACTGCTTACTGTATTATACCCTTGGGCGTAAGAGAAACCCTTCCAACCCCCTAAACCAGACCCAAACGAATGCCTGGTTCAGAGAGTCTTTGGATCACGGTGAGAACTGCTGGATAATTTCCCTGTCAAATTTCTGAGTGGCTAAACAAACCCACTGAGCGCTGAATGAGCCCGACTCACTTCCTAAAGCAAAGCAGTGGCCTCCACGCTCCAAGAGCTACCAGACATGAGTGCAACCCAGAGCTCTTTGAAGACTCTGCGGGGTCCCAGGTCTGTCACTTGTAGCTGCTCTTGGAGAATAGTCCGTGCCAACGTGAGTCCATTGTAAAGACTTGAACCTCTGACACATTGGGGTGGCAACAGGATCTCCCTGACCCCATGAAAAGCTGCCGATCTTTCAGCCCAAAGGTATAATGTCTGTGTCTGTGTGTTATAACAAACCAGTTTCCACCAACCCGAGAGCAATGATAAGGGCAGTAAACAGTGTGTTTTCTCACTCAAGGTTCACCCTGGGACAAGGTAAGTACTTTGATTTCAGTGGGTTTAAATCACAACCACCAGTGCGAGTTGTGATGTAAAAACCTAAAATTATAAGAAATAATAATTTTAAAAATATATAAATTAAATACAAAAAAGCTGTGGTAGTAAAGTGCTTGTCTGCCCCATTTTGCTTTGTTTGGCTGGTTCTGAGTGGATTAAAAAAACAATGTTTGGGTTTTTTTTAATTTATTTTTTCTTTTCTTTTATTAAAAAATACAAATAAAACTCTCCAGCATAGTTTGATTAGTTCCAAGTCAATTTTCTTCGCAACTAGCCCTTTTCACAGCTTACCAGGCACGCGGCGAGTGCCAGAGCGTCTCGCTTGGCAGGGGCTGGGGAAGCAGCTGCTCGACCGCCTGTCCTGCGCCAGGCACTTGTAGCAGGCGGGAGAAGGTTGGCTCCTGCGCCACTGCTGTAGGGTGGCTTCCCTCACCCTTGGGGGAGGGATGAAAAGTTGGGTGGAGGGGGAGGCTTCCACATCCTTTCCAGGAAAGTCCTGATCAATTATTCATGTGGAACAGCAGGAAAAAGGGATGTGATAGCTTCTCTTGCACCAGATGAGGAGAAGGGGCTGCTGCCTGATGTGGAAGAAGTCAGGGGAAGGTTCATTGCTCAGAGCCCTGCCCCAGGGCCTGTCATGCCTGAACATTAACCAGCAGAGTATTTTACATTACCCGTTAATGTTCAGAAAGCACCGTTCATCCACAGTGGGGGTTCTCACTGCTGTAGCCCATTTGGAGCTGAGAAGTGGCTTTGGCCTGTAAGCTGTGAGAATGGCTTGTGTTTGGTTCACTGTAGCTTTCTGGTCTCTGCACTCCAAGGCAAGATCTCTAACCACCCAAACCCAATGTGTCCCCTGAGCTGTGGTGACACCCTGGCCGCTCACCCACCTCTCTCTGTGTTCCTCTTACAGGGCGGACAGATCCCATCCCTATCGTCGTCAAGTATGATGTCATGGGTATGGGGCGCATGGAGATGGAGGTAAGGGCCTGCCCTGCCCCACCTGATCCTCATGAGGCTCTTGAGGACTTGATAGGGGAATTTGTATAAAAACACAAAGAAAAGCCTGCTCTGAAATCAAGACAGTGGGGAAACTTCTCCTCCACACTCATCCTGTTGGCCTGTGGGTACTGGAGTTGTGCTGTTCATCAGCAGAGGATAGTCCAGCCAGGAGCCCCCACCTTGGGGCTCGTGAACAGCTCTGTGTGTAGGTTATGCTGGGGGATGCAGAATGCATGGTGTAGGTTCTCCTTGAAACCTCCCCTGTTTCAAACCGCATGTTCTCCAGGCGCAGTACACCAGGATTTACGGGACAGACTGCATCTCTTAATTGACTTTATTTTATTTGTACAAAGCTTGACTACGCCGAAGATGCCACAGAGCGGAGGCGTGTGTTGGAGGTGGAGAAAGAAGACACCGAGGAGCTGAGGCAGAAGTACAAGGTACTGAAACATCCAAGTTCTTGTGGGCTGGAGGGGAGAGGATTTGTTCTGACAGGACAGAGCTCTCCCATTAGGCTGTGCTAATGGCAGTGGCAATTAAACATTCGGGAGGAGAGGCTGCCACTGCTGAGGCTATTTATAGTTTAACAAAGTGGTTTTTTGCTTCCTGGAATGAAGGGTGATGTTTGTTTAGTTATTGAGGAGGTGCAGGGTAGCAGCAAAACTGTTGCTGTGTGCTGGGTTCCCATTGTGGAGCCGGTACGTGGGGTTGATCAGGGGGCTGGATCCCCTCTGCTCTGGCGACAGGCTTAGGCAGGTGGGGTTGTTCAGCCTGGAGAAGTCTCAGGAGGAGCTGATTGTGACCTTCCAGTACCTGAAGGGGGCTAGAAGAAGACTGCAGAGGGGCTGTTTCCAAAGGCCTGGAGTGACAGGATGAGGGGCAGTGGTTTCCCATTAGGGAAGGGCAGATTGAAGTCAGTTGTTAGGAAGCATTTAGCAAGATGGGGGCTGAATGCTGGAACAGGTTGCCCAAGGGGGGAGTTGAGGCCTCATCCCTGGAGCTATTCAAGGGAAGGCTGGACAAGACTGGGCAACCTGATCGAGTTGATGCTGTCCCTGCTCCCTGCAGAGGGATTGGACTGGGTGCTCTTTGGAGGTCCCTTCCAACCCAACCTATTTGATGACTTTGTGAAATTTCCTTCCCTCAGCCCAGGGCTCATGAACTTTTGCATTGACCCTGTCCCTCAGTCACTGCAGATGCTGGTGTTAGACAGACGGTCACCAGCTAGGGATGGAGCAGATGGACCAAGCAAATAGCACATAATTTGGAAAGATGGGGAGTGGCTCCAGTGCTGAGAAATTGATGGGTTCTGTCCCTTTGGAAGAATTTCTCAGGCAGCATTAAAAGAAAAAAGTGAAAACATTCTGTATCTTGGGCTTTACAAACCCTCTGGTGGGCCAGAGGCTGTTATCTCTGTGATGATGAAGCGAGGCCGTGGTGTTGGCAGTGAGCGTGATGTGTTGGAACCTCCTTGGATTAGCTGTGCCTGAATTCTCCTTGGAGACACTGTCTATACTACTCCTTTAATCCACTCTTCTGCTTTCCAGCCCGTGAAGCACATCAAACCTTAGGAAAAGTGCTTGGTTAATTGTCCTGAGATTTGAGGGGCTACTGGGGTTGAAGAGCAGCCCCAGACATGAGAATCAGGTGCTAGTTTTGCACATATCTGAATTCTTTGAGAAATGGTGGGAAGTTCATTTCGATTCCATTGAAAGGAATCACAGCCATGGCAGATTGAAAATTCTCTTTCAACACTACAGTCGGCAGCAGTTAATTCAGCTCTCAAAGTCTGTAACCTCCTTTCCTGCCTTATTTCTGTGTTTTTCATGAGACTTTGAATTGCTCTTGGAGAAAATTGCTGCTATGTTTGTTCATTTAAAAAGAAAAGCCCCTGTAATTGCTCTTAAAGGTAACTAATTATTCGTTTGGAGCTGAAGGCAGTTACCAATCTCTTCTGGCACAGTCCAAATCTGCTCTTCACTGGGCTTTTGCAGCCCCTGCTGAGCGGTTTCCACACATGCAGATGTGCATTTCTCCTGGAGGATGCTGCTTCTTTCCTCACGGTTCCTATCCAGCAGGATGATGTGTTGCTCGTGCACTGTGAGCGGCAGGTTGGGCTGCTCTGGGGCAGCTTGTGGCCAACAGCCCGGGTCCCTTCCAGCAACACCAGATGTTGAGAACAGAGCAGTTCGTGTTTTCAGGGTGGTGATTGGTAGGAGCTCTTGTGGAAAAGTCTTGTGAGGAGGGGCTGAGGGAACTGGCTGGGGGTGGGGGTGTGTGTCACTGGAGAACAGGACACTCAGGAAGACCTTCTCACTCTCTACAACTCCCTGAACTTCAGGAGCCAGGAGGGGTTTGGTCTCTTCTCCCAGGAACAAGGGACAGGATGAGAGGAACTGTCCTCAAGCTGCTCCAGGGGAGGTTGAGATTGGCCCTGAGGTAAAGTTTCTGCCCCCAAAGGGTTCTCCAGGCCTGGGCCAGGCTGCCCAGGGCGAGGGAGGGGGGTTATCTCCATGTCTGGAGGGATCTCAGAGCTGTGGAAATGTGAGGTGAGGACCAGGGGTTAGTGGGGACCTGGCTGTGCTCAGGGGATAGTTGGACTCAGTGAGCTTAGAGATATTTTGCCCCAAAACCATTCTGTAGATGATGTACTGTCCCAGCTTTGCCCTGTGGATTGTGCTGAAGTTCTTGCATCTGGCTCTTGGCTTTCCAAAGGCCCTGGAGCACGTGCTGCTCTCTGAGCCAGTTCTGTCTCTCTTCTGTTCTTCAGCACAGATATTTTTCAGGATCTCTGGAACAGCAGCAGCCTCTCCCAGCTCAGATGGGTTTTTCTGATCCCTCTTAGTCACCAAGCTCTCCCATCTCTCTGTTAATCACCACAAAGTCTCTGCCAGCGGTGCTCGGCAGGACTCCATGATGTAATTGCCAATCGGGGCTGCATCTTCATTAGCCATTCTGGGAGGCTCAGAGGAATTCCAGATAACTCTGCAATCAAGAGGCAAGCAAAAAGCAGGTCTTTACTCCCCTCCTTTTGTCCGGGTTCTGTTCTCTCCAATGGCTGTTTTTGCTGCTGAGCCACAGGACTCTTTGAGAACAACCCTGCACGCAGCACAGGAAGCTTGTTCAGAGCTCCAGAGGAACTCAAGCTGTCATTGTTCTGCAGGGCTCCCGGGGCTCCCTTTTCCTTTCTTGTCTTCCTGGGGATCTGCTGCAGGCTCAGACCTCTAGATAAGAGTGCTGATTTTTTTTTTCCCCTCTTTTCAAGTTCCTGCTGGTTAGGGCCTCTGGTAATAGATGGAAGCAGGAACTTGAAATAGATTTTTCATTTTATTTTATTGAGAATCTGCTTTAAATTGCTAAGAGCCTTTTAACAGTAGAATTTGTCCCATTTCTATTCTTTTTCCTCCCCCCACCCCCTCCCTTTGGTTGTTGAAATGTTTTACGTTAATCCTGCATCCTCCAAAACACAGGGCAATATCATTGCAATGTCATTTTGCTGTGGTGCCTGGGAGATAAAAACCACGCTGCCTCCAACAAAGTCTTAAATCTACTCTAAAAGATGCTGATTGTTTTATTCCCCTTTATCTCCTTCAAACGCTCAGTAACTCCTCTTGAGTGCAAGGACATTTTCTGTAGGAAGTTTGTAGTGAAGACGCAAACTCCTGGCTGTTTTTTTTCCTCATAAAATCCCTCTATCCCCACTGAAGAGGGAAAGAGATGTGTGAGATGTTTGTCCAGGGTAGTTCCTGATGCAGCATTTGTAGCTGTGTTTTTAAGTAGACATCAGCATTAGCACAGAGTCACAGAGTGATTGAGATTGGCAAAGCCCTCTGAGTTCATCCAGCCCAGGACTTACTTAACATCACCCCATCAGCCACACCAGGGCACTAAGGGCCACAGCCAGGCTGTCCTTCAACACCTCCAGGGATGGGGGACTCCCCCACCGCCCTAGGCAGTCTAGTCCAGGCTCTGATCCCTCTTCCTGTGAGGAAGGACTTCCTAACATCCAACCTAACCCTCCCCTGGCAGCTTCAGGCCCTGCCCTCTTGTCCTGGTGCTGATTGCCGGGGAGAAGAGCCTGACCCCCACCTGACTACAACCTCCCTTCAATTTGTTGGAGAGAGGGAGAAGGGCACCTGCTGGGTCTCCTGCAGGCTGAACCCCCCCAGCTCCCTCATTGTCTCCTCATCAGCCGTTCCTTCTTTCCATCTCTTTCTTGAAGTGGGACCCGTAACTGCAACTCATACTCGAGGGGTGGCTTCTCCAGTGCACAGTATAGGGGAAGAATTATGTCCCTGATCCTACTGGCCACACTATTCCTCGTATTCCTCCTTATCCAAAGAGATGTTTTACTCATTTTACTGATGGGATTGTAAGTAAAATGACCTGGCTGGAGGAAGGAGCAGCTTAGCCCTGAGGTTAGTGTGAGCCAGACCCCCACACACACACATCCTGTGGGGACAGGGCTCACTCCCAACTGTCGAAGCCACGTGAGGGACTGGTATTTCCAGGGAGCTTTTTTGACTCTGCCAATCCAAAAGCTGCGACTTTTCCTTTGAGCCAAAGCGGGGAGGACGATCTGTTGCCAATTCAGATGCCTCGGCTTTGCTCAGAGCTTTAGTTCTGAGCTGATACAAAGCCTGAATTATATAAGGGAAAAACATACTGGCTGCAGCCTCTTCAGTTCATCTCCCTCCCCCTCTTTTATCAAATGGCAACTACCTGTACCCAGTCCCGCAGTCACTGCAGGATTTGAGCTCAGCTTAAAGGCCAGGACTGCTTCTGGGGAGGTTTCATCGGCTGTAGGATGACGCAGCAGTGACCGGGGCTCAGCGGGGCTGAGCTGTGCTTCCTCCCCGTTGAGCTGCAGACAAGCAGACATCTGTTAGCACTCAAAATGGAGGAAGTGTCAGCATTTAAAGTTCTAAGATTCCCTTCCAAAAACAGCGATCCCCCTCACATTGGTGCCTGCCTTTGTGCGTCGTACATGAGCAGGCAGCTGCTGCTTTGTGTGTTCAGTCGAAGCTTTGAATCCCTTTATCTCAGACAGTTCTCTTCTAGCCACAAAACTGTCTTCCTGCCATCAGCACTCTGTTACTGATTGATTGGTGTTTTTTCGCTGGGCTCCTTTTATGAGTACTGCTGGAATGATGATGTTCTGTGTTAGGAAGCGGAATCAGGGAAGGTTGGCAGCGTCTCAGAGGTAGTCCTCACACGTTTGAGTCTGATCAGGTCAGCTTCAGCAGCAGCAGCACCAGGAAGGTCTCCTTAAGGATTCTATTAATAATTCTGTTTCCGTAGGGGTGCGGTTCGTCATCTCTCATTGTTTTGCAGGACATTTCACAGAAGCATTTTCTGTTGTTTATTTTGCAGGATTATGTTGATAAAGAGAAGGCGATTGCCAAGGCTTTGGAAGACCTCCGAGCCAACTTCTACTGTGAGCTCTGTGACAAGCAGTACCAGAAGCATCAGGAGTTCGACAACCACATCAACTCATATGATCACGCTCACAAGCAGGTAACCAAGTGCTGACAGCCCTGTTTAGCAGGTTTTGAGTTCATGGCAGCAGTTGTGCTTGGGGTTAATATGCAGAGTTTCCTCTGTTGTGACTGTTTCCCTGATAGCCCCATCAGTAGGTCTGTTCTGTCATTGGTTAAGAGGCTTTTGCCTACTGTGTATTAAAAATAAAACCCTAAACCAGCAGAAAATGTTGGATGTTAGGAAGCCCTTCCTCATGGAAAGGGGGATCAGAGCCTGGAATGGACTGCCCAGGGCAGTGGTGGAATCCAATCTCCATCCCTGGAGATGTTGAAGGACAGTTTGGCTGTGGCCCTTAGTACCCTGGTGTGGTCAGTGGCGTGATGTTAGGTCCTGAGCTGGACTTGATGATCTTAGAGGTCTTTTCCAGCCTCAGTAATTCTGTTATTCTGTGAAAATCCATAGTTGGCATTGAGGAGCCCAGTTTTGAGTGACCTACGAGCAGGGATGGGCTGCTGTTTGTTATACTGGGAAGAGTACCCATGGATACAGGTGGCTCCCAGTTAGCATCAGCCTTTAACTCAGTACAGCTCTGGAGATGGCAGAGATACCACATGTGTGCGTTTTCATACTGCAGTCTGTGTTCTGTCCAGTTGCTGAGTCAGACTGGGAGGGTGGTAAATAGGAGCCTTTCCCAGCTTGTGAACCCCTCAGGGAAAGGCGGATGCTCTGTGGAACTGGCGTTGGTCCCCAGGGAGGGATTGAGTGTGATACCTAAATGATGCTTCACCCTACACAGCAAACTAAATGTTCACATGTTAACCTGAAGGGTTTAAGTGTGTGAAGCTGCTCAATGAGATGGAAATGTAGTGCAGAGAGCAGCATGGGGCTCATCTGGAGGGGAAACTGCTCACAGGAGATGTTTGATATCCCCAGCCATAATATCTAACAACATGAGTATTAAAAATGCTGGCAACTTGGGGAGGAGGTGCTGCAGAGCACCAGGTCTTGTAAAACAGCAGCTTAAAACCAGGAGTATGGCATTACAGAGCATTATTATTATTCAGAGGGTTATTTCCCCCCTCTGTTTGATCTGTGTAGGATGTGGTAGCTCAGATGAGATTCAGTGAGGGAGTCTTTAGCAGAATCCTTGTGGCGTGGCACTGTTGGAGTATCGTGATCCACTGTGGTTTAATAGCAATAAAAGCTGAAATTAATTAATTTACTTGATACTGGGAAAAGAGGCTGCTTTGTCTGAGCTGATGGCACAGTCCTGACACCCGATAGCCCAATGTCTCCAGTTTCCCATCTTCTTGGCTGAAACCTGGTGCAATTACCTGCATCTCTTCGGGAGGTTGAAGGACCTGTTTGTGTCACATTTTTTGACCGTAGTGACGCAGCAGCCCTGGGGTGGTTACTGGAGGGACTGACATAATGCGACAGGGCTGAGAGTTCTAGCACTTGGATGCTGCAAAAGGAGAAACAAAGTGTGCAAACCAGCAGCCATCCCTGGATAGTGTGAAAGGAGTCAGCAGCAGGGGTACAGGCAGCGTGACCTGCCACAAAAACTCCTGAGGAGACACAGGGTGGGGTAATCTTCGCACTCGAAGGGATTTGGGCGTAGCTTGGTCCTTGCTGATTGTTTCTAAAGGGATTGCTGCTCTTACTGGAGGCAGTACTGGGAAGAAGGAGCCAGCACACTTGGTTATGTCACTCAGCATTAATTTGTAGTTGCACAGGGATTTAAAGACAGAAGCAATCACTCTTTGCTTAGAGGGAAAATTGCTTGTCAGGCTTTGTGACCTGCTGCCATGTGTGTGTCACCCCACCGGGCCAGTGATCAGCCAGGGAGCATCAAACTACCTGCACATAATGAAGGGAACTCTGCGTAAGCAACAGCACCTCCCTTCTGCTGTTGGTTACTGCTTGAGGGAGGCTCCTCTCTGACAGTCTGTGTTTTACAGTAGTTAAGAAAGCAAACAACAGCCTTGTGCTTCTCCCAGCAAGTTGCAGCTTAGTGCTTCTTGGCCTCTTCAGACAGGACGGGAAGGTTACGTAAAGGCCACCATCATTTGTGGTGAGGGAAACCATCCAGATCTTTTATGAGCAGCCTCACCAGTAGGTTTTTTGGGGAAGACAAGGCATTCGTTACGGTGCCCCAGGTAATACAGCACAACAGGCTGGTGTGTGTAAGCAGTGTTTTGTTTCCTCAGCGGGTAACTCCTGAGGCAGCAGTGCTTTGGTTTTGCCTTTCTCTTTGCTCAGCGAAGAGATTTCCAGGAGATCAGTTTGGCTTGTAAGTGTTTTCAGTTCCCCGTACCAATGACACTGAAGTATTTGCTTGTTCCTCAGCCAGCATTAGGCTGTCCCTGTAAACAGACTGTGCCATCCTCACGTCCCTTTCCGCTCCCCAGTTATAAAGACACTGTCTTGTGTTCCAGGAAGGAGCTCACGATTATTGCCAATCAGGGACCATAGGTAAGTGCATTGACCCCAACCGGACAGATTTTGGACCCTACCAACTTGAAACCACCAAACCATTAAAGGGGAGGCTTTATTCTTCTAATTCCCTGCCTGTACTGGTTTTGTGTAGCATTCGGGTGTGTCTTGCCCTCAGTACCCAAAAGGCCGAGCTCTAGGTTACCTGAAGTGGGAAAACAATCCTCACTTTGTTACCACAAACCATTGAATTGTTGGAGTGGTCACACTTCTCCTGGAGGTGGGTGATGCTGCTCTCTGGGTGTCTAATGAGGAGAATATTGGAGCTGAGAAGGGCAGATGTTCTAAAGAACAGTAATTCAATCTCTTCACCAGTTGGAAGCAGCTTGAGTTTCGCACAGGTGGCCTTGCCGGAGGGGAAAAAAACCTCCTTTCCCTTAAAGGTTCTGCAGTGAGGATCTGAAAAAGGCCGTAACCACAGACAGTGTAGCTTCTTGTACCCTGGAAAGCTACTGGTACCTGCAATAGGGATTTTAGATCTTGAGCCTGGTGGCTCAGGAAGAACCAGTAGTTCAGGAAAGACTCCCCTCAATGTCACACAGTCCTGGCTGTCAACAGAGCAATAATAATGAGCAGATAGAGTAATAATAATTAACAACTGCAAAAGAAGGCAAATGTGGAAAGAAAACTACTCTTGTAGTCAAAAAGGAACCTGGGAAGTGAAGATGAGACCCTTTTTGAGCTGCTTGAGTGCTCCTGCGGTCCTAGACACTCTGGACCTAGTGGGGCCTTAGTGCAGTGCTGTGTTTTGACATGAAGGTAGAACATGTCATGTTAGAGTTGTGTGAAGATGAACATGAGTCACTGATCTGGGGTCAGACCCAGTTTGTGTACTGGTATCACACAAACCAGTTCTGTATCGCTCATTGCTTTGAGCAGGAGTTACTGGGGTGGGAATTGTCTCCCATGTGAGTAGCAGCGTCTACAGCCAGCTTTTACCCATTGGGTTTTCACTTCATCTGAGAACTCTGGTAGGGAATTTGGTGCCTCTTCCCTGCTCAGAGGACTGATGCTGGGCTGAGCTGGTTATTGAGTCGCTGACCCAGCTGAACAAAGCCACCTCCAAGTCTGAGTGAGAAAACAAACAGGGTCCTCTGTGAACTCTTGCCAGATTAACTGTGAGACACCGAGCAGGACTGAAATGGAGCCATTTCTATAGCCTTTTTGCTGTTTATTTGTGACTATGGGGTGGTTTGGAGCTGCAGGTGGTTAATTCTGCATCAGTTCCCTTTAAAAGGACAAAGAGACTGGATTTCCATAGAGAAGTTCTCTGGGAAAATGGGTGGCACTAAAAACGAGCTTGTAGATAGATCTGCAGGTGCTGCTGTGCTCTAATCTGGATTTTGCTTCTCACACCAGCGCGGGGAGGGATCAGTTAAAGCTCAGAATCGCCCAGAGAGGTGGAGAAAACCCCATCCCAGGTCCAGTTGGACACTGGGGCTCTGAATAACGTGACTGAGTTTAATGTGTCCCTGGAAAGTTCCTTCTTGTAGTAGTCTTTCCAGGACCTTCTTCCCCATCCAGGCAGGTCTTTGATCTCCTTTGCTGGACTTCTCACTCTTTGGGATGCATCAGTCAGCAGCTGGGGGGAAGCAACCAGCCCTCCTGAACCTTCCAGCGCCCTGATCTGTGGGATTTCCCCAAGCAGTTCCTTGAAGAGGCCACAACTTGGGCTCAGACCCCAGGGCTGCACCAGTTACTAGGATGAGGAGCCTGACATCCAGACACGGCTTTGATTGTAACTTCATCCGCATNTTCTCACTCTTTGGGATGCATCAGTCAGCAGCTGGGGGGAAGCAACCAGCCCTCCTGAACCTTCCAGCGCCCTGATCTGTGGGATTTCCCCAAGCAGTTCCTTGAAGAGGCCACAACTTGGGCTCAGACCCCAGGGCTGCACCAGTTACTAGGATGAGGAGCCTGACATCCAGACACGGCTTTGATTGTAACTTTGTCTGCACGGGGATGTTGAAGGGACCCACAAAAGCTGCTGAGTTGGCAAATGTCAGCAGGGCTGTGTGGGCACCTTTCCTCCTGGGCATCAGTCCTGCTCAGCTGCAGAGCTTGTGCTGCTGCTGCTGTGAAATGCTTGATGCTAAAGGTTGGGCTCTCTCTGTCTTGGTGTCTTTTGCCATTCGTGTCCCTTAAGATTAGGCTGCTCCTTGGGGCTCTGAGCAACCTGCTCGGCTTGGGGATGCCCCTGATCACTGCAGGGGATAGGACTGGAGGAGCTTTGGAGGTTCCTTCTCACCCAAACCCTTCTGTGATTCTATGATTCTAGCACTGCATTAACGTCTGGGCTTGATGGGTCTCTAGACTCAAACCCTTTACTTTCTGCTTTGGAAAGAACTGGCCTTGTGCTTTCTGAAACCTCCTATCCTCCTGCACAGCTGGAATGCAGAAGCCTGAAGAGAGTCCCCAGGGTACCTGAGAGACTCTGGCAATGCGTTACTCTCAGAAGACCACCCAATAGTTTCTCTTAACCCAGTTCAGCTGTTCAGCAGTTAAAGGCAGACAGGCCAGAGGAGAGCACTGCTGCAGAATTTTGTTGGAAAAGCCCTTTAAGCTTCTTGAATCCAACTGCTGCCCACCACTGCTAGGGCTCCACTAACCCCTGGCCCTCACCCCACAGCTCCAGGGATCTGAGACCCCTTCAGTGGTGGGGACTACCCTCCTGCCCTGGGAAGCCTGAGCCAGGCCTGGGGAACTCTTTGGGGGCAGAAATTGTTCCTCAGGGCCAACCTCAACCTCCCCTGGGGCAACATGACAAGTCTTCCTCTCCCTTGTTCCTGGGGAGAAATGATTGACCCCCGCCTGGCTCCAACTTCCTGAAGTTCAAAGAGCTGCTGCGAGTGAGGAGGTCTCCCCTGAGCCTCCTGTTCTCCAGTGAACCACCCCCCCAGTGCCTTTAGTCCCTCCTCAGATCACTGATGGTCCAGACTGTTCCTCAGCTCTGTTGCCCTTCTCTGGACTTTCCCAGCCCCTCTGTGTCCTCCTGACAGAGAGTGAGGGGCCCAGACCCAGGATTCACCTCAGCAGTAGGTGAGGAGTGTCAGGAAAAGGCTGTGAGGATGGCAGTAGGGTGGTCAGGCTGATGCTGTTGGGTTACGTGGGTGCTGCTAAGGGTTGCAATGTTTCCTCCCTAAGCTAAAAAATGAAGTGTGAGGGAAGAAACAGAGATGGAACAAACCTGCAGATTGCTGCTGTTCCCCTCTGCTCTGTTCACTTTGTTTATGGGAGTTGTTCCCCAAACTCAAGCAGGATCTTCAGTAAAATCCCACAGATTCCCATCCTGGGAGTTTGTATTTAGATGAGCTGTTCACTCCCAGGACTTTTGCCCATCAAGGGCTCAGAAAGCAGAAACCTGCTGGTGGGGAATCAAAACAGGTTCTTGTGTTCGATGGGGATTGTCAGGAAGGCTGGATAACAATAGCTGGGAGGAGGGGGGAGCAGGCTCTGAAGAGATGGGCCTTTCACTTAAGCTGCTTTCTGTCTGGAGCTCCTGCTGAAGTCTCTGGCAGTAGATCTACTCTGTCTCTCCTCAATCCCAGGTTTGTCAGCAGCATCTGGTGGACGTCAGGCTCTTCTCCCAGGCAAGCAGTGCCAGGACAAGAGAGCAGGGCCTGAAGCTGCCACGGGTGGATTAGGTTGGATGTTAGGGAGCCCTTCCTCACAGAAAGGCGTATCAGAGCCTGGAATGGACTGCCCCGGGCAGCAGGGGAGTCCCTGTGTCTGGAGGTGTTGAAGGACAGCCTGGCTGTGGCCCTTAGCACTCTGGTGTAGTTGATGGGATGCTGCTAGGAGCTGGGCTAGATGAGCTCAGAGGGCTTTTCCAGCTTCAGTGATTCTGGGATCTCAGCTCTGCAGAGGTGGGTTTTGCTCTGATGCTGCCACTAGCTCTCTCACTCCCCATTTTGAGGCACAGGATGTCCCAGCGATGGGCCCTGCCTTCAGCACCTTGACTGGAAGAAATCCATGCACTCCTGGTCCCAGAAAGCCACATGCTTCAGTTTGATAGTGGGAACTCCTGCCCTTGATCCCCTCTCACCAGTTTGTTATTGGGGCAGCTCTTCCCTGCATCCCATCTCACACACAGCATGTGCCAGATTTTTTTTCCTCCCTGTTGCGATGGCTGCTGAATCCTGATGGTCCCCCTTTTTTGAGCCATTTCCTGGAGGCTGCAAAGGGCTGGCTCCAGCTCGGGAGCCCTTCCTGCTGCTGCAGTGCAGCTCCTCTAAGCCGATTTGGAGAGAACTGGGAGGTAACGGTGCTTTCTGACAATTTGGCCCCTCCTGAGCTCTTGCGCTGATGAGGAGATAATCCACTCCCAACCCACTGTCGGAGCCTCTGCGCTGGAGTCCTGAGGTAACTGAAGATTTCATAGAAATCCCTGCTCTTTAAGAGCTAGATTCCTGTTCCTGTTGAAACTCAGACTTCTCAGTAACCCTGTTAGAAACCAGGACTTAAAAATACTCCAGGTTGTGGAGTGGAGGTGGGTGGCAGCTGTTAAACAACGCAGAGCAGAGCTCACAGTACAGTGCTGCTGCTGGGGTGCAGAAACTTGGGCAAACTGCTTCAGGGCTGGTGATTTGCATCCTAGTTTGGTGCTCACTGGGCTTACTAGTATGGCTCTGCTTGTCCACCAGCAGAATTATGTTTCCTGACTGCATCATTGCTG
The DNA here is from genome assembly GCA_013397515.1 of Upupa epops. Lineage (NCBI taxonomy): Eukaryota > Metazoa > Chordata > Aves > Bucerotiformes > Upupidae > Upupa > Upupa epops. Next base: position 25,099 of record VZRI01005202.1, on the reverse strand, counting down.
TCATCTGGAGTTTGTAGCTGCATCGCTGCTTAGCAAAACTGTCTGCTTCCACAGAAGGCACCCTCAGAAAAGGCTTTGTAAATATCAACTCCCACTGTCACATGAAGCTTGTTTTGATTTACTGCAGGGTGGTGACTCTGAACCTGTTGAAGAAATTAACAGTCTTAGCCCTGGGGGAATCACAGGATATGGTCTGGGCTGAAAGGGAGCTCAGCTTGCTCAGCCTCAACACCCTGCCATGGGCAGCGACACCTCTCACCAGACCAGGGTGCCCAGAGCCCCATCCAACCTGGTCTCTTGGACACTGCCAGGGATGGGGCAGCCACAGCCTGCCTGGGCAACCTGTCCCAGGCCTTAGCCTCCTCAGAGAGAGGGATTTGTGTCTCACATCTCATCCCAATCTCCCTCCTTCAGCTTGAACCCATTCCTCTTGTCCCATCAATAGTTTCTTAAGACATCCCTAGTGATGGGGAAGGCAAAGTCTGGGTTTACCCCAAAAACAGTTCCTAAAGCTCCTTTTCCTTAGTTGGCTTGGAGGAGCTGCCTGAGAAAATTCCTCCTTAACAGCATCTTTGGGGGGGGGGGGGGGGAGGGCGGGGCAACTTATGGNNGGGGGGGGGGGAACGGGCTGCACATATGGTGTGCTCCAAAAAAGCACTGTGGAGAGTTTGGAGGATTAGACTAACGAGTGTTGCCTAAGGATTAGCTGGACATTTCTTTAACATAAGCCTGGCTTAAATATGCATTTAGATGCAGTCTAAATGGCTTTTGGGGCAGGTTCTCTGCAGTCACTGTGATACCTACTTTATTGCTGCAGGATGGTCTCACAGGCTTCTAACTGCTTCACTCTAGTTAGGTGTTGCGAGGGGGAGGGCAGGCATGGCTGTAGTAGTGAATTGGTTTTCTAGTGCCTTGCGTGTGGGTAACGTAGGTTCAGCTCTGCACTGGAGGCAAAGACTCTCTCAGCACCTCGCTCTGTCATGCTCCACGCTGCTGGACTCTAGGAGGTTCTTTTACTGCCATCTCCCATGTGCCAAACACAGAAGCAAGGTGACCCCGCTGGGGGGTTCTGCTTCAATTCAACAGTGCTGTAGTATTGCTGTGCCCGTACAGTGGCCATCATAGAAAGAAAGAGTAAGGGATAAAGGAGAAAAGAGTAAAGGAAAGAGGACAATAGCTACTACCACAGGGTCCCAGACAGCCTTCATCAGCCTTCTGATCTTCCAGGCAGCGTTCCACTGGCCTTCTGATCTTTCAGATGATCCTTGAGGGAGAAAGCATCCCAAAGGCTTGTCCCACACAGTCTGGTTGCTAAGAAGCCATATTTTATGCCAAGCAACACACCTTACTCCACCTCTGTCCCATTCTCTGTGTTCTCAAGCCAAGCTTCCATGCTTGTCCAGAGAGGAGGGTCCAAGGGTTCTCCCTGGAGGCAGTGGCTCTTGGTCAGGAGCTGTGTTCTGGAATTAGAATGAGCACAGTCCACCTGAAGTCCCAGATTTCTTCATCAACATCAGGGTGGCCCTTGGTGATTTATCTTCCTTCTTGTACCTCAGTGTGCAGTTCTGTACCTTTAGAGTCCAAGTCCATGATGACCATACTGAGGCAACTCTGAATGGCTCTTACAAGGTATTTTGGGCACTTCTGGCTATTCTAAACACTCAAGCCTGGTCAGCTACCTGTGGCTATGTCTCCTACATCTGTTCCTGTAGCGACTGGCCCTGGTGCCCTGCCCCAGTGGGGTTGATGGAAGATCCCAGGTTTGCTGGAACTGGTTCCGTGCAGAAATGCTTTGTGACAGCGGGTGCATCTGTTCAGCTCAGTCAGAGGAGGTGGAGCTGTGGGCTGTTCCCTGTTTCACGGTCCCAAGGCAGCTTGGGGCAGCTGCGGAGCCTTTTATCCTGTACTGACCCTCCCCAGACCCTTGTGGCCCCTGTGTGACTAAAAGAAACTCAGCCTTGAGATCGCTCAGACATTTTTCAGACCAGACCAACACCCTCCTCTGTTGGGGGTAACAGATTTTCAGCCCCCCTGAAGCTGCAGCTGTGGTTTCCCTTCTCAGAAGGCTCAGACAGCAGTGGGGCTGAGTGCTGCTGTGTTGGGGCAGTCCATTTGCTTCATCTCCTCTCCAGGTGTTGAGAGTGGGAGGTTTGGGGGGGCAGAGACAAAAGTCATCAGTCAAGGGAGCAGGGTCCAGTTCTGTTTTCATTCAGATGCCCCATTGTGGTGCAGGAGAGCTGCTCCGTGGGCAGCTGCAGCAGCATCAGCTGCTTTAGAGGCCTTTCTACATTCATGGCCGTTCCTGCGGGATGGAGGGGGTGTGAGTGCCTCTATCGCACTTTTCCCTTCCAAGTGAAAGGTTGCAGTTCACTCCTGTTGTAAATAGCTGGGTGATAATTTGTTCCAAATGGGTGAACAAGCTTGAGACTTGGCATCATACCCTAGAGAGCTACTTCTGGCAGCTGTTGGGAACCTCAACTGCCCCAAGTGTTTCAGATCTGCTTTCTTCAATCAGCATGAAAAAACTGAGAGCATTGCTTATTCCTTTTGGGTTTTTTTTCCCTCCCTCTTCAGGGGGGAAAGAAAAGATGACAATTTCTCATGCAGCACAGTCCCCTGAGCCCTTCCCTTGTCCTGGTGACGTAGCTCAGCGCTTCAGGTGGGATAGTCCACCTGTCTGTGTCTGCCTGTCTGTGTCTGTAGATCCTTCCCTTCTCCTCTAGACTCTTGTAGCTCCTGTCTGCCTCTATAGCTGCTCTCATCACTCCCATGGCCACTGTTCCCATCACTGCTCCGTTCCCATCACTGCTCCTTCCCCATTGCAGATCTGTCTGCATCACTGCTCCTTCCCCACCTTCTTCATCACAGCTCTGTCTCCATTGCCACTCCTTCTCCATGGCAGCTCCATTCCTGTAGAACAACTTACCAGTCCCTGGCTGCTGTCGCTTTGCTTTCTGTTTCGTTTTTCTTCTCTCTTCCACTCTCGTTGTATTTTTACTTTCTTGTTGTTTTTTCTTTGTGATGTGCCCTTTTCAGCTGATGTGTTGAAAGCAAACCCTTCTAATTTTGGAGTCCAGATCACAAGAGTGAGTTTCTTTTTACTGCTGTCTCTAGCTGTCGTCTTACTGATTTATTTTTTTTTGGTCTGTGTTTTCCCTCTCCTCTGTTTCTTGGGTGACACTCAACTGCAGTTAGGCACTCCATTAGGTAAGAGAATCCTCTGTCTTGTATGCTCTTCCCCTGGGTCACAAAGCAATGTTCTCTTTACATTGGGCCAGCTTCATTCCTCTCATGGGTGAGTTTCTAGTTCTGCTGTTTCTGAGACCGCTGCCCTGACTCTGCTCCAGTAAAGAGGCAACAGAGGCCAGGAGCTGCGGTCAGGATCCACTGGGCTGGTGTACATCTCACTCAGGGATTTCACTCATTCTGTGAGAACCCTCAGCAGCCTTTCAAGACCCTTCATGAAACCCCTGAAAACTACAAACCTTCTCAAAAGGCAGGAACTTGCTGCTCTCTAGAATTTGGCCTTTGGAAAGGGCTTCAAATTGTGCTTCTAAAAACGAAAAGAAGAACCTGTGGGGATGTCCCGAGGGATGGTGGAGGTTGGTCTTTGCTGCTTTCTGTGAAACTTCTGCGTGGCCTTTTGCAGCTCTGCCTGGGCAATCTTCATATGTGTTCAACAGCAGAGCAGCAGCTCTCTCCATAGCTGAACTCTGGGATATCTGGTTTCTGTTGGGATTGGATGGTCCTCAGTGCTGATAGGATGCTGGAAATTCCTTGGCTTGGGTTTACTTTGTCCTGTGATGACATTGTCAGTGTTTCTGCCCTTTAAAGCCTTCAGCCCTCAGAGACCCCAGTGCATTAGAGAGCTCATTGCTGGAGAAACTGCCTCAGAACTGCTGTCAGCAGAGCAGAGAGCGTGTGTGGTGTAGGCTGTGCTGGTTGGTCGCTTATGGGGACCTTTCCCAGGGAGCCTTGGCACCTCCTCCAATGTAACTGCACATTGCTTTTGCCAGAGCCAATACCTGCGTAACCCCTGCGCAGCCAATCCCCTTCTGTTCTCCATCCTGCTCTGGTGGGACTCTGTCATGCTGTCTGTCTGGTCTGTTTGCATCCTGCAAGAGCAGCAAAGGAAAACAGTCTGGGAGTTGGGGTTGGATTTTTTTGTCTTGTCCTTCCAGAATTTGCTTGTTGCTTCGAAGTCGGCTTCTCTGTACTTTACAAAGACACCCAGTCGTGTGGATTGGGAATGCGACAGACTCGGAGTCATAGCCAGAAGTGATCAACGGTTGCCTTCTTGCTAAGCTCCCAGGAGGACAGCAGTGAGCTCTGCTTGCTTTCCTGAGCTGCAATGCTCCTGCTTCGTCCAAGCTCAGCCATTGGCTCTGGTCAGGAGCCCGTGGTGCTACAGCAGAGAGGAGCTTTCAGCCACTTAACCACAAACCACCGTTAGCTAATCGATTCCCCTTCTCTTTTACCTCAGAGGTTGAAAGATCTCAAGCAAAGAGAATTCGCTCGCAATGTCTCTTCAAGATCACGGAAAGATGAAAGGAAGCAGGAGAAGGCCCTGCGGCGACTGCACGAGCTGGCCGAGCAGAGGCGGCAGCCCGAGTGGTGAGTATGCCCTGGGGTGCTGTGCTAGCATTCCTCCTCCTCCTCCTGCTCTAATCCTCAGCAAGATTTGAGGGCAAAGTGTTCATCCTCCTCCTGTCATTTCAGCAGGAGAGAATTCACTGAGTTGCTAACCCAGAGTTTTCCCAGTTGGCTTTATGGCAGAATCCCAGAGCATTGCAGTGGAAAGGGGCCTCTCTAGATCATCCAGTCCAACCCCACAACATGTGTTCTTCCATTACAGAGGGAGGTTCTCCTCTCACTCTTCTCTGCCCTGGCCAGAATAAGTCTGGAATAGTACTTCCAGTTCAGGGTTTCCCAGTTCAGGAAGAAAAGGGAGTTATTGGGGAGAGTCCAGTGTAGGCACTGGGATGCTGAGGAGGCTGGAGGAGAGGCTGAAAGAGCTGCGGCTATTCAGTTGGAGAGGAGGAGACTGAGGGAGGATCTGGTTGATGCTGATCAATAGCTAAAGGGCCAATGGCAGCAGGATTGACCAGGTTCTGCTCGGTGGTGCCAAGTGACAGGACAGGGGGCGCTGGGCGCAGACTGGAGCCAAGTAGGCTCCACATAACCATCAGGAGGAAGTTTTTGTTAGTGAGGTCCCAGAGCCCTGGCCCACATTGCCCAGAGAGGCTGTGGAGTCTCCTGCTCTGGAAACATCCCAAACCCTCCTGGACTGTTCCTGTGGGGCAGGGGCTTGGACTGGATGATCCCCAGAGGTCCCTTCCAACCCCACCAGTCTGGGATTTAGCAGGGTTAAAGGAATTCAGATGGCTCCCTGTGCAATTTTGCTGGGTCTGGACAGAAGAGCCCTCAGACTGTGTAAAGTCCTGGGTTGAGGGATGAAGCAGCCAGAGGTACACATGGCCCTCAACTGTCTTCTCTGTTCTAACCTGTTTCACACAGTGCTCCTGGCAGTGGACCCATGTTCAGAACCACCACAGTGGCTGTGGATGAAGAAGGTGGAGATGATGATGACTCTGCAGCAAACAGTGGCTCGTTCATCCAGGTGTCTTCTGGCCAGGCCTCAGAGGTGACGGACAGAGGATTCCTAAGCACTGGACAGGTTGGTGGTGCTGTGACGCCCAGCCCAGTTCCCAGCCAGACAACACAAGCCATCAGCTTTGGAATTAAGAGCACGTTGGGAACGCCGCTGCAGAAGATTGGTGTGTCCTTTTCCTTTGCTAAGAAGACCCCAGTGAAGCTCGAGACCATTGCTTCAGTTTTCAAGGACCATGTGGAAGAGTCAAGTTCTGCTGATGGAGCAAAAGCTGATGAGAGGGGGTCCTCTGATGGAGGGAGCGTGCAGAGGTCTGGTGATGGCGAAAGCATCAATAATTCTGATGGCAAAGCGGAGGAAGATGACCACCATGACAAGGACGGAGGTTCTCTAGCCACCACACTGTCTAAGCTAAAGAAGATGAGGCGAGAAGATGGACCAACGGCCGTGGAACCAGAATATTACCACTATATTCCCCCAGCCCACTGTAAAGTCAAGCCCAACTTTCAATTCCTGCTTTTCATGAAGTCTACCGAACAAACAGAAGCTGAAAATATGAACAAGAAGGCCACTCATGAAGTGAAAAAGGGGACTTCCCCTAAACCCAAACCGGGCAGGCAGGCAGAGAAGACTGCTGAGAGCCCAGGGCAGCAGAAGGAGCACAGTGCAGCTGAACCTGTGGCTCAGCAGAGCCAGGCAGAGCTCAAAGAAGTCACAGAAAATGTGAGTGTGCAGGAGAGTAAAGACCCTCCTGAAAGTGATCTCCCTGAGACAGACAGTGTGAAGGAAGCAGCTCGGCCGGCCTCAGGGTCCAAGGATGGCTCTGAAGGACCAAAGCACCTGACAGGACCCTTTTTCCCCGTTCTGAGTAAAGATGAAAGCACGACCCTGCAGTGGCCTTCAGAGCTCCTCATCTTTACTAAAGCAGAACCGTCGGTTTCCTACAGCTGTAACCCTCTCTATTTTGATTTCAAGCTCTCCCGCAACAAGGACACTAAAGGGAAAGGGGCAGAGAAATCCAAGGATCCAGGGGGTCTCGATAAAGATGTTTCCAGCACAGAACTGGGCGAGATCAGCAAACCCAAGGAGGGAGAAGGCGCTGCTAACAGTTCTGCTCTAAAATTGGAGAACAAATCTGTGTCTTCATGTGGCTTCCAGAACAAGCAGGAGGCCAGTCTGGCCAGTGTCAGCAAGGGTGAAGGAGAGGACAGTAGTAAAAGTGTAACTGGGAAGAGTAAATCTGGAAGATCCCATAAACACAAAAAGAAAAAGAAGCACAAAAAGACCAGCAAACACAAACGGAAACACAAGGAGGAAGGTGAGGAGAAGAGCCGGAAACCTGAGCTGGGGGAAGAGAAACCCAAGAAACGGAAAAGACACAGACACAGAAAAGGCAAACCCTCCCTTTGCGCTGAGTTGGAGAGGGTGCCCAAAGCAGAGCTAGCTGAGGAGTGCAGCCACTTCCCCAAGAAGAGGCAGCGCTGCTCTCAGGAGTCCCAGAGGAAGTCTCTGTCTGCTGAGGAGGGAAGCAGCAGTAAGAAGGAGGATGGTGGTAACTCCTGCCAAGAACACGGCAGCAAAAAACACAAAGCTGAGCTGCAGCAGGCACCGGCTGTGAGGAGACGCTGCTCCGCTCCGTCCCTGGGCAGGACCAGCCACCGGAGCCGGCAGAGCAGCGGGGACTATGACAGTGATGAGGGCTCCCACCGGAAACACTGCCGGCAAAAATCCCCATCACAGTACAGTGATGACTATGACTCTGGCAGCGACCACTCCAGGAGCTGCTCCAGGTCAGGGCGAGGACACTCCTCCCCCAGGTCTTACTCTACCAGCTCGGATGCTTCCTCGGAGCAGAGCCGGTACAGCCGGCACAGGAGTTACTCAGATGACAGCTACAGCGACTACAGTGACCGGTCGAGGTGCCATTCTAAGCGATCCCATGACTCGGAGGATGACTCCGACTACAACAGCTCAAACCACCGATCAAAGCGGCGCAAGTACTCCTCTTCTGAAGAAGACTACAGCTCCAGCAGGAGCAGGTCGAGGAGTCGGAGCAGGAGCCGGAGCCACCCTCGGAGCAGGTCAAGAACAAGGAGCAGGGACAGATCACGCAGCAGCAGCTGCAGCCGCAGTCGGAGCAAGAGGAGAAGCCGAAGCGGAACAGGGCGAAGCTGGAAACGGAGCCGCAGCTACAGCAGGGATCGCAGCCGCAGTGCGAGGAGCCATTCGCAGAGATCTCTGTCACGAAAGGGCTCCCGAGGCCATGAGAGCCCTGAAGAGAGGAGGTCTGGGAGGAGAGACTTCATCAGGTCCAAAATCTATCGTTCACAGTCCCCCCACTATTTCCGAACAACCCGGAGCGAAGGATCATCTGTGAAGAAGGAGGATGGCAAAGGAGAGGAGCTGAAAGTGTCTGGGTCACTCTCCCAGAACAGCAGCTCTGGCACTGGCAGAACCTCAGAAGGGGACTGCAGCCCAGAGGAAAGAAACTCTGTCACTGCAAAGCTGCTCCTGGAGAAGGTTCAATCCAGGAAGGTTGAGAAGAAGCCTTGTGTCACCGATGAGATGCTGGCGGGGCCAAACAAGGTGGGCATCAAGCTCAAAGATCCTCCCCAGGGCTACTTTGGCCCCAAACTTCCTCCTTCCTTAGGCAACAAACCTGTTCTCCCCTTAATTGGGAAACTGCCAATCATTCGGAAACCAAACGCCAAGAGATACGAAGAGTCCGGCCTGGAGAGGTGCGATGAGCAAGAGCTGTCAGATTCAGAGGATGCTTCCCAAGGGATGGAGGAGGCTCAGCTGGGTGGCCAGTCCCTCCTGGAAGATGTCGTGATGGTCATCCAGGACAAACCCCTGGATGAGCAGAAACGGGATGAACCTGCTATGGAACTGCCGTCCATTCCCCTGGAGGCGCCAGCGCTCCCCGAGTGCTTCAGTTCCGGAGATCTGGTGATGTCGCACAACTTCCTCTCAGACCCGAGCGATGGCAATGGCCTGGAATCTATGGACAGGGGAAACCAGCCGGTCCCAGTGGAAACCAGTATGATGCCCTTAGTTGCAGATGTGGAGCACTTTGCTGGCTACGTGCCTCAGAGCGGGGAGCCAAGCATCGAAGGAGATCGGGAAGGTGCCGATGACTCCTCTTTAGCACCACTTGAGAGCCAGCCCATCACTTTCACCCCTGAGGAGATGGAGAAATACAGCAAACTGCAGCAGGCTGCGCAGCAGCACATCCAGCAGCAACTGCTGGCCAAGCAGGTCAAGGCCTTCCCAGCCACAGCAGCTGCAGCGGCTGCTCTGGCACCGGCGGCCCCCGCTCTCCAGCCCATCCACATCCAGCAGCCAGCGTCAGCGTCAGCCACGTCCATCACCACGGTGCAACATGCCATCCTGCAGCACCACGCTGCCGCTGCTGCTGCTGCCATCGGCATTCACCCACACCCTCACCCCCAGCCCCTCGCTCAGGTTCACCACATCCCCCAGCCCCACTTGACACCCATTTCCTTATCTCACCTGACCCACTCGATTATTCCAGGGCACCCTGCAACCTTCCTGGCCAGCCACCCCATCCACATCATTCCGGCTTCAGCCATCCACCCCGGCCCCTT
>VZRI01005201.1:10832-41746 GCA_013397515.1 Upupa epops | reverse complement strand
ATAGATAGATAGATAGATAGATAGATAGATAGATAGATAGATAGATAGATAGATAGACAGATATTCCTGGGTTTTTACAGTAATTTTAGTCATTCAGCTGACAGCAGAATAAGTAGAAAATAAGGTGATGAGCAAAGCGAGAACATGTATTCTGTTCAGCTAAAAAATACTGTGTTCCAAGTAGGGCAAAACTGCCCTTGCTAGGCGCCATGCCAATCAATTGCAAGGAAGATCTGCTATATATGAGGAGACAGATTCTGTCCTATATGGTTTTCAATTGTGTAATGTTGCTCTTCTTGAATAAAATTTCTTCTGCTATGGCAGCGTGAAGTGCTGAGAACTGAGGTTGACACATGGATGATTCTTTTTTTGGATGGGAGATTGCGAATGCCCAGATTCTCATGGGGGAGCATGGACAAAAATACTCCACTGGCTCTTCTCCCAGAACTAAGCAACCTTGAGAGAGAATCTGGAATGGGTAACAGGTGTCTGCTTCAAGGGGAGAGTTGCTGATGCAGCACCACAGTATAAAAGTGAAGCTGCTTGCAGAGAGGCCCTCCAGGGAGACAGAGTCTCTGCCATCTCTCTACAGGACTCTCTCTCACCCAGGCTGCTGCAGACAGAATGGACCAAACTCAGATAACAACCAGGATTGTAAGTGTAATGAACACTGTCTGTGACAAGTTTGGGTGGATTTTTCTGATTTTATGGACTTTCTCACTGCCTTTGAGCTTTCTGTTGGAGTGCTTTAGATCAGAGGTGTTCTTTATCTCGATGGTGAGGGGTTACGTGATCCTATCCTTGCATTATATAGAGACAATAAACTGCTTCCTCCTGATGGCTCTGCTCCTTCAGATGGGTTACAGCATTGTCACAACACAGTGATGCCTGTCTTTATGGGGAAAAATGCCCACAACAACGTAAAAACTTCAAGCACAAATGGCCAGATCCACTCCAGATTTCAACAACCCTGCAAGGTTTGAACATTCAGCACTCCCAGATTTGAGTAAAGCATAAGCATAGAGCAGAAGTAATCGTGCGTGGCGCATCAGCTCGAAGCTGTGCTCAGTAACCGCTTTCCTGCAGAGCAGCTGGTCACTATCAGGTAACATTAATTCACTACCAGGTGACAAAAAGCCCATTCTATTCTTCCTCACTGATGGGATTTTTGTTTAATTAAAAAAAAAAAAAGACTGAGAGAGACACCAGCTTCTCACCAGCTGACGATTTGAAACCCTAGACATGTTATTTCATTTCACTGCAGGGCACAACAGAGCTCAGATGCTTCTGACTGAATGAACTGGTGAAGTTCTCTGGCTATTAATGCAGAGAAAAGAAATGTGTGCAGCCACCATCCATTTGTTGGCCAGAGATAAAACTAATTGATTTTATACTCCAAACCTTACTAATAATTTTAAAGAGACCCAACTGTAACTTCTCACGAGTGTTTTCTATAGCACTCAAAAGCTTTTTTATTGACTTGTGTGGATTTTGGAAAATGAAAGCACATACCAACTGAAAAATTCCAAACTTTGTGTTTTAGAACCTTCCAGGATATTTTAAATTATTTGTACTTGTATAAAACTTAATCTAAAGCCCACTGAATGCAATATGAGTCTTGCTATCAAATGCCGTGGGCTTGGATCAGGTCCTCAGAGTCAAAACCACAGTTTGCTAGGAAGATGATCAAATAGTGAACTGCCCTGATCTAGAAAAACTCATCCATAATCCAAAGTGTCATTTATTGATCACGAGAAGTCAACTCAGACTAATCTCTGTGTCACACCAATTGATTATGTATCTTGTAAATCCTCAGACTTATTCCTGAATACATCAACATCACAGAATCATTGAGGCTGGAAAAGACCTCTGAGATCATCAAACCCAGCCCAGGACCTAACATCACCCCAGCAGCCAGAGCAGGGCACTAAGAGCCACAGCCAGGCTGTCCTTCAACACCTCCAGACACGAGACTCCCCAGCTGCCCTAGGCAGTCCATTCCAGGCTCTGAGCACCCATTCCATGAGGAAAGGCTTCCTAACATCCAACCTAACCCTCTCCTGGCAGCTTCAGACCCTGCCCTCTGTTACTGGTGCTAGTTGCCCAGGAGAAGAGCCCAACCCTCTGGAGAAGGTCCCCCCTGAGTCTCCTCTTCTCCAGGCTAAACACTACCAGCTCCCTCAGCCTCTCCTCATCAGCCTTTCCCTCTAGTCCTTCCCCCAGCCTCGCTGCTCTGCTCTGTACCCACTCCAGTACCTCTAGGAAAGACATGGAGATGCTGGAATGGGTCCACAGCAGACCTACCAAGCTCGGGAGGTGTTTAGAGATCCAGTCATGGGAGGAGAAGCTAAGGGAGTTGGGCAGGGGTAGCTTGGAAAAGAGGAGGCTGAGGGGGTACCTCATTGCCCTCTACAACTCCCTGAAGGGAGGTTGTGCAGGGGTGGCTGTTGGCCTCTTCTCCTTGGTGACTGCTGACAGAAGCAGGAGCAATGGTTTGCAGTTGCGTCAGTGGGAGGGTTAGACTGGATCTGAGGCAGAGATTCTCTGCAGCCGGAGTGGTTGGGCACTGGCAGGGCCTTCCCAGGGAGGTGGTGGAGTCCCCATGCCTGGAGGTGTTGAAGAACCGTGTAGCCATGGTGCTTCATGCCCTGCTCGAGTGGCAGCAGGGAGGGGGTCAGTTTCTGTTTGTCAGTCTCTCAGGCATTGAGGGGTTTTATTGGTGTGGGGATGGTTGGACTCGAACATCTAGGAGGTCCTTTCCATCCAGGACTGTTCTGTGATTCTGTGAGTCTCCTCAGGTGCAGCTGCTGGTACAGATGTTGTTATATTTGATGAGCTGCTCTCCTTGGAAAAAGTGGTGCCTGGAGTAAACTAAACAGCACCAGACTCTTTGAACTACAGCTCAGTCTGAGAGAACTTTCCTTCATGCATTGCAGCAGCAACGGCTGTGGATATTTTGAGCAGGCTCAGTCAATGCAGGACTGGGTTCAATGACTCGCCCCACAACACGATGCTCTAAGCACTGCAACCATTCTCTGATGTCATGGCTCAGGATTAGCAGGCAGAGCTAAGGCACAGCAAAGCATGCAGTACTATTAATGAACCTCATCAAAAGATCACAAAATCCTGAGATGCATAAATCTCTAGGCACTATCTACAGTTAATTTTCTAAGCTGTGTTATTTCTCCAAGCTCCCTGTAATAATGAAACAGCACTTACACCTTTTAAACAGCATATTCTGTAAATTATAAGTGACACAGAACCCCCACCAGCAAGCCAAGGAAAATGACAGCATTAAATTCCCAACAGCTATCAGAATACATTAACAATTTTAGAAGAAAATGACTTTTGAGAAGACAAATTTTAAATTAATAAACATGAATCTACAAAGTTTCAGCAGAGCTTGGGATTCAGCCACAGCATTTTGCTTTGAGGTCGCGTAACTCCATCCAAAGCAAAGCAAAACCACCCTCGATTAGAAAAGATAGGCACAGTTGCAGCGAGTTAATCTCAGCTCTGATCACAAATTTGTCAAAACTCAGCAGCTTTAGCTCAGGAGGGATTTACGTTGGACTGAAGCTGAAGAATTTGTCAGCCCCTATCACAGACAGCAGTCTGTGCAAACCACTGGCTACAGCTTCAGCTGATTTGGCTACAGTACCCCTTCAGCTGCTGCTCCCTTCTGTGCACTGTACTTGGCTGTGTGGTGGCACGGACTTAGAGGCAACTAATATGGTCCAGGTGCTAAGCATCTGGCTGTGGGACTTGAACCTGGCAAAGGAACAGCAGTAAATAAGCTGGCAGCTACGAGGCACTGACGCAGCAGGCCAGGTGGCTCCAAGCCAGTGGAGGAGTGGACATGTGCTTAGACCCAGCTGGAATGCTGTGCACTGCTCCTCTTTCCCCTCTGTGTCTCCTTTTGTTACTAGGGCTGATTTGGGGAGTTTCAAAGCTCAGGGCAGACAGGCTTGTGGCCATTCACCTTTGTTGTCAGGCTGATGAGAGCCACTGCGTCCCGCTGTCAATAATGTCCAGTGACTGGCACAGTGGCTACGTGCCACTCTGCCTACACTGGCCTCCCAGCAGCAGATGCAGTGCTACCAAGGACTGTACTGCATGGGCTATCGCTGACACAACTCCAAGGGTCACTTTGGCAAGATTGTCATTCCCTGCCAGCTCTGGGCTGCAAGGGCAGCTGAATTTCAGGAGGACACAGGTGATGTCTCAGGACACAAAAAGTCCCTCGGCCTTATATTTTCAGTCTGATATAATGTCTCTTATGTTGCACGTCTCTGAAGCCATCTCTGCATCTTTTGAGCAGCGCAATGAGTGAAACCAGCTGGGGCAGCAGCTCCAGAGAAGGACAGTTTTGAAGAGAAGGTTTCAGAGAGGGTGAAGTTTAAGGCAGTTGCAAGGCATGGAAAGTATAGGGCAAAGATAACCCACAGGGAGCAGCCTGGAAGGCATTGGAGACCACTGTACAACCCATGAGGAAAGGAAAGGGCATCTAAGCAGCATAAAAATGTGAGAAGTGCCATGGCTACTGAAATCAGTGCAGATGGGTCCTCCAGGAAAGCAGGTTTTTATAGAGAATCAGCTAAGAAGTGAGGTGATTCACTATTCATGCAGAGGACAAAACACAGTCCTGGTAGGTTGATAGGTAGTCTGAGCAGAGCCCGTGATCAGTGCTTATATAATTCATACTGATATCAAAACACGTATGGTGCTCAGCAGTGGCTATTTGCATAAGTAGAGAAAGCCAGCATAACTTATATCAGTGTAAGAAATGCTTAATTAATTAAAATCCAGACTGAGAAAATGAGTGTTTGAGACTCTCTTATTGAAAAAGCAGCTGCAAATGTAGGCTAAGCTGATTCAACAGAAAGCAAAGCTGTAGAAGGAAAAAGATGTTCAAATGATTGCGGAACTTGTCGCCACAGGAATGAAAGTTAGCCAGAGCTTTGGAGCATCAGCTTTCCAACTGAGAGTGCAAAGATTTTAGACTTGGAAGAGCCAGACTATAGCTCAAACACACCTTTCTCTGCAGAGAAAACCTGCTAAGCTGAATAGAAGTCAAACGTTTTTATAGCAGACTCCTTCCCCCAACCAGGAACAAGCCCCTGCTTCCAGTTGGGTTTGGATCCATCCAGGGATTTTCTGAATAGCAGCAAACTGGTTGAAGTGAGGCATTTTATCTTTCTATCACCAGTGAGACAGGCAATACCTAGAGTAGTGAATACAGCACACATGGATCTGTCTGCTCCTAAAGCCAATTGATACAGTACAGATCACAGCCACAGGGCAAAATGCCCTTCCAGTCTCTCTCTAAGTAGGGTAATCTATACTCAAATTGCCTAATTAGCACTAGTCTCTTGGTTCTTTGATCCCAGGGATTCCAGGATCTGGCATGATCCTTATCCTGAGTACATCTTTCCTTTCTCATGGGTTGTTCTCTCCTCAAACACATCCCACTACACCCTAGAGATGGAGCAAATTCCCCTGGCCCCAGCTGCTCAGTCTTACAGACATCTGAAATCCATTCAATCAGTTAGGGTAGTTAGGCCAGATTGGATGGGGTCTTTCTTAGAAGATTTCACAGTTAAAATAAAACAGAGAGTCTTGAAATAAATTAGGTGTCAGTGACTGTTAGCAAAAGAACAAAAAGCAAAACAAAGCCACTAGGAAAGTCTTTCTGCATGGGTGTAAATTGTGCTGCTCAACTCAACACTAAACAGGGTGTACAGCACTAGTAACAACATCCTGGGACACGGGATAACTGTGATTCTGTATAAGAAACTGCTGAATACACAGAGATCTTTCTGCCTGAAGGTAAGATGACTGGGGAATAAATGACAGGCATCTGTACGAACTTGAGTGGCTGCACAACTGCTGGTTTTCCAACTGAAGAACTGAAAATCTTGGAATGAATTCAGCAAGGAGAGCTTTGCATTGAGGCTGAGCTGTGGGACTTTCTTGGCAACCTCTGGTTTATTTGCAGATTTATTCCTTGCAGGGTCCTCTGTTGTTTTGTTCCTACCTCTTGTCTCCATGCCTTGGCCTTCCATGTGCCCTGAGAACTCCAGCTGGCACAGGCAGCACAGGAAAGAACAGTAACGTTCTAACACGGTGGCAACTCAGCCTCCTGGTAGAGATGGTATCCACTCACAAAATCACAGCATCACAGAACGTTAGGGATTGGAAGGGACCTCAAAAGATCATCTAGTCGAACCCTCTTGCCAGAGCACTAGACATTTCTCAAGGTTGAGACTTGAAATCTAAGTTACCTACATGCTCGGAGATACATGACCAAGACAGTTCCAAAGGGGCCAATAAAGTAAGCACCAAACTACTCATATCAGTTATTGTCTTCTTGTTCCTTCTCTCATGATGAGCACAAGTAGTATCTGAACACTGACAGCTAGAGAAGTTAGATAACTTATTTCCTCCCTTTCCCAAGAAAATTGTGAGGAAACATGGTCTTCTCTTTTCCTGGAGCATCCGAAGTGCTCTTGTAGGCTTCCACGCCAAACACATCCACCTCAGAGCTTGGGAAATGAAATAATCCATTGTCTCCATAGCAACAGGAAGCACTAGGAATCTCACAAGTCAGACAATGATTTCTGAGACTGAGCACTCAGCTTGAGATTGAGCAACTCAAATAAATTCCTTGTGTCACAGATCTCAAAGTCAGAGTCACCCCATCAATCAGCAAACAGCAAGCTGCAGTGGCTCCTGGGTTTTTTTGGTGGGTTAGGTGCATGTCTAATTAACTACACAATGTATGAAGAAGGGGTCAGCAGATACTGATCATTAACTTCTTTTTCTTACTAAAACAACCCCCCCCCAAAAAAAACTATGATAAAATAATGAAGAAAAATTCAATTCCATTGGTACCCAAAACTTGGATCACACTCAGTTGCACTGATAGCCAGATGTTTGCACATGCTAACCTAAAGGAATCATTATTTTAAGTGTCTGGAGGATAAATGTGCTCAATCTGTATCACAAGGCTATACTGCACGACAACAAAAAATACACTGATAGAGTACTGAAATAGACTTTCTAGAAACAATTATATACAGGTATGAAGATCTACCAACAGAAAAGAGATTAGTTTTACATTTTAGTTCAGGAATGCTGGACTAGAAATGCCTTCCAGGGTCACTTTCTGCAGCTAGAGGTATGATATAATAATGATATAATCCTTCAGAGGAATTTAGCAAGCTGACAGAGGGCTGTTTACAAGGGCATGGGGTGAGAGGACAAAGGGTAGTGGTTTTAAACTGAAAGAGGACAGATTGAAGTCAGAGATTAAGAAGAAGTTCCTTAGTGTGAGGGTGCTGAGACTATGGAACAGGTTGCCTAGGAAGGCTGTGGCTGCTTCATCCCTGCAAGTGTTCAAAGCCAGGTTGGATGAGGCTCTGGGCAGCCTGGTCTGGTGAGAGGGGTCCCTGCCCATGGCAGGGGATTGGAACTAGGTAATCTTTAAGGTCTCTTCCAACTCTAACCTTTCTACGATTCTATGACACAAGACCTGACACAACCAGGTCCAGTTGAGCTGCTCCTCTCCCAGCAACTGAAGACCATGTTAGTGCCTGGTGTGTTGTGTCAGCTGTTGCAACAGGAGGGCACAGATCTATCAGGTCCACAAGTATGTCCAAGCACATGTAATCTGCC
This sequence comes from Upupa epops, assembly GCA_013397515.1. Taxonomy (NCBI): domain Eukaryota; kingdom Metazoa; phylum Chordata; class Aves; order Bucerotiformes; family Upupidae; genus Upupa; species Upupa epops. Next base: position 34,069 of record VZRI01005201.1, on the reverse strand, counting down.
CAGCAAACATCCCCCTTTATACTGAGCATGATGTTTATGACCTGGGACACACCAGTGAGCCAGCTTGGGTCAGGTACCCTGGCTGACTCAAAAGAGCTACTGCAGACTGTGGTTGGCCTGTGATTCTATCCTAGTACAACCAGGACAACACCTGAAGATTTGATTCCCAATCTTAGAGCAGAACAATCAAGAATTACTCTGAATAACAGAATTATCAAGGCTGGAAAAGACCACTAAGATCATCCAGCCCATAACCTAACATCACTGCAAGCTGTTAACTTTATAAATAGACGCATGGCCTGGGTACTCATATTGGACTTAGAAATATTTTGATTTTAAAACACAGACATCAGTCAGGGTGCTTCAGAAGGGATGAGTCAATTTATTAGAGACCTGGGAAAAGCACCCATTATTTAATTAAATGATAAAACAATTGTATGAATAATAGGCTGTGTGTGCATGTAAATATAGTACTTGATTGTCTTGGGTACATCACACACAGAGTGATTGATGCACACACGCATTGAGCAGACAATTTTTACCTCCAAGTCCTAGGATGGGGCTTACAAAGTCCTTACAGAGTAGGAAAGGCATGAAATAAAATATAAAGCATTTATGGAGTATATCACTGTTCAAACACAACCCGTTCAACTGCTGTTAATTAAACTCTTTTAAATTCAGTGGAATTCTGTCGCTTCACACAAGCACCAGAGTGACTCACGTAAGAGTATGTCAGTAGTTTCTCTTCAAGGACACCAATACAATGATGTTTTTTCCCCACTCATTGCAAAAAAAAAAGCCCAATTCAAAGCATCTGTGATCCAAGCACTTGAGGCAATGACCCCTACAACTGCTGCAGGGTACCCTCTGATAGCAGGTATTATGCCTGTGGAGCAATAGAGCTGTGTATTGAAGCCACACACATGCCACAGTAGCTGATATTAGAGAGCAGGCTCATAACACTCAGTAGGAGTCTGCTGGAAACTGCAAACATAGCAAAACAAAAACATTGCAGTAGTGTTGCACACACTGCCTGTTACATGGGATGACCAGGAGCCAGCAATGGGCCCTAGTGGCCAAGCAGCCCATGGCATTCTGGGGTGGATTAGAAGGAGGGTGGTAAGGAGATCAAAAGAGCTTCTCCCATTCTACTCTGCCCTGGGGAGACCACACCTGGAATCTTATGTCCAGTTCTGGGCTCCTCAGTTCCGGAAGGACACAGAGCTGCTGGAGAGAGTCCAGCACAGAACCATAAATATGATGAAGGGAGTGGGGCATCTCCCTGCTGAGGAAAGGCTGAGGGAGCTGCAGCTCCTGAGCTGGGAAAAAAGGAGCCTGAGGGGTGACCCCATGACTGTTGATCACTATGGAAAGGGCAGGTGTCAGGAGGAAGGAGCCAGGCTCTGCTCAGGGGCACCCAATGCTAGGACAATGGGCACCGGGTGTCAGCTGGAACAGGGGAGGTTCCACATCAAAATGAGAAGAAACTTCTTCCTGGTGAGGTTGACAGCCCTGGAAGGGGCTGCCCACAGAGTTTGTGGAGTGTTTCTCTGGAGACATTTAAAACCCAGAGGATGATTCCCCAGCAAATACTCTTAATAGATTAATAGGTTAACCTATTCTAAGAAGAGGAATAAAGACTTTGGTAGCCCTGAGATAAGTAATAGGTGCTCTTATAAATTAGAATCCAGCCTTTCATTTACTGTACTGGTCCTCTTCAAAAGATCACATCTGAGTAACCTGTGCTAGCTGTCTGCATCTGTGTAAGCTCACAGAATCACTGAGGTTGGAAAAGATCCAAGATCATCCAGCCCAGCCCATGACCTAACATCACCACATCAGGCAGACCAGGGCACTAAGGGCTACAGCCAATTTCCACTTTGAAAGGTATTGCAGACAGAATTCGCCCTACTCCCTTTATTCTTTCATTAACACAAATGATTTACGAGTGAGTGTAAATTATAGAAAATATAAATGAAAAATGAAGTTCAAATGCATGATCCAGGGTTTTAAATCAAATGCTCTAGTTAACCTTTGCTAGGTAACAAGAGTCAGTTCAAAAATACTTCCATAGATTCCCAGAATGGTTCAAGTTGGAAGGAACCTTAAAGATCATCTAGTTCCAACCCCCCTGCCATGAGCAGGGACACCCCCCCACTAGACCAGAGTGCTCAAGGCCCCAGCCCTGAATACTTCGAAGGAGAGGGCAGCCACAACCTCCCTGGGCAACTTGTGCCAGTGTCTCAGCACCCTCATCAGGAAGAATTTCCACACTGACAACAGTGTTTAAAAGTATTTTGGACTGCACATTTCTGCAGCTTCTACTCTCTGAGTCAAAATGCACTTGAGATTGAGCTAGCCTTTACTTGCTGGCTGCTGATTGTCTCCATCCCTCTTGTTGCCACTCCCTGCTGAGAGCACGGGAGACTCTTCCTCTTAGGTTTTCCACAGTGCTTGCAGAACAGGCAAGCATTTACTGCAAGCTTTGAATACCCCTAGTGGGGTTTCACTGGGAAGGATGGTACGTACACACACACCTCCCCACACATGGTGCCTAAGGAATGGGCCAAAATATCGACTGCCCCACTGTTTATTGTCTTCTCTAGGGAATGCTTTTCTTTTCCTTTTAAAAACAGACTGAGTAAAGCTCCTCAGCTCTGCAAAAGCTGAGCCCTGGTTAAGTACGTTGTCAGGAATTTATTTCCTCACATTATATTTCCATCAGTTATATGATAAGAAAAATGTGCCTTCAAACTAATGAGGTACCTCAGCTTAAAGGAGTGTGGAAATACAGTTCACTTCTGGTTAAGAAGATGAGACAAAAATTAACAGGGCCGAACCCAGTCGACACAATGACTCTACGTGGTTATTAATGCTTTTTCTGGCAGCATTTCTGATAGCGGGGTCTTTAGCTCATCTGAAATTAATTTTTCCATTAAGCAGATTAGCATATCCTGCTGTTGTAGGGCCCATGACAATGGTCCCTACAGAACTCCTCTTCCAGTGACACTGGTGAGGTCTGTAAAACCTCATTTTAATCAGATGTCACTGTTTGTTGTCCTCTTTCTGCTCAAACAGATGCTGTGGCTTCCCAAGGGGAGGCAGGAGCCAGCCTTGGCAAGCAGAACATGTCCCTGAGCAGCCTGAGTGCCCTCCCAGAGCCCTAGCCATGAGCTCAGGCTTGCCTTTAAGACCATCATGTGCACAGTGGAGCAGCAGCAGTGCAAACATCAGTGATTTGTTCCTGGTGATGCATCGATTTTATCATTTAGGTAGAACAGGAAAAAATGCAAGAAAAAAAAGAAGGCCAGGTGATGTCCCCAGGCCTAGGCAGAGAGGGACCTGGCAGTACTAGTTGACAACCGGTTGAACAGGAGGCAGCAGTGTGCTCAGGAGGCACAAAAGACCAATGGCATCCTGGCTTGGATCAGCACTAGTGTGGCCATCAGGACTAGGGACGTCATTCTACCCCTGTACTGGGCACTGGGGAGGCCTCCCCTAAAGCACTGGGGGCAGTTGTGGGTCCCCCACTTCAAGAAAGAGATTGAGGGCCTGGAGCAGGTCCAGAGGAGCAATGAGACTGGGGAAGGGACTGGAGGGAAAGGCTGATGCGGAGAGGCTGAGGGAGCTGGAGGTGTTTAGCCTGGAGGAGACTCGGGCGGACCTTATCAAGCTCTATAACTACCTGAAGGGAAGCTGTAGACAGGTGGGGGTCAGGCTCTTCTCCCAAGCAACCAGTGCCAGGACGAGAGGGCAGGGTCTGAAGCTGCCAGGGGAGGGTTAGGCTGGATGTTAGGAAGCCCCTCCTCACAGAAAGGGTGATCAACTTTTCCAACTTCGGAATTTCTATCCTCTCTTGTCAGCCGACCCTGCCTAGGATTGTGTAGCTTGTGTGAAATTGCCCTCTAGAGGAGACAACACCAGCACCACAGAGATAGAAGCTAATTCAAACAGCTGAAAGAACAGCAATACCTCCACAGCACTGCCATGCTGTTCTTTCAATAAATCTGGAAGGAAATTTCACTCTCTAATCACCTATTTTTCCTTTTTGCTTCAAGGACATAAAAATCATGTTTACTGAATAAAATTCTGTTGTAGTTTCAAAAAGAGGGGGCAAATCTTCATTGATTTCTGTTGGAGTCCTATTTTACAGACAGGGAGTTATGCTCTTCACCTGTAAATCACAGAATCACAGAAGCATTGAGGCTGGAAAAGACCTCTGAACTCATCCAGCCCAGCCCAGGACCTGACATCACCACAGCATCCAGACCAGGGCACTAAGAGCCACAGACAGGCTGTCCTTCAACATCTTTAGACATGGGGACTCCATCACTGCGCTGAGCAGTCCAGGCTCTGAGCACCCTTTCCCTGAGGAAGGGCTTCCTAACATCCAACCTAACCCTCCCCTGGCAGCTTCAGACCCTGCCCTCTTGTCCTGGTGCTAGCTGCCTGGGAGAAGAGCCTGACCCCACCTGACTGCACCCTCCCTTCAGGCAGCTGGAAAGAGGAAGAAGCTTCCCACCGATTCTCCTCCAGGCTAAACAACCCCAGCTCCCTCAGCCTCTCCTCATCAGACTTTCCCTCTAAGCTTTGTGACTTCCATTTTTAAGGGGCACCATGGAAGATACTAACACAATTTTATGTATATATATACACAGCAGTATAACTCCAGTTGATTTTCCTTGTCTGAACCTCCAGTTCATTTGTTCTGCTTTTCCTGGAACAGCGGGGGCTTTCAGCTCATTATGTTAAGCGATATTGGAAGAGGAATCGCCTTACCTGAATATGGAAACTAAGAGCAATTTGGGAACTAAATCATAGCAGCTTTCCCTGCCTTGGGCACAGCAACATCCATCAGAGGGGCAGGGCAGGTGCTTGGGGAAGATATCAAGCTTAACCAGCGAATTTTTCATGTTGCTCTATCATATCAGAGACTGGAAGTTCTCCAGCTCCCTCTCATTTTTCAGTCTGGTCATTTGCAACCTGCAGTGATGTTGCTGCAGTTATTTTTGTAAAACAACCTATCACTTGCACATCTTGACAGCTCTAGTGACTGAAATTGTTCCTATGTTTGTTCAGAATACTACATTAGGGGATGAGCTCCCTCAGCCTCTCCTCACACAACTGGCTCTCTAAACCCCTCCCAAGCTTGGTAGCTCTGCTCTGGACTCGTTCCATGTCTTTCCTATCATGAGGGGCCCAGAACTGAACACAGTCCTTGAGATGAGACCTCACAAGGGCCGAGTCAAGAGCACGAGACCTTCCCTTCTCCTGCTGACCACACTATTCCTGATTCTGGCCAGGATCCTGTTGGCATTCTTGGCCACCTGGGCACACTGCTGGCTCCTATGAAGCCAGATGTCTCCCAGCATCCCCAGGTCCTGTACTGCTGGGTTCTTTCCATGTGCTGGAGTGGAAGCAGTTGCAGCACAGCAACTCACTGCCACCCTCCATGCTCTCAACAGGTTCTCAGAGATCATTTTGTGGACTGGTGTTTGGCATTCTTTCCATCCTCTCAGCTAGGCAACCAAAACAGTTCCATCGCCTTCACAATGTAAGAAAACAGTGACATTCTGAAAGGGATCTGGAATTACTGAAATGAGTGGGAAGAAGCTTTGTGAGGTAGAAATGTGCAGAAAATTAGGCTTTGATCTGCCCACTGTCCATCCTCTCCACAGGGATGGAGAATCTCATTGTTTGTTTCCAGCTCACACACACAGAAGAGGCATGTCTGTGTATCAGTGTAGCCCCATCAAGTGCTGACAACTGAGGTTGACACATGAATGATTCTTTTTCTGATGGGAGAGTGCAGATGCCCAGGTCCTCGTGGTGGGGGAAGGTGGGGTGTGGAGAGAAATATTCCTCCTTGGCTTTTCTCCTTGAGCTTGGCAACCTGAGTGAGAGAGACTGGATTGGATAGCGGCAGGTGTCTGCTTCAGGGGAAGGGTTATTGATGCAGCACCACAGTATAAAAGTGAGGCTGCTTGCAGAGACCCCCTGGGGAGGAGAAAGCCTGTGTCATCTCTCTCTGCAGGACTCTCTTTCTCCCTCTCTGCCTACAGTCAAGCCGTTGCAGATAAATCCTGGCTCCTAAGTTTAATGGACATTCTTTATGACAGGTTTGGGTGGATTTTTCTGGTGTTATGGACTTTCTCACTGCCTTTGGTTTTTCTGTTGGGGTGCTTTTGGTCAGAGGAGTTTCCTTTATCTCGATGGTGACAGGTTATGCGATCTTCTCCTTGCATTATGCAGAAACAGACAATAAACTGTGCTTCCTGCTTACAGCCCTGCTCCTTCATCTGGGTTACAGAACTGTCAAAACACCCCATTATCACAGTAACGCGGTCAAAGAGTGCAGCGCTGCTGGCTGGGTGTCCTTGTACCACCCCAGTACTCCTAACACATCAGGTTCAGCAATCATCACCTTGTGGTGTGACCCAGTTTTGTTTCCTGATCTGACTAGAAAGTAATGCTACTGGAGAGAAGACTTACTTGAGTCATGCCTGAACCATTGCTAGAGCTGCCACAAGAGAGGTGGTGGGAACCCACACCAAGATAGCAGGAAGCCTAACATCTGCTAGATGTTAGACTGCTTTTAGTCCCTCATGCAATCACTTGACTAACATGCACAGAGAAATACAACAGCTCTAAGCACTGCTCCCATTAAGAGACTACAGGTAGGGATTATGATTCCTGAGTCAAGAAGGCTCCCATCCACAGCTACTTCTCATCTTCCAACTCACCCCCAGAGAAGAAACTCTCTGGATTACAAGACCACAGGTCCTGCCTGAGTAAAGTTTGGCTGGTCACTTGAAACAAGTGAAGATCCCTGCGATAACCAGGCACGACAATAAAAGAAAATTAGTTACCCATATTAACCCACTGCCAGCCTGTTTCAGGACAACAGAATCATAGAATCCTCATGAGTGGAAAGGATCACCAAGTCCAGCCCTCATCCAAACATCTCTCCAACCCTTAGACCATGGCCTCAAGTGCTCTGTCTACTCATTTTTTAAACCCCTCCAGGGATGGGGATTCCACCACCCCCTGGGCAGCCTGTGCCAGTGCCTAAAATACTACCACAGTGAAGGGACACCTAACTCTATGCCAGCCTTTTCCTGATATCCATTTCAGGATAACCACAGTGAAGGGACACCCTTAGAGCAACAAGTAAAGCCAGCATGAGAAACCAAGATCTAAGAACTGTTGTACAATTCATTCCTGGTTTTTAGATGATGGCAGGCAGGAATCAACACCAACTGCTCATCAACAACACGAGAGAATGTGTCTTGCAAGGGACAACCCACATCTGTTAACTGCGGTACAGTGGGGCTGCTGTAAATCACACAGACTAACAAACAAGCTGGCAGCAGTAGCTCATGGGTTCTGGGCATTTCTAGAGCAGCAGAGTAAATCTCTTTTGATGGAGGAGATAGGGCCACATTTCATCACCCTTCTCCTTCACCAGGGGAAATCAGACAGAGAAATACCAACACACACTCATTTACAGCCACGTCTCTGAGACAGATGGTGAAGAACTGGTAACAGGAGATGCTTTGCAGAGCATTTTGTACAGGAACTATAAAATCTTAGGAGCAACTTATAGATTGTAAACCAGTGCACATACTTAGCTTACACAGAATAAATGTGAACTAGTGCCTTCTTAACTCCAGCTTACACCCATGGCATTCTCCTGGGGGAAAGAATATAAACACTATACTACATGCTACTGTGCTGTGCCAATGAAATTACCTTAAGATTTCTCCTCTAAGCCTGTATCACCTGTGCAGGTAAAACTGGGTTGCTGCCTCACAGAAGTCTACTCTCCATGTCTGACTAGTGGTCCATCTTGGTGAGCAGCTCTGCACTCACCGTAGACCTAACATACATTTCACAGCAAGAAAATTCAATCTATTTGCCTTTACTGGTACCCCTGCAACCAGTTTTGTGCAAGTCTGTGCTTTCTTATCTGCCCATCAGAGAACTGCTCATAGCTGTGCAGTCTCCAGTGACAGGTCAGTGCCCTCTCTCCTATCATAGAATAAGAGAATCACAGAACGGCCAGGGTTGGAAGGGACCTTGAAAATCATCAAGCTCCAGCCCCCCCTGTGGAGGCACGGACACCTTCACTAGATCAGGTTACTGAGGGCCCCATCCAGCCTAGCCACAAAGGTGATGGAGGGAGGGGAGCATCTCCCTGCTGAGGAAAGGCTGAGGGAGCTGGTTCTCTTGAGATGGGAAAAAAGGAGCCTGAGGGGTGACCCCATGACTGTTGATCAATATGGAAAAGGCAGGTGTCAGAAGGAAGGAGCCAGGCTCTGCTCAGTGGCACCCAATGATAGGACAAGGGGCACTGGGTGTCAGCTGAAACAGAGGAAGTGCCACATCAAGATGAGAAGAAACCGGGTGAGGGTGACAGAGCTGCCCAGGGGGGTTGTAGAGTCTCCTTCTCTGGAGATGTTTCAAACCCACCTGGACTATTCCTGTGCGACTGGATCTAGGGGATCCTGCTGTGGCAGGGGGATTGGACTGGATGATCTTTTGAGGTCCCTTCCAATCCCTAACACTGTTATTCTGTGTGATTCTGTGATTGAATTCAATTATTTCCTTGTACATACTATTTTGGTGAAAGCATCAAACCCAAGTTACAGTTTCTTAAATATGCTCTATAAATGCATGGTCTGTAACAGCTTGTAACTAACGGAATGGAGACTGCTGTGTTAGCAAAGCAAATACATAAAGTAACTGCAATTCTGTGCTGATCCCTTAAGAACTTCCGAGTTTCTGTCATTTAGACGTGAGGTGGGAGTGCCCTCTTGTGTTTGCAGAATGATCTTAACGATCATGTCATTGAAATAACAAAGCAAGGAAAATTTAGCCCTTCTTGTATCAAGCATCAGAAAGGTTGGTCGGCCAGGTGTACCTGTCTGAATAGCACTGCAAAACAGATTGCTTATGAGTTCCAACAAAGTTTCAGCCTCTTGTCACACAAAGCCACACACAGAATCATTGAGGCTGGAAAAGACCTCTAAGATCATCCAACCCAGCCTGTTACCCAACATCACCCCATCAGTCAGACCATGGCATCAAAGGCCACCACCACTCTGTCCTTAAACACTTCCAGGAATGGGGACTCCACCACTGCCCTGGGCAGTCCTTTCTGAGCACCCTTTCTGTGAGGAAGGGCTTCCTAACATCCAACCTAACCCTCCCCGGCAGCTTCTGGCCCTGCCCTCTTGTCCTGACACTAGCTGCTCAGGAGAAGAGCGCAATCTCCACCTGACTACAACCTCCCTTCAGGGAGTAGTAGAGAGGGAGAAGGTCTCCCTTGAGTCTCCTCTTCTCTAGGCTAAACAATTCCAGGTCCCTCAGCTAGCCTGTGCTCCTTCCTTAGGCTGTTCTCCCAGTGATGCATCTCTATGCCCCCCTCAGAGTCATAGTCCCCTTAGGAATCAGTCTCCTGTTCCAGCATGGGATCCTCCACAGGCCACAGACAGGAGTCTTCACCACTGATCGCCAAGGGCTACAAGGGATCAGTCTCCTTTCTCACCACAGGCTACACAAGAAGGGGAATGGCTGTTCTGGTCTAACTTCCCCACTCCCTCTGCACTGAGCTCTCACTGTCCATGTGGTTGTCTCTCTCAATCTGTCCAATTCCTCTCCAAAAGAGCTCCCAAAACAAAGGAACTCACCACAAGACACACTGCATGCTCCTTGCCTCTGGTAGAGACACTGCTTCTTGTCACACAAACCACACAACTAAATCTCATCTGCCTAGTAGTAGTCACATATTGTGTAGCAAAGCAGGGCGTGTTCCCAGAGCCAGCAAGCAGTGGCAGCCTTGTCTCAAAATTTCTTTACACTGTGAGGACAAGAAAACAGGATGGCTTTGTCTTATTCTGCTCTGCTCTTGACCAGGCTCAGAGAACATGCAACTACTTGAACACTCAGATCTTCTCCCTGTTTATCCACCTGCATAAACTCCTTTGAGTTTTGAGGAATGTCCAAGAGACAGCCAGCAGGTTAAAGTCTAAGGGTCTTCAGCAGGAAGCACCTTTCCTCACAGAAGTAGAGAGTGCAACCACTATCAGGAGATCAGAGCTCACAGTTAAGGTCTAGAACATCAGGGCAGGCAATGTGAATGTGTGTACACTGAGAATATGCAGTGCCCTGAGTCTCCTCCTAGTAAGTCAGCAGTACATTATTTCACCTTCTGTTCAAGTTTACAAATTCATTCATAGGATGGTTCAGGTTAGAGATCATCTAGTTCCAACCCTCCTGCCAGGAGCAGGGACACCCCCCACTAGACCAGGGTGCTCAGAGTACAAGAGTGAACAGAAGCAAAGAGCAGAGGAATGACCTTCCTAAACATCAGACAGTGTTTATAGTCATCGTAGAATTCTTGCACACAGGCATGGTAAAATAAGTGCTGCACTGCATTTTGGAGAGACGTGAGGTTTCACACTGTGAGGTTTCAAAGTATGAGGTTTCACATAATATTTAGAGCTGCTTAAAAATTAGCTGCTCTCTGGGGATATCACCCCAATCAACTCTTTCCCATCTCAGGGTGTGTGCTCCCACCACTTCCCTTCTGTAAAATCTAGTGGTTAGGTGGTCATGGGGTGAGTCAGTTCAGGTGGCTGATTGGCTAGAGGACTAAAGCTGAAATAAACACCCCCATTTAACATGTTTTCTATTGTACCAAGCAGTTTCTTGCAGCAGCATGACAGTTATAGCCTGTAGTAGTGGCAGGGGCAGAGGAAGGAACAAGGTCATCTCTCTCAGCAGCAGCTCCTAAGTTCTACTTAACTGTTAAGTTAAAACAGAATCACAGAGTGTTTGGGATTGGAAGGGACCTCAAAATCCAGTCCAATCCCCCTGCTACAGCAGGATCCCCTAGATCCAGTCACACAGGAACAGGCCAGGCAGGTTTTAAATGTCTCCAGAGAAGGAGACTCCACAACCCTCCTGGGCAGCCCCTTCCAGGGCTCTGGCACCCACATTAGGGAGAAGTTCCTTCTCCTCTTGATGTGGAACCTCCTCTGCTCCAGCTGACATCCAGTACCCCTTGTCCTAGCATTGGGTGCCACTGAGCAGAGCCTGGCTCCTTCCTCTTGAAGGGCTCCTTCCGCCCTTTCCATGTTGATCAACACTCATGGGGTTCCCACCTCAGGCTCCTTTTTTCCCATCTCAAGAGACCCAGCTCCCTCAGCCTTTCCTTAGCAGGGAGATTCTCCCTGTACAAGAACTGAGCCTGATACACTCACAAAACCTGCTAACACAATACAGTTTCGTGGGAAGCTTCCTATTGTTAATAACAGGACCAGGACGATGCAGAAACAAAATCCTATAATAAAAGATTTGAGAAATCCCTGTCGCTATGCAGGTCTTATAGAAGGAAGAACAAGGAGTACTCTAAATGAAGCTTTGATGCAAAATGAAATCAGTTAAAATTAATAGCTCTGTAGATAATGCAGTTGCTTTCCTGCATTTTTATTATGTAAAAAAATGGGAGGCATACAAAACCCACGTACAAGTATGAGTAAAATAATATGTATGCCTGTTTCATTTTCTTATTTTATCAAACAACACATTCCAAGCAGTTAAAGAAGTTCCCAAGAAATCTCCACTTCAAAGGGACTGCCTCTTTCTTCCCCAGATCCAACTCCAGATACTGGAATGCAGTCTTGCAGCTTCTATTTTGTTGTAATAGTTCACACGATCCTTGGTTTTAGAAAGAGCAAATTGAGTCTGTGTTGTTTTCTGTGATTCCATATAGGATACAGAATCTTTGTGTCACAGAACAGCCAGGGTTGGAAGGTACCTTAAAGATCATCCAGTTCAAACCCCCCTGCACAGGCAGGGACACCTTCACTGGAGGAGGTTACTCAGAGCCCCATCCAACCTGGCCTTCAGCACTGCCAGGGATGGGGCAGTCACAGCTGCCTTGGGCAACCTGTTCCAGCCTCTCAGCACCCTCACAGCGAAGAATTGGTTCCTCATGGCCAACCTCAATCTCCCCTCTTCAAGCCTGGAACCCTTTCCCCTTGTCCTCTCGCTACCAGCCATGTCAAAAGCCCCACCCCAGTAGCAGTGTAATTACAGGATACTCTAATTGCAAACAAGCCTCTGATAGAACAGGTTGGATTCAAGAGACTGAGGAGCTTTGTCCTCTCTAAAAACCAAAGGCAATCTCTTGTTAAGGAATGTAAAGATCTATCTCCTACTCAAAAGTGAATTGGACACTCAATTTACCAATGTATAGAGTTGGAGAATTTACAGTGTTGGAGTTAGAAGGGACCTCAAATAGATCATCAAGTCAATCCCCCACAACAGGAGGACTGCCTGTAGCACACTGCACAGGGCTGTGCCTAGGTTGGGTCTGAATGCCTCCAGAGAAGGAGAATCCACAATCTCTCTGAGCAGCCTGTGCCAGGGCTCTGTGACTGACGCCATGAAGTTTTCCCTTATTTCTAAATTACACTGCTTCTGTTCCAGCTTTACCAATAATTTAACACAAAACTGATCACAGTAACAAACCAAATGTGTTGGTACTAGCAAGTGCTGTACATTTAGATTACCTTTGCAGCAGAACCCCCAAATATCCAGCGTCACTGTACTCAACCTCAGACAGGGTGATACCTAAAAATAAAGACACTTGTTTAAAACAGAACTAAAAGGACTATCAGTGCACATTAAATCCTCTCAAGTGGTACAAAGACAAGCTGAGAATATCCTCCTGAAGGCACAGAATCAGCATTCTACAGATGAAATACTTCCAGTACTGGGGGCAGTTGTAGGTCCCTCACTTGAAAGACATCGAGGTGCTGGAACAGGTTCTGAGGAGCAACTAGGTTGGGGAAGGGACTGAATGGAAAGACTCATAAGGAGAGATTAAGGAAGGGGTTGTTTAGCCTGGAGAAGAGGAGACTCAGGGGGGACCTTCTTCCTTTCTACAGCTTGAGGGGAGATTGTAGNGAGGTGACTCAGGGGGGACCTTCTCCCTTTCTACAACTCCTTGAGGGGAGATTGTAGACAGCTGGAGGTCAGGCTCTTCTCCTAAGCAACTAGTGCCAAAATGAGAGGGCAGGGCTTGAAGCTGCGAGGGGAGGGTGAGGTTGGATGTTAGGAAGCCCTTCCTCACAGAAAGGGTGCTCAGAGTCTGGACTGGACTGTCCAGGGCAGTGTCTGGAGGTGTTGAAGGACAGCCTGGCTGCGGCCCTGAGTGCCTGGTCTGGCTGATGTGGTGATGTTAAGTCCTGGGCTGGGCTGCATGAGCTCAGAGCGCTTTTCCAGCCTCAATAATTAGGTGAAAAGCAGTCAAAAGGCAGCCCCTAATAGCATAGTCCAGTGTAATGGTGGACAGCCTATCAAAACTAATAACAACCCCCTTTTGACATTCATGAGGCACAGGACATCTGGTTAGAGAACGTTAGGCTGTAGAATTGGGTTTTTGCTTCTGTGTTCAGTGTGGAAGATGTGGAGAAAGAGTCACTGCATCACGTTCCAAACATCCATCTGAATACGTCTGTTCCTAGTGCCTGGGCATCTATCCAGGGAAAGATCCTTACGTGCTTGTCCTATTCCTACTCCCCTCCCTAGGCATTTACATTTGGCTGGATGCTGGGAGCTCTGCTCTAACCCTGTTCAGCTGTTGTCCTGTTTTTATGGTTTCATTTATCATGAAAAGGAAAAAAAATGCTTGTCTTTCTCTGCCACTAAAGTGATAGAGAGACAGTTGAAAAAACATTGAAAGAAATAATGTTGGCCTCTGTATGGCAGGTAAAACAGAGCCAAAGTCACAAGGTAAATGAAAGTGTTTCCCAACTCATGGAATTTATGAGGTACAGTGTGAGATAAGGTGAAGTCAGCTCAGGATTTTACACTGAGTGCTATCTGTTCTGAGCAGGAAGACATTAAAGCTGCATACAATAGACTTCCTGCTGGGAAGGTGAGTGGAAAGGGGAACTCAGCATCCCAAAGGATGCACTGGTAACAGCCCCAAACCAAACCAAGAGATGTGAGTCATCAGAGCTGTTGGAGAAAATCCAGGAAACCAGACTTAAAATAGGAACAGAAGGGAAGTAGAGGGGAGATGAAAATGAAGAACAAGATGAGAAAGAAACCATTTAAAACAAGAAAAGATAACTCGGGGAGAGCTGCCTGCAGCTCAAAAGCTGTGAAGGTAGCCACACCAGCAGCATTTCATGCTGACACACATCTGTGTGTTCCTCAGAGGAGGCAACCCAGCATACACACGTTATCTTACAGCCAGCACTCCTGTCCTTCAACCACAGCTTCTGCTGTGCATCAGTGTGCAGCTCTGCGAGGAGATAAATGCAGAAGCAATTAATCTACAAGCTAACACTCAATGGCAACGAGGCTTAACTCTTCAGACTTAGCCTTAGAATCTGTCTGGGAGTGCTTCTCTACAGCTTTCACCATCATTTGGACACCTGGGAGACAGCTGGTGGGGGCAGACTGAAGGAGGGGAAAGAAGGACAGCTAAGAATCACAGAATCATTTAGGCTGGAAAATACCTCTTGAGATCATCCATCCCAGCCCAGAACCTAACCTCAGCCAGACCAGAGCCTTCCCCATGAGTCACAGATTCTCTAGGCTAAACAACCCCTTCTCCCTCAGCCTTTCCTCATCAGAAGAAACTTTCCCTCCAGTCCCTTCCCCAGCCTCATTGCTCTGGACCTGCTTCAGCCCCTCAATCTCTTCCTTAAGGTGAAGGGCCCACAGCTGCACCCAGTACTCAAGGGGAGGCCTCTCCAGTGCCCAGTACAGGGGGAGAATAACATCCCTAGTGCTGCTGACCACACTATTGCTGATCCAAGCCAGGATGCCTTTGGTCTTTCCTGCCACCTGGGCACCCTGCTGGCTCCTGTTCAGCCGGCTGTCGACTAGTCCTGCCAGATTCCTCTCTGCCAGGCTGCTCTCCACCCACTCATTGCCCAGTCTGTAGCTCTGCTGGGGGTTCTTGTGGCCAAAGTGTAGGACCCTGCTCTTGGCCCTGTTCAGCCTCATCCTGTTGGCCTCTGCCAACAAGAAGGAACTGTCATTTTAAATATAATCTGTAAATGCAATGTAATTTGTAATTTCATGTTGGTTCATGCTTTTCAGCCTTGCAGTTGTTAACTGTTGCCTACTTACAACTATGATCTTCTTCACCTGACCCACAGCTTGCCAGTGCTAGTGGACTTAGGTGATGCTAAGAAATACAGGCTGCATTTCTCTGGGGATAACAGAGAGATGAAGACTTCCTCCTGACAAAAGCCAGTGTATGGTAACGCTATAAGGTGCAGGGCCTGCAGCCCTGGATAGGTCCTTAGTCACCTCATTATTTATAGCCTTGTCATCAATTGCAAGCTAAAATAGTACTTGTGCATGCTTGATGTACTTGTGCATGTACTTTGGGATTAAGTCACTATGAGTCTCCATTATTTCAGGGAGTAACACATGCAAAAGTCATCCACAGGGGCTTCTTTAGCACCTAGGAAAAGAATGGTAAGGGAGTATCTTCCTTCTCTAGGGCTAACAGTCATGACTAATAGCTGTGATTAATTTGCTTACCTTTAATTCACACAGGAACGGGTGGGTTAGCATTTTCAGTGCTGTGTAGGGCCTTCTGAATAAGTCACAGGGGTAGAAACTGCTTGCCCAAGTTCATCTGTTGAGCCTGCCTGAAGCAACTATTCCCTGATATTTCTCTCTTCCAACTCTGTTCTATGGAAACAGCAGCTCAAAAAAGCGCAAGTCAGACAGGAGGAGAAAAAGGCAGCGCACAGACCTCTTTCCTCAGGCCTCTGGTATCGAAGATACCCAAGGTGAAACTAAGACCCAAGGGGTCAAGTGCAGGTGACACATGGAGGCTTCACTGTTCAACAATACACGAGAGAGTGATGCAGAGTGAGAAAACAAGGGTAAAGAGGACAAAATGTATATAGCTCCAGGAGAAGGCCTGGAACAGTAACAGAGATCGAAGGGAGAGACAGGCGCCCAACGGGAAACATTTTATTTTGGGAGGTGACGCTGAGGTAGATTCCTGCTCCGCGTTTTACGCATAAACTCTGCTATGAAAAGAACCATCAGCTTCTCCGAGACCCAAGGCCCAAGCAGAGGGCTGGTTCCTGCACCCAACTCAATTGCAGGGCCGCGGCGGACGGACCCCGTCAGCCCTCGCCGTGAGGGCCAGGGTGAGGGCCGGCCCGCGCGCAGCCTACGTCAGCATTTGCGAGCCCGCCAAGACCTGCGCCGCGCGCGGAGCTGAGGGCGCCCGCCCCTCCGCGAGCCCCGAACGGCACAGGCGTGGCCTCGCGCGCTGGGGGTTCCCGCCCCTCTCCTCGCGACACAGGGGGCGGGGCTAGCCTCGTTCCCACCCCACGTGTTGTATATAAAAGCGTTGAGCGCCCCATAAACGTTCCTTTTCCGTGCGGCGTCTCGGCGGCTCTCGGTAGGGCTTGGGTTGCCGTCCGTTCCCCGGTGGGGTTGGGGTGTGCCCGGGGACGCGCCCGCAGCGCCCCTGCGGTCGAGCTGGTGGGCGAGGGCATGGTTATGCGCGAACCGGCCGCGGAGTACGGCCGCTGCGACCGCGGTTCCGACGGTGGGTGCTGCGGGAGTAGGCCGCGCGTCCCGCGACGCCTTGGCTTCCGCCTCACGTTAAGTCGGGAGGCTGGTGTGCGGCGGGGCCGCATCCCACGGGACGCGGTGCTGCGGTGTGGTGCATACCGGGATGAACGGGGTACCGTGCGGGAGGCGCGACAGCAAGAGACCGGTTTAGCCTGGAGCAGGCGCTCAGGACGAGGTGGGGCCGGGCGGCGCCATTTTGAGGGCCCGTATCCGGTACCTCTGGGGCTGCTGCAGGGCTGGTGGCCGCCGGGTGGGTCGGTTAGGGCTGGGAGCGGCCGTTGGTCTCGCTCAACTGGGTCTTCAGTTAGGACTTAAAAGTGCGGGGTAGTGCCGAGCACCTAGACATCACCGTGGGGATGAAGTCACTTAAAGAGAGAGCTTAAGGCGCCTCTAACGCGGAGGTTACCGTTTAAGCTTGTAAAGAACAAAACCCTACCGTATTCTCTGATTGCTCTTACATGCGAATCAGGGTGTTACTTAAACAACTGAACTGTTGCTGATTTTTTTGGCAGCATTGCAAATCAAGGGGGGAGGTTCTATTTTTAAAAATACGTAAACGCTTCCTTCTAAATTTTCTGGGGTTCTGAGATGGATTTTTTCAGCCCGTTCTGCGATGCTGATGCCATTGAGCTAGCCTGCTGCAACAGTGGGTAATGTAAAGAAAATTAAGGCTGCATTTCCAGGCTCTCTATCTGCAACTTCAGACTTGAGTACCTAACCCTGCTATTGAGATGGAAGAGAGGGTTGTCATCTACAATCATTTGTCTCAATCATGTGTCTCCTAATGTGAATTCTGTAGTGACCCCTTAACAATGTAGTGATGTCAGGTGTTCATGTTTGCTGCTTGTTTTCAGGTGTGATGAAGAGGAACCTTTCAATGGTGTCTAACATGTGGTACAGAAGCATTAAGGTAATGGCTCTGGAAAACTTGATTTTGCTGGTCTTGTGAATGAAGGGGCAAGCATAACTTTAGACTTAGAAAGCAATTACTAATTAGGCAGTAAGCATGGCCTTGAGTTTGCAGAGCAGCTATTCATTAAGTCTGAGCCTTAAATAAGATATGAAACCAGACCACTTTTGCCCAATCCATTCTGAAGGCCTCATTCTAGCCTCATCATTAAAGATAAATAGTCATATACCTCTGTTATCTGGGCATACAAGGAATGCTGGAAATAAGACTAAGGAATGATGATGGGTATGGAGCCACTGAGTCTGTGCAAGGTGAGTTCAGAACTTCATAGTGAAGAAGACTCCTTGCTTCATCCTAAGACCACCAGAAGACCCTTGCCACAAAAGACAGCCTGTGCTCAAATGGGAGGAGACCTAATTTACATGTGAAGTAGGGACAGGCCTTGCATATGTATAGGGCATTGGGAAACTTTATGTAGCCTTGCATCTGGGGTATTGTATGCAGTTCTGGGCTCCTCACTTCAGGAAGGACACAGCTGCTGGAGGGTGTCCAGCATAGAGCAATGAAGATGATGAATGAAGAAGAGCACCTCTGNTGTGAGGGGTGGTTATCAGGAGGATGGAGCCAGGCTCTTCTCAAGGTCATCTGGTACTAGGACAAGGGGCAGTTGGTGCCAGCTGGAACAGAGGAGGTTCCCTATCAATATCAGCAGGACCTTCTTCCCAGGGAGGGTACTGGAGCACTGGAACAGGCTGCCCAGGGGGGTTGTGGAGTCTGTCTCTGGAGATAGTCAAGACCCACGTGTTCCTGTGTGACTTGGTCTACGTGATCCAGCTGTGTCAAGGGAATTGGATAAGATGATGTTTTGAGGTCCTTCTGATCCCTAATGAATCTGATCCTGTAAACAAGGCCTTGAGCCACGCTTGGTGTGCATGCTTGTGGAGGCGTGAGCCCCTGTACACCCGCTGTTTATAATAAATTACCTACTAGAAACTGCCAGAGTTCTTTCCACACGTCACTTGAAGTACCATTGCATTTCCATTGTTGAGATAATCTGTGCTTGTTTCTTGGCTCCAATTGTCCATGCTTTTCGTGGATGAAAATGATGTCAACGGACTGAATGGGGCATGAAGGACAACCACTTAGAGCATATTGTGTTTTCATAGTTGTCATCAAACTGGTGATGGAACAAATAATCAAAAAAACATCAACTTTGGGGTTGTTTTTGTGTTTTTCACAGCCCTTGGGTCGTTTGTTCTTAGTTTCTTTTACTGGGGCATGTAAATCTTCATTTAAATAAAGCATGAAGATCCACATTATAAACCGCTCTGTTAACTTAGGCTGAATACTGCTTTTGGAGATGGTAGAGTTAGATGTCCAGCTTCAGTTGTGTATTTGAGTTAATCTACTGTGACCACACTGGAGTGTAATTACTGAGATAATGATCCTCTAAACTCTGGGTAGATAGTGGCATTGCGTTGTGAGTAGATGCATGGCCACTCTGCTTTTTGTAAAGAAGAAGCTGCTACTGGTGGTTCAGGCACTGCGATGGTTTTAAAAGGCTCTGAGATTAATTCAGGGCAGCTTTGTTTGTAGTGCATATAGAATTCCAAGTTGCCAGGTATTAAACACTCTACTAAACATACACTGTTGTACAAGAGTGAATTTTTAGTGCTTGATGATGATGATGACTCTGACACAGTAACCTGTAAGATGATGCTAGACTGCCTCAAGAAATGCTTCCTCCTTTGAAGGATAATTTTTGTTTAATGTGTTTTTTAGCTCTTCATGGAAACGACATCAGAAGTGGAGGAATACTTGACCCAGACAAGTGGATTTCCCTGAAAGCTGTGTATGTTTTGAATCAATAGTGTTGAGTGGGGGTGAACTGGAGAAAGCTGGGGAGGGCTTTTGGCACAGGTGATAGTGAGAAGACAAGGGGAAAGGGTTCCAGCCTTGAAGAGGGGAGATTGAGCTTGGCCATGAGGAGCCAATTCTTTGCTGTGAGGGTGCTGAGATGCTGGAGCGGGGTGCCTGAGGCAGTTGTGGCTGCGCCATCCCTGGCAGTATTGAAGGCCAGGTTGGCTGGGGCCCTGAGTAACATGCTCTAGTAAAGGTGTCCCTGCCTATTCAGCAGGGTTGGAACTGGATGATCTTTAAGGTCCCTTCCAACTCTGGCCATGCTGTGATTTTATGGGATTAATATTTTCTATTTTAATAAATGGATTGACAAAAATTGAATCAGTTTCATTAGCTTTAAAACTGAAGTGCTCAGCTTCAAGTGGTCTGGAACTGAGTGAGCATGTTTCAGGTGCTCATACTAAATTGATGAAAACTACCTCGGAATGGCTTTCAATTTGCATGCTACCTGGAGATTAACATGCAGACTCACTGAAGTGAGGAAAACAAAGGTCACATCCAGACAATATTATCAGGTGAATGCAATTCTAACTGTTTAATAAAAAACATGCAGTGTTTTTTAAGTGTGTGGTTGATACCTTCTGCAAATGCTAAGGAATCGTTTCAGGATCTGTAGTCAGTTGAATTTTAACTCAAATTCCTACAACTGATTTTGAGGAAGTGAGAACAGGAAGAGTAAAGCTTGGTTGTTTCTAGTGAGTTGTGGTATGTTACATATGAACATAGAATCGTTCTGGTTGGAAGAGACCTTTAAGATCATGAAGTCCAAACATTACCTACTATCATGCTCATGTTATCTTACTCTGGTTTCTAGGATGGCATGAATGTCTTCCAGTAATGGAAGTGTCAAGCATCATGGTGAGCGATTTCCTAGCAGCTGGAGTATGAGAGATAGAGGTAATAATTATTGATTAAACAGATGAAATACTTTATTCATTGTAATAATTCCCTTTCCTGTACCTCTGCATGTGAAATGGGATCTGTGAATGGTGTTGCAGTTACCAGTCAGTGGTGCTTGAGTGGTGAGTCATGTTAAAACTGCCAGACCTAATAGGTTGATAAGAAACTTCACGCGGATCTGGCTACTGAGATGAAACCATTGAAATAAGGCTTTCAGAGGGTGCTTAGTCGTTGCCCTGTTTGGTGTTACTGCTGGTCATGTGCAAGCTAGATGCCTCCATGTTCCACCTTGTGAATAAGGATGTGAGTGTATTGTGGATGTGTGCTGTTGCAAGAATGAGCATCTTCACAGAGCAAGAGAGGGAAGTGTTAGACCCCTTCCCTTTGAGGTAACCTGTATGCTAGTGACTAAATAACAAGCACTAGCCAGGTCTTGAAATGCTGAGGCAAGGAAGTGTTGCTGTCATTTGAAAGCTAGAGAAGACATTTGCATTTGGACCTTCCTAGGGCTCTGTCAGATGTGGCCATTTAGGAAAGGTAATGTTAATGAATAAAGCTGCAGCGTGGCTGTGAATTGTAACAAGCTCTAGTTATATTAAAGCCGTTTCAGTTCAGAGCTTAAACTAATTCAGAAGACTAAGGAAAACATACTTGCAGTAAGCAAAAAATACGCTCCTGAATGCTTGCTGTGCATCAAGTGTTGGTGGTTTCTCACACAGCTTTGCTCTTCCCCGAGTATCTAAACTTAATCAGCTATGAAATCCACTTGAATTGCACTGGCTCTGCAGTTTGTGTTTAGTTAAAATCTAAAGCATAAGGATGAGGTCTGATTTTTTCCTGTCTTACACCAAAAACTATACTACTCCACTCTGATTGAAGGTAACCTAGATGCCTTGAACAGGTTTTGTGAAGTTGAGGGCTGTGAATGTGTGCAGCAGTGCTACCTGCAATGTGCTGTGTTGATTAGATGGGGCAGTGTTAGGAAGTGGAGAGACATTGGTGGCTGATGCAGAGACGTACTGGATGGAAGCAGCAAGCTGTGTCTTTGCAGAGATGTGTTAATGTTGCCCCTCAGCTGAGGGTGTGAATTCCAGTAAACATGATGGTTAATTTAAAAGCTTTATGTGGAAGTAGTGTTCAAAATGTTGGGTTCCTAGCTGATCAGGCCAATCCCAAACTTCCAGGGGTCATGAAGTCCAATCCCNGCTGAGGGTGTGAATTCCAGTAAACATGATGGTTAATTTAAAAGCTTTATGTGGAAGTAATGCTTTAAAATGTGGGGTTCTTAGCTGATCAGGCCGATCCCAAACTCCACTAATGGGTGAAAAACATGGGTATCTGACTTAGACACAGATACACGGATGATTAGGNAGCTGACACCCAGTGCCCCTTGTGTAAAACAGGGCACAGGTGAAGAGAGATTTTCTTCTTGACACCCAGCCATCGTGGATTTATAGATGGTGATTAAGTCCCCTTACAACCTTCTCTCCAAGCTGAGAAGTCCCATATCTATCTTTGGGGCTTAGACTACATCAGAACAAGTGAAGTGTTTGAAGATGGTTGGCATCATAGTCTGCACTGTGAAATTCAGCCAAACTGGCTTGAATAATGATAATCTTTAAATGACTCCTTTAAAACCTTACAGTGACTGCTATTTCTAAGGTGATGCAAGCTGCTGTACTAGGAATGGCATGTTTGTAGTGCAGCAGGGTTTCTATGCCCTGTCTTGCGTATAACAGGGTGATCTAATTAACAACTAATGATCTATTTTCTCTTGTTCCTGAGCTTTCAGTTGGAGTTCAGAGGCAGGATAACTCTGCTGTTGCTTGCAGCAGCCATAGGTAGAAGGCTGTCTGGATACAGTTTATTTAGCACTTGTTTGTTTGGGGGTTTTAGCTTCTCAAGTGTTTAATGTTTTGATAAAACCTGACAACCAGGTGTTAATTTGCCTTTAACTTTTTTATTCTGGTAGGAGAGAAGGAATTGCAGTAGATCAGTCAGCTGGCTGTCCTAGTGCACAGCTAAATAGGAATGAATAGCTGGGTAAGAGAAGCAGAATCTTACTGTGGGGTGATTGCTAAATTTTCACAGGATTTATGGGCTAGGTTTGATAAAAAGTTGGTCTGCACGAGAGACAAAATAGGTGATGAGTATTCTGAGTGAAAGAAGGCTTTGAACTAACAAGTGTCTTTCTCTTTTGGGCAGGGAAGTGGTCAGAAGTGCAGGAATAAACGTGCCTGGCATCTTCAGGTATGTAATCAAACGGTTTCTAAAGCCTTCACTTTAAATGTGAGGTAACTGCTTCCAGCCTGGAATGTTTTTATGGCAGCTGTTAGCATCATTAACTGATCACTGCTGTGGTCAGAGTTGAAGAACACTTGTTTCTGCAAGACCAAGCGTTTGCTCGTACTTGTACGTAAGGCTTGGTTAGCTTTCAGACCTGCCTCCACAGTTTGAGATAAGTGTAGTCGTTCCTCTCTACTCCTCTAGCATCTTGTGGTGTTGAGTGTTTGTCCTGCAAGCAGAAACCATGCATTCAGATTGTAGACTGGCTGCAGAGTGGAGACTAAGGTAGTGGTCACTGGGACAGAGTCGAGTTGGAGGTCTTTATCCTAGTGGAGCCACCAGGAGTTGGTACTGGGACCACTACTAGTAATTGTGACCCGGATGAGGGAGTAGAGTGCACTGTCAGCAAGTTTGCTGATGACACCAAGCTGGGAGGAGTGGCTGACACTCCAGGGGGCTGGGCTGTCCCTCAGTGGGATGTGGATAGACTGGAGAGTTGGGCAGGGAGGAACTGAATGAAATTCAACCAATCTGCTCAGGGGCACCCAGTGCCAGGACAAGGGGCATGGGGTGTCAGCTGGAACAG